>JAUCMX010000009.1:17833069-17910569 GCA_033459395.1 Hemibagrus guttatus | reverse complement strand
GATGCTGACCTAAGTGATGTGAGGTGAGGTGGGGAGAAGAAGCGAAGCGAATTGATCAAAGGGGTTCTGATGATGATGATGATGATGATGATGATGATGATGATGATGTTGTTGCTTCAACTGATAATTCCACAGCACTGTCTCAGGAAGAATGAAGACGCGTGATTGCTTAAAGTGGACGTGAATTTAGCCTTTTTTTTTTTATTTATTTTTGTGCCTTTACAGAAAAAATCGCCACAGCTGTATAAAAATACAGTGTTTACCAAGATAAACGCTGTACAATAACAATAACAATAACAATAACAATAACAATAACAATAATTCTTCTTATGATTATTATTATTATTGATAACTATACAATTTCTTGAAACAAAACAATATCCCAGTAATGTTTTGGAATATTTTACATGTATGTGTAAAACTAACAGACGACTTAGAAAAAAAAGCACTGAATGTTCTCATTAAACAAGGTCCTATATATCAAAATGATGCTGTTTTTGTATTTATAAAAATTTTTTCTCAACGGATATCTCAGAGTACCTGACCCTTAACTAGTATTTGTTTAATATATGTCGAAATCTTACAACAAAATCTACAACAGCCCCATAAAGAATGGGTTAGAAATATGGGCCTTAATGCATTCTTTTTTCAATATAGACATAGGCAGAATGATTTTTTCCCTTCGTTATAGACCCCCACAGCTACAAGAAAAAAGTGTGCCTCCTGAGCGTTTTTGTGAAACGCTGACCAATATAGCAGAAAGCAAGCGGAGATTCAGTTACGCCATCCATGTGACCCTGTAACATATCCTGCTTGAGGAAATAAGTGCTTCTTCACTAATTACGTGAGTAGATGTTGGTACAGCTATATGAGCCACGATTAATGCGATTCCCTGTGAACGCGGCCTACGCTTTTAAAAGAGGGGATTTCATTTGGAGCGGACCCCAGGCTCATATCGGCGCTTTATGAAGATAAATACTGTTTCGCGGATACACTGTTGTGTGGGAACTGCGGCGGAATCAATCAGGGCGATTTGAGACGCGGCCGCTTGGGCGCCTAATGGGGAGGAGGGAGAGAGTGAAGGGGGATGAACTCATCCCGTCAGGTTACTCCCCAGAGCAGAGGGGGTGAAAGAACAACGAGGTAATAGGAGATCACAAAAAGAAGTGCAATTAGCAAGTACAGTGTTATATTATTTTTTATACTATGTGGACTGCACGTCTGGAATTAACAGAATAAATCGATGACGATTTTTTTTTTTCAGTTATTTGGTGACAAATTAATAAATAACCAGATAGCCATGGATACACAAGCACACACTTCTGCCCCGGACGTACTGCATGCGGAACTGATTAAGATCTGCGCGCTCCAGAGGGAGAGAGAGAGAGAGAGAGAGAGAGAGAGAGAGAGAGAGAGAGAGAGGAAATAGCTCGTCTGGCCGCTGACAGAATCTCGGCCTCTGCGCAAAGATGAATGGCCCGGAGTATTTAAGTTTAGCACTTTGACAGAACCCACCTGATGTGGAGGATTAATGCAACGAAAATCCATCTGCGCGCAACTCCATCCAGAGTGATGGCCTCTCGCCGAGGAGGTCAAACAGTATTTAGGATAAGTACATATCCAGTATAGAGGTAAACTTTCCCAAGGCGCGCAACTCTACTAAATTAACGCACAGGCTACTTCTATTACAGCTTGTTTACAGAAATAAATTCGAACGCAAAATGCATGGTAGAATTTTACCTAGTGCATCAACCAGTCCCTTTCCGGGTTGTGCATAAGGATCGTGTCCCAGGCGAGTCCCATAAATAGCTTCTAATTGGAAATGGCAGATAAACTGCACTGTCACAAAGGACGAAAATATAAATTTCTTGAGCATCCCAGACGAACAGACGCGGCAAGAGTCTTAGCATTACCCCCTTATGTTTTGGACATGGAGCTTGAAACAGAAACTCTTCACTGCCTGGGAGTAAGACATCATGCATGTAGGGGGAAAAAAGCCTTGTCCCGGGTGTGACATTATTCACAGCAACAACTAACACATTATAGCAAAAATGGTCACTCGTTCATTTGGGATAGCACCCTGCTTAGGATTAGAGGGTGAGGGGGTGAGGGTGTGTGTGTGTGTGTGTGTGTGGGTGTGTGTGGGTGTGTGTGTGTGTGTGTGTGTGTGTGTGTGTGTGTGGTGAGGGGAGAGATCACCTACTAATATATTTATTATAATGTCCAAAATAGCATTGATATTATTATAATATTAAGCCAAAATTTCTCTGAAATCCAAAACCAAAATCTCACACACTGAAATCTAATTTAAAGTCAAACACATTTTATTAATATAAGTAAAATTCATTAATAACTATATAAACTATTTTTGTACTAATTCATGCATCTACAATTACTGTTTTTGTTTACCATACACATTCTTCTTTTACTATTTTTCGAGTCTATCTGGAGCTAACTAGGTTAGAAAAAAGCAGAAGTGTAAATCAAACAGGGGAAAAAAGTATCAGGAAAAGGGAGTGAAAATATAGAGGAAGGTCTTAGCCCTGGCTCTGTCATAACTTACAGTGTCCCCATTGCCCATAAATATCAGAAATAGACTCACACTCAGACTGATCCACAAGCAACAGTCCCTGAGTGAGTTCATGTGAGTGTGTGTGCATGTATGTGTCCCTGGTGGCCAGAAATCTGGCTTTGGATTTAGCTGGTCCTCCTTTCAGGTATAATGGCAGCAGAGGTACTGTATGTGCTCGTTTGTTTTCACTGTGGTGGTTACTGGTGACTTTTATTTATGCTTTTTCTTTTCTTTTTTAATGGCAGACTTGTGTCCTTTGGTATGCTCTTTTCAGCCTTTAAGTATTTTAGATTTGTTTTGGTGGAGAAAAGAATAAATAATCTCAGGTGACAGTGCTTAAAGAGGTTCTAAGTCCACGTGGTAAATTTATCAGAAAACAAGGCCTTCAGCTGAAGTCTCTGAGCTTCTGGTAGTTTAAGGCAAAGGTGGAACTAGTGATATATTTGTTTTCTTTTTGAGGCCCATTTAATTGTCATCTAACAAAATATAGATTCTAGAAAATAAAGATAGAAAATAGGATGGACAAAAAATAAGATATAACCTATATAGCTTATATATACACCTATATATTTATATATATTCCACCAAAATAACAATTTGTTCATAAAAATATTTTAATATAAAAAAATTGCATTATTTTTTGTCTATTTGCTCTATTGTTTACTGTGTAGACAACATTCCTTAAGAAATTACATAAACGTATAACATGAAACACACAGTTTCACAGTTTTTATTCTTCTTCTTCTTCTTCTTCTTCTTCTTCTTCTTCTTCTTCTTCTTCTTCTTCTTCTTCTTCTTATTATTATTATTCCTTTCTTGAGCTGATACATTTGGCTATTTGGAAATATCTGTGAGAAGTACAACTTCTTGCTGTTGAAGATGTTAGATTAGTTGAAGTGCATATATCAGACCAGAGATCAGCCCAAATAAATGGATCTAATAATCATATACATGTTATTTTTTTTTATCTTGAATATTGTTACCATGAAAAAGACTAGCTGAAAACTCCCCTGCCTTCGCTTTAGTTACTGATAAATCTCTGTGCTGCCAAAAAAATGCAGGTCAGTTTATTATTCCACATGACATCATCTATACATTGAGTGTAGCCACAGATAAATGATCCATGTTATTACTTGGTAATTTTATCCCCTGGAACACCAGTAAGAATGAGATAAAATGCCTAAAACCCCCGAATTTGACCTACAGCATGACAGTAAAGTTATACAAACATTTCTACATTTGGATAAGTGTTGAAAAAGCTCAAATGTTACCTTCAAGAAATATCATTACAAATATCATTATCTAGGCTGATCTCTGCACATACATGAATCAAAACCATGCAAGAATTAAAGAATAAAGCACATGCTTTAAAGTTCATGCTAGCTTTCTCATCCCTTTTCATACAGCTGTGGTACCTTACACAAAATATCTATCTATCTATCTATCTATCTATCTATCTATCTATCTATCTATCTATCTATCTATCTATCTATCTATCTATCTATCTATCTATCTATCTATCTATCTATCTATCTATCTATCTATCTATCTATCATAAAAAAAAACTCCTAAACAGATATATTTAGTTAATACAATGTTATTCCAGAATGTAAGCTAACTGCATGAAAAGCATTCCAAAGTTAAGATTAAAAAAAAGAATGATCAACTAATCAGCCATTTGCTACAGGAAAGATCCTTCCACATAATTGTAACATGTATTATGGGGTTTATCTTAAATTCTCTGTGGCAAGCATGGAAATATGTTCTTTAGCAAACCATAACGTTCTTCTATGGCATCACTGTAAAGAAACTTTATTTAAGAATGTGGTAACCATGCTATTTGGTGATACACTTATTATTCCATTAATTTTACAGACTGTTCCAACTCTAGACAGATAAATCCTTTATAATATACTGCACCATGTGGTCAGTGAGTAAGAAATCAGGAGCCCTGACAGTCCCAGGTCATGCATTTCTGTTATATGGCTATTCTCATCATCAATCTTCTGAAGCCATGTATGTCCTCATGCACTGAATGTCCCACAGACTTCACTTAAAGTTCTAGTGCAGAGACTCAGTGTTTGTTAATAACACAGATTTCCTACACTGGCTACACGGTAAGGCAGGCAGCCCTGGCACTTAATGCAGACATGTTGGATCTGCCCATCAGTGGCCACACACACAATGCGGTGGCTGAGATTAAACGGTATGGAAACGAGGGGGACAAAAGTCTATCAGCATGTCACAAAGGCAGGCGGTATTGTATCCATATGTATTGAACAACCAAGCCGTCAGGGCTGCTGGCAGGCCCATTCATCACAGACAACTCCCGGCCTGTCACACACACAATACGACTACTGACCATCCACATCCCCGTTCAGCGCTCTGTGACAATAGCAAAATGAGCAGCCGACCAGCACAGGGGTGACTCAGATGGTAGAGTTTCGCTCTTTGCTTGTTTTTTGGCTACTCCTAGTTTCTGTCTCTTGCTTTATTGTAGCTATATAACAAAGAAATTAAACAGCTAATTTGAAAAGTGTTTACACACATCCTAGGAGCTGATAACTATAAAAAAAAAAGATGTAGGACTTATCAAATTCCTGATTAATGTTAAACTATTTTCTTTACTTTCATTATGGAACACCATATCTCTCACACTAGTCTACTTGGTCCAATAAGCCATAAACACAATCTATATATAAACATTAAAACTCATAACATGTCTGTAATGTCATATATCAGTTTAGAAGACTATGCAGTCTTTATGTTCCTATTCTTTATTTAGAGCAGAAATTTTATGTCTGTATATTTATAATAGTTTACAGAATTTGGCATAACACCAACATGCAGCAGTGCTATATATCCTCACTGTGATATTCATAGTTAGATGCCATAGTGAGTTTACGACCACAAAAAAAGCTATATATATAATATACAGTGCACAAACACACATATACTCAAACAGTACAGACAATTTAGAGTTGCCAATCAGCCTACAACACATGCCGTCAGATTGGGGTAGGAAACCGGAATACCTAGAGGGGGAACATGCAAACTCCATACACTCAGAGAAGAGGTGAGAATTGAAACCCCAAACCTGCAGGTGCAAAGCAATCGTGTTAAACCCTAAGACCCGTACATATATGGGAAGAAAACTAACACCTACGTATTCCAGAGGATCTACTGATGCTGAGAGAAGAGGCAGCCCTTCGTCTAATACCTCCAAGTTTAAGCGTTACTGTCAAAGAAAATAATGCATACTAATGTGTGTGGGTAAAAACAGATCAACTTAACCAAGACCATGTATTGACTACAGGGACTGACGGTAGTAATCACACTCATTGAGACACATTTGACACCACAGATATGTTGAGAACAAGTGGTGTATGTAGAATTAGGAACTGTTTTGAATATCATCCCAAAATCAGGACCTGAACTAAAATGCAAACATAAAATGCAAACAAAAAAATGATTACTGACCTATTTTTTACCTATGTGGCTTCAATCTGTTGCTCTACTGCCTATATATATATATATATATATATATATATATATATATATATATATATATATATATATATATATATATATATATATATATATATATATATATATATAGACAGTATAACAATACTATAAGTATTCTGTTTTAAAGAATAAATCCTGTTGATTAATATTTATGTTAAGACTATAAAATAGCGCTTACTCAAAGTATGCAATAAACTTCATATTTTTTTAACAAAATCTAAATATACTGTTTGTACATATTCAAAAATTACATATTTGTTTAAAAAACATGAACATTTGATTTTGGTTATTGAGGAATAACTATAATCAATTTAAAGTATATTTGAGTTTTTCCCCAATATGTTTTGCTAGATAGTTTGACCTATGTACTGTATATACTCTTAATACTAACACCTATGCATAAAAGAGTTAATTCATCTTTTATTGATTAAGACCTTAGTCAGTTAGTGTGCTCCTCTATGAATTAAACATTATTTCTACTACTTCTATTGGAAAATAACAGCAAAATTTTGAGATTCATAACTATTGGAAGAAAGACTTTCTTCTCAACCAGTCATACACGTACATAAAAAAACAAAAGAAACAAACAACAACAAAAAACACAACATGTGGAAAAACAGGCTATTACACAGAACCTGGCAACGTTCTTAGTGTCCTTTAAATGCAGGCCCTTAAAATAACCCTGACCACAATGAAAGCAATGTCGTTCTCATCTCTATCTCTGATTATAGTGCTGTAGCACGCTGTTTCCTCAGTGAGATTGTCATGCTGACTCAGCAACACTGCTTTAATTACCGATCTGCTCTGGGAGAGAGAACAGCTCGAAGCACACCACACAGGCCAGACATTCAGCCTCATCTCCCCAACCTGGGACTGACACACGAGAGAGTGAAAAGCAATAAACACACTCAATTGAAGGCAATAAAGTCAAGCCACGTCTCCTTCCTGACCGTGCTGCAGAAGCATAACCAGTTTATCCAGCTGAAAGCAGAGAGCAGCTCATAGCAAATGACTGCAAAGTGTTTCAGTAATCACATCTAGGCTGGTGCTGCAGAATGTACAATTGTACGGCCAGTTATTAAAGCTCAGGATATTAAAATGTCTTTGTTTGAGACATGATCAGGGTTTTTCAATAATAGCGCCATTAAAAATGTATAATAATCCTGCTCTTGAGTAGTGTGAACAGAATGGATTGGTCAGTAAAAACAAAAAATTAAATTATCTTTATTTTCTGAAGAATAGCTGATGCTCAGTTGATGTTTCATCATAATGATACCTTCTAAATCAAATCACAGAAAGTTACAGTCTCTTATTACAGACAATTATTGAAGAAAATGGGCCGCAACACGCATTCCCTGACTTCAACAAATGTAAATATTATCTCTCCTTAATGGAAGTTGTCTTTCTGTCAACATAACCGGGGAGTGTGTTTAGGCAAATTAATTTTCAGAGCAAAAATAAAATCAAAACTTTCCAAGTATTGATTACCATTCTCATAATCTTTAAAAAATGTGGGCTAGGCATTTTTTCTGCATATAATGAAAATTAGAGAACAAAAAGATTGAACTAGTTATATAATGTTTCTCTGGGTAGATATCGTACTTTATCTGCAATAATAACAATAAAACCGTACCCTCAAACAAATACAAGAGCGTAATAGTAAGCCACCAGGTCTGTCAGCATATGACCATGCTTGTGCCCCACTGGGTCTGTGTGTGTGTGTGTGTGTGTGTGTGTGTGTGTGTGTGTGTGTGTATCTATATGAGCATAGTTCTTCACACAGAACATTACTGTGTTCTCTTTCCTTTGTCATTTGGAAGCTGTCCCACGAGAGTAGCCCCTTCTCAAGCCCCTTCCCTGCGTTTAGTTTTAATTAACCTCACAGAGATACTAGGCTCCAGCTTTAGCGTGTACATGTCAGAGAGGTTAATGATTTTTACAGGCTCGGGGACACAGCGGAGAGGACAGATCAATGAGCCTCAATTCCCCAAGCTGCATGGTCTCTGGCTCTGCGTCTCACTTAGACTACAGGATCACCGGCTCTCACATTAACTGTGAATGTTTATTTATTTATTTATTTATTTATTTTTACCTCCTCAGTCTGGACCAATATGTGGCTCTCTGTGCTCTACAATATGTGGCTCTCTGTGCTATACTTCAGCAGTTGAATAGTACTTGAATACTGTACTAAACTAAAATATACTTAACCACACAATGTTAATAAACAAAAAAGACTCCATATCTTGCTTTTCATGGGATTTTATGTCAGGAGTTGAGAATGTTTTAAACACTAGGTGCATGTTCCTGTTGGAAGTCAGGTTATACAGGTGATACCCACCCTATAAGATAAGATAAGATAAGAACAAACAGAATATAAAACCACTGGTGATTTGACTTAGCTTGAAGGTGGCTTTTGTATAGAAGTTTATAAGTTATATACAGGAAACTCAATGAAACTCAATGAAATTCAATGTCTCTATATAATACTTTCAACAATGAACATTGTCACAAAGCAGAAATACAGAACTACTATAGATTTAAATTTATATGACAAAAATTTTTTTGGAAAGATTTAGGTATGTTATAAAATTGTGATGTGATAAAAATCTCATCCCTAAAAAGCACCTGAAAAGGGGCCATATAAAAAATTGAGACAGTTTGTTAGTGAAGATTGCTGTAATGTACTCACTGGTAGAAAAGAGATTATAGCCAGAGACACTATAAGGGCAATGTTGTGTAAAAGGCATTTTGACTACCTCCATGCTCTGCCTTGGCTCACATAGTAGCTGGACAAGCAATGCTAAAAAAATCTGTTAATTATTCACAGTACAGCTCCTTGAGCAATGGAAATAACATCAATTTCTGGGACTTGCTCCATATCACACTGTTCTATGTTTCACTGATGGAAAAAATGCTATAAGAGGCCAGATACCTCTATCTCATCTCCTTTTCAACCTAATGACCTCTGTCATGGTGCAATCATACTTAATCCCAAAAGATGTCTGTAGACAAACAGATGTGTCTTTTCAGTTGTACTGTCCTCTCTGTGCCTATAGTCTGATTTGGATTCATAGTGACCTGACCTCTGTAAATTGCCAGACATTAGTAGAGCATTCCCTTGAACATTGTGTATTATTTACAGTAATCTAAAGACTACTCAATAGATCTGATTGCAGTATTGGAAGTCACATTAATTTTCTAGCAGCCTGTCAGAATATTGACGGTGAAATCGTGAGCTTATTCTAGTTTTTGCAACAAGTGTTTGCACTGACAAGTGTGACACTTAATCAATCAAAACTATCGATCACATGGTCGTTATTTCAAGGCTGTTATGCATACGTTAGAGGATTTAGGTTATGAAACATGTTCAAAACTGTACTATTGCTATATCTATCTTGGTCTGCTGCACAGCCATGCAAGATGAACACACAAATGCACACAAGCGTACATAGTGTAAATGTGGAGTCGTGTTTCTTGTGATTTTAGAGTTTGTATTCATGAAGAGCTAACAGCTGTCAGCAAATTTAACTTCTGAACCGTGAAGCCCTGAAGGCACATGGAGGCAGACCATTCACAAAAATCTCCATTTAGCCTTATTGAATTAAGGGGTGAACAATATTTTGCCATAATTGTTTTTAAACATAGTTTACTTGCTTCAAGGTGGCAATTCAATTAAAATCATATGATTTATACAGTGCTTTTAACACAAATGAACCTTAATAAATTAAGACTGCTGTATTCGCATACACAGTTTTCTCCCTCAAGTACCATTTTAAAACTTTAATAACCCCTGAAAACCTCTTTAAGTTCATCCTTTAAGTGCCACATTCATTATGTAAAGAAATTTCTCCAGCATGTCACATATACATTTAGGTGCAGTGGAGGAATGCTAACACAGATGTGAACAGCTGTCTGTTAACATACATTAGAAGGATTACAACATTGTGAGATGGGTTGTTCCAATATTATAGTAAATAGTTTTTAGTTTTTCTAGTTGAACTGCAGCGATTTTACAAAAGCTGACAGTGTTCACCAGATTTGTGCTGCAGTCACATTTAGATCTGTTTATTCAATTCTCACTGGTAAAATTTAGTCCTTCCAAAAAAAAAAAAAAAAAAGACAGAGAAAAAAAATTGCTTCTGTGGCCAGAATAGATTAATCTAAGTCAGGATGGTTGGGTGACATCATCAGAGAGCTTTGGCGGTAATGTGTGTGTGCAAAGACGAGGCTGTAACGTTAGCATGGGGAGATGAATTCCGGCTCTTTAAGATCTATCCTCCTCCGTGAGAGCCCCTGCTTTATCATTGCACTCAGGACAGGCAGCATGGCTTACGACAGCCTGCCTAGTGCTCTTTCTTCGAGAATGAGCTTTCCATTCTTCTTTCTGTGACTCTATCATTTGCTGATTGTCCGTGAAACGCAGTTCGGGCTTGAAAATTAACTGGCAGAGAAGAGTTATTTCACAATAATTCCTTCTGTGCACGCAAACTCATGCACACATCCTTCAGGTTTATGATTCAGTTACATCTCTGGCAGCACAATAAAGGCTGTTTACATTCATGGCTATTTATGAATGGAAATATTTATCATGCCGAGCAGTTGGTCATCTTTGCTAAATGGTGAGCGGCTGTGAACGATCCATCATTTTTTATTCTAATGTTATTAAAGGTATACTTTCATTTTCTGCACCATAACATTGCATTTTTGCCCTTTTACTGTTTGTGTCTGTTATATTAGATTTACTCAATTATGAGGGTATTTTCAGCCCATGGTTATAAAATTGGGGTTCAGGGACACCCAGGCATCTGTTGTATATATCTACAGTCTTACCAAAAGTGTCTGCTTTGTTTTTACACAGATGACAGTGGTAGAAATTACTATCAGCGTTGTTATTGTCATAATTTATAATCTAATTGCTTATGCTAAATGGCTGGTCACTTAAAACAAAAGGACTTACTCCAAAAATGCACAACTAAAAAAAACAAGTATAAATAATGTTAACTTTAAATTAATAAAAGCAGGAAATAGTTAATATGATACACAATGTGGCAAATGTACCACTGAATGAATGGAAATTCAGGAATAAACCTTAAGGAACCCGAACCCGAGGAATAAATCTTCAGGGAAAGAATATTATGATTGTTCATACTGTTTTAAAAATGAAATCTGTGCTCTAATCATGAGTCCTTCAAAATTCTTTGACCTGTTTTATATAAACAGCAAACTATAGTTGTGTTTAGGGTTCTAGACACAGGGTTAGAGATTGATTTTGTTTACTCTTTTCTAAGTTTATTATTTATTATGATTAGTTTATTAGTGTATGATGTAGCACCATAGAAGAGAATGCACATAAAGTCATTGTCTTAGAATAAAAAGTTACATCTTATGTGGCCACAAGTTACTTATGTCTTTATAGGTTTCCTCTGAGTTCTCTAATTTCCTCTTACCTCCCAAAATATGTTGGTAGGTGAATTGGTGTGTGTGTTTGTGTGTGTGTGTGTGTTTTGCCCTGGGATGGACATATGTCTCATCTATGGCATATGCTCACCTAACTCCCAGTGTTTTCATGAAACTCTGACCTCCTTGAGTGACATAAAAGCTATTTAAAGACAACTTTTTTTTTCTACTCTGAGGAGCATGTGTTTTAACTGGGCCATCCCATCAGCTCCACCTCTGCCAATTAAAGTTCAGATTTGGCAAAAGCGACAGAGCTTATCTCCATTTGAACTTCATTTTTCAAACATACCAGGAAATCAGTGTAACTCCTGCCATCATTCCTGGTCTACGATAACATTGCCATCTGCCTCTACCAGGCAGCTCCTCTCAGCATCTGAAACATACGATAATGGTTATCGCTCTTTCTTTTCAACTCTCCCGGTCGTGTTGTTAACAGAGGAAATGCATGAGTTGCTGTACGAATCCATATTTAACATTCCATTGCAATATCGCAGCAATCGTGACCCCTGGTCACCTGGGAGAATAGCACCTTTCAGCTCAGCATGCCTGCTCAGTGAAGCATCTGTTAGCTGTTCAGTGATGTAGACTCCATTAAGGAGATCATTCAACAACCCAGTGGAGGATAATTTATCAAGTAACCAGAGGGCAAAAGGCAAATTTCAGATGCACCCAAGCACAGAGCTGCTCTGATTGGATGGAAAAGCATTGCAGCTTAATAATAAGGTCACTTAAGCAGCAAACTGAAGGACCCCCCTCACCATCCTCCACCATCCTGCCACTAGAGGCATTAGTTTTCAGCGTATATTTAAAAGTATTTATGCATGCTTTTCCTGTATGAAAAGAGTAAATGAGATGTGTTCTTAACAGTGCCCTGGCCACAGTGGGCAGTGTGCACTGTAATAAATTACTCTCATAAGTACGCCATTGATGGCTTTTAGAGTGGGATGAGGCTGAGGGAAAGGAAAATGGAGTGACCTCATGACCTGCAAACTCTTAACCCCTGCCCCAAGGGTTCCAACAACTCCCCCGCACACGCTCCCTACAAACCCAGCCCTCCATCGCTCAACACACACATGCACTCTCTCTCCGCACTCACACTCACACACACACACACGCACACACACACACACACAATCTCTTTCCTTCTCTCTGTCACACTCCCAGGTGTCTTCCTCCCCTCCTTCCCTATTATTTAGCACACATGGGACAGAGAGTTTGGTAACATAGATGAATGCATTCTCTGATTAAAATTAAACTCGCAGAGGCTCGGCTTCTTCCCCTGTTCTTGTGGTCTGTTTTTATTCCCCTAAAGCTCTGTATATGTGTATGTGTTTAAGTGTGTATGTATGATGGCAGAGGAGAGGCCCCTGTGCTGCTCACAGATCCACTGACAGCACTCGCTAAGTGGAGTTGAGTTATAGGCAGTTGGGTG
The DNA here is from genome assembly GCA_033459395.1 of Hemibagrus guttatus. Taxonomy (NCBI): domain Eukaryota; kingdom Metazoa; phylum Chordata; class Actinopteri; order Siluriformes; family Bagridae; genus Hemibagrus; species Hemibagrus guttatus. Next base: position 17,897,580 of record JAUCMX010000009.1, on the reverse strand, counting down.
ATGTGTTTGTTTAACCATCTGGTAGCAACTCCTTCCTTTTCTCGCAGTGATGTAGAAAGTGTAGAAGGATGGAGAGAACAGATTGGAGACATGTTATACATACATATATGCAGGAGGACTCGTGACAAACTGATTTGCACGTACTCAAATCTATAGTGTGAGGTAAAGTATATATACATATATACATAACTGACCCCTCTCTTGTTCACGTAATGAGCGACTTTATCCTCTGGACTGAATTTTAGCAAGTATCTGTCTAATGACAGACTCCTCAAGAACAGAATATACAAATTCATTCATTCATTCATTGTCTACCGCTTATCCGATCTAGAATATACAAATTTGATAACAAAATACACATCAGTCTCAGAGATGTAAAGTGCAACATCTCAGTGAAAGCACCTATGTTCAGCCCATGATCTGAGGAGTGAATTCAAGAACAATCATATAATTGAACCCTTAGGGGGACCAAGCCCCCAGTGTGAATGTGTGATGTATAAACAATGAGAAAATTGAAGTAACACTGCAGCTGAAGGCAAAAAGGACATAGTCAGTTTCTTGTGTGTTCCCATTTGTGTTGTGTGTGTATGCATACACAGAATAGAACTTCTTTTCTTTGCAGAATTGCAATGCTAGGTTAAAATGTTAGCTGATTTATATCCATTAATCAATTACTGTTCCCCAAAAAAGAAATATTACACAGCTAGATTTCTTTCACACTGGAATAAATAACACTCCAGTAAAAGATGTACATATCAACGTCCTACTTAAAGTATTTTCATGTTCGTCATTCTCACCTAGTGTTTAGTTGTGCTCTTTTTTCTCTCTCTTCCTGTATATTGTGTTAGCTGACATGCTGCAATGACTGAGCTGCATTACTGAAAGATTTAGCACACTATACCTAAGACATAAGTTGACACAACAAAGATTGATAAATGAGGTCCATCCTTTATTATCCAAGTCATTCTAAAAAAGGTCTGTCCATAAACTTGGTGGACATGAAGGGAAATCTCTGAAACACTGATTTTCAGTCAAGATCAGCACAGTAACAGATTAATAAAATTAGGTTTAACAATAGATCTAAAATATGACAAAATGACATTACATAATGTGTGGCTTTTGGCTCCAGTAATGAAAATGGATATTTTTAAGGTGCTTTGGCTACTGCTCTTGCATGTTTCTCCAAAACTAGTGCTCTCTAGATCTTAGTGTAAGAAAATGACATGCAAAGAGTTTCCTGCTAACATCTTTAACATCAAAGTGCTTGGCTCATTTTACTGATATTTCCTTTTACTGGTTGTGGTGCTCTGTCTGTTTCTGGTATTTCTTGACACTTGCACAAATAAGATTTCCACACTGTGGAGAAGAATGCAGCACAACTCACATTATTGCCTGTTTTAGCTTAAGATATAATTTTTCTATCACAGAGTCTATTCTGATTTGAATGAAAATACATAGAAAGAAGTATTATTATAGGTAAGAAGTAACATATTTCTGTATGATATATTAATCAACTGAGTCCAACATTTAGAAATTGCCTTAAAGCAAAGCCGGAACCTAATAGGAAGCCTTGTTAGACAACAGAGACCTTTTACTATTGCTTTTCAAACCTGAATTACATGTATCAGCTGCAATATAGTAATAATCTGCATAACTGTTTCCATTGCAATATTATGAAATATGCAATAATTTTATTATTGTAGAAGCAGCTTGAATTAGAGATTAAATTCTCATTAGACCAAGGTAGATGACGCAGGCTTCATACTCTCTCTCTCTCTCTCTCTCTCTCTCTCTCTCTCTCTCTCTCTCTCTCTCTCTCTCTCTCTCTCTCTCTATCTCTCTCTCTCTCTCTCTGTCCTTTAAAGCACATAGCCCTTGTTCATTTTCACCAATTACACACATGGAGGTGCCGCTAACAGCATTAGAGCCGCTACTGGAACCCTGATACGCTCTGAAGTAATTACCAGAGCTTTTAATAACGATGGGAGTAGATTTTCTTTTGTAATATCAGCCTCCTGAATAATTAACCAGCCATTTTATCTAAACCATCTAGCACCTTCAGATCTCCTGCCACTTTCTTTGTATTTGTCTCAGAATAATGTAATATTGTATCAATGCCGTATACACATGGGAAAAATCTATACTATGTATCACAGACCTCTAACACTATTCTGACAAAATAATAATGACAAGCTCTCTAGCTATCTCTCACTATGATAGGCGTACTCCAAAGACATTTACACTGTAGCTATTGACTGCTTTCAGTGAAAGCACAGTAGAAAGTGACCTCCTCAGCATTATATTTGACTATGGTACTGTATGAAAGCCTGAGGATAGTAATCTCAAACCCCATCTTGCTCTACAGCCATCCAGTAGCATGTTAGCGTTAACAAACATTACACACTGACCCTTCTGCAAAGTTCACACTGGTTCAAATCGATAAAAAGCAGCGAAGTGGAGTGAAAAAACTCTGATTTCTTCTTTAGCAGTTTTTCTTGCGTCCGTTGTTTCCATTTGGAGAAAATGTCAGCAGGACGATGGAAACTGAAAGGTCGAGGCAGTGCTAACAGTTAGGGCAGGGTTTCATTAGTGGCCTGCTGCTCTGTTCGACTGGTCGAGAAAACGGCTGCACCAGTGCTGACATTTGGTTTGTTTTTACTCAGCGGCTGCCTCGCACATAACTGTAGCACTTCATAATGTCAACGGGTGAGATCTTAGCCCTGCGTTTATTGTGTTTATTGCTACCGTGTGAGGCCAAGCTTATTATTGTATCTGGTCTTAACCCAGAAATGACAACTAAATCAATGATCTTTTTGGACAAATGTTAGTTTTGACTGAGGACCAACCACACATGAACATTTATCATCACTAGTACTCTAGCTAAAGCATAAGCTCAAGTATGCTTATGGGAGAATTTACTTGAACAATAATTTCCATATTTCACTTTAAGTGTGGATTATTTTAGTGCCAACAAATAAGGCAACGTAAAGATAGTGCCTATTAACTGAAAAGATGTCTTAGATTGACTTTATAAACAATATCAGTCTCAATACAGAAGAATCCAAGAAATAGGAAAAGATCTTGTTGCCTATTGGAAATCATATAAAAAAAAAAAAAAAACCCTGGGGGGAATTGAAGTTTTTAAGGTGTGTACAGTGTGACCCTCAGCAGGGAAGGTGTGAGATGTGTAGAGGTTGAACACCTCTGCTCAGTTCAAAGCTTAATTATTTCCTTTTTCTCAGCATGCATGTTTCTGTGTGCTATCTATTTTATCTTCCCTATTTTATATCAGACTGCTTACAGTTCAATTACTTCATCATTCATCAACTATAGCAATGGAATTAAACATCACAGGCTCATAGGAAAAATATTTCTGAGAAAACATTTTGTTAAAAATTCCCACGGAGACTGGGAAAACTGTGTGGTTGACAGTTTTATAGGATTTAATATGCTAATCATTAATGTACGTATTACTTTGTATGAACTGTAACACTTTCCATTAAAAAACTGGGCTGTTAAATTTCTTCTTGCATCTTGTTCATATATCATATTTTTAGTTCAAGTCTCTACATGAAGCACACTTTTTATGCATATGAACTGTGACTGCAAGGGTTAGAGAATCACTCTAATGTCCCATAGTGATAAAATGATAGGAACATGATGGAATAGCTTTTAACAGTGCAGAAGGAACAGGTTTGAAACACATTACTATGCAATATTGTCTGAGACCAGCTCTTTCTCTCTCCCTTTCTCTGACCCTGAACCATTCTTTCAGACTCCTGGCAGGCCTCAGTCTTAAAGAGCCAGAGTTCAGCACAGATATTGTTTCACCCCTGTGCAGGTGCTGGTGAATGGACTTGCTGCGAACCGAGCCCATAGCCGAGCCTTTTCCCATGGAGCACAGCAATATTTACCACCCATGTGACCTGCCACTTTTTAAAATTTCTATCATCAAATCATTGGAGCTGGAAAAGTCCAACTGCTGACCTATGGATTTCCCATGCACCCTGGATCAGACAGTCTGAAAAAGCCAGCACTGATAGATGCTTATAGCATGCTTATAAAAATGAAATAGCTAGGGACTATTTTGTTGGCTAAATACATTCCACATGTATATGCCTAAGACACTGACTTAGGTGCATTGATTGCCCCTAAAAGAATCCAAAGAAGTTGTGGATTATATCTACTAAGTCACTAGTCTGCTGTTGTAGGGCCATTACTAATAAAATCAGTTCAAACCCCTAGCTCCAAACAGCAAAGGAAACCCCCTCCAATACCTCCACCTCTCGAATGTCCCCCAGTTCCACTTTCCTTTCTGAGATATAAACATTTGCCTGAAGTGTGCGTGGGGAGCTCATTCCTCACAGAGCTGGTGGACAGTTGTCCTTTGGGTTAATGGCTCACTGAAGACCAGAATCAGGCCAGATGAAAGAAAGCAAAAGGGCCCTCATTTTCTCCCATTCATCATCCTTGTTTTCCTTTGGCTGATCTCTTCACCCTGCTTTAAGGACCTGCTTCACTGGAGACTCGTCCGAGGTGCAAAGGGCCAACTGGGAGCCTTGAGCAGCTCCATAACCAGCTTTAATGGCTTTAGTAATGGCGAATTATAAGAGTGCTATGATGGGGAAGATTAATCGGAGGTGGTTTGAGGGCTAGCACGGCTCAGGATTCAAGGAAATTTGAGATAGTTTGAGGCGGACTGAAATATGTAGCCCACTGCCCTCTCGGCCGTGCTAACAGAGATGTGTAAACCCAGGGAAGTGTCATGTGCGCTGCATGTTTTCTTTTGCCCAAGGGAGCTTTGGGACAGGCAAAAAATCATTATCATTTGTAAAATTAACAAATAGTTTTGTCAGGTTTTTCAGCACAATAATGATTCCTGTGCTAATAGATTTGTAGAAAGTCAGATCAGAGTTTTAATTCCCCCTCAGGCCTAAAAAACATATACGTATCGGTATGTTTTTACATTTTCGTCTGCCACTGGACTTAATAATTAAAAATAAATGGAAAAACCTCTAATATATATCATGAATACTCATGAGAATTTTTTTCGGGACCAGCAATCTGTCTATAAAAGAAAAGCTTTTCAAGTGTTCTATAGCTTCATGTGGTAAAAATTTCTTGACATTCAAACTCATTTATATGACTTAGGTAATGATGTCTGATTTTACAATAAAACGATCAAAAATGCAATATTTCATTAAATTCATACTTACCACTTCTTAGAGCATTTCACAGATTTACAGACCGAATATTTTATATTCATATGTAAAATATATAGAACATATAGTTTAATGTCTGTCTCTAAACTTGACTAAGCTGAGTAAAGTTATCATGGACGGATCTGATATAAAAATCGACATGTTCATGTAAAGGCATAGTTAGAGGTTTTAGGGAGAGTTTTATAAATTTAGAATTTAACAAATATATGGTTAATCTATTATGAAGGCTTAAGTATATCAGTAAAACATGAGCTTGTTAATGCCTAATGGGCGCAGCATGGAATGCTTCTGGGAAGCAGTCACATTCCCCCATGGCTGCCATTAAAACAGGGTTAACCTTACCTTTGAGTACCAGGACCTGGCATTATACTTTTCTACACACACGATGGCTATTTCATACTGCATGTGGACATGTATCAGTCATTCTCACAAACAGAGCATGTTCAATTTAGTTGATGATACCAGATTTGCTTATATTCCATATGAAAACCCTGAATCATCCACATACACCATACATAAATCATGTGCCGTATTAATATTGTGAAAAATGAACAACAAAACTTAAGGAGGGAGGGTGAAGAACGAAATGGGAGGCCGCGGAAACCCCCTCGTATCTCATCTCTATTAACGGGTTTACGGATGACCCCAGGGGTGCTCGTAAAAGTTTACACCCAGGTTTCACTCTGAGTCCCCTCTGAAAGAATGAAAGAAATCGGGTGGTTTATGGTTACCCTTCAGGATTTTATGGCATGTTTTACTAAAGTTCCCGTTTTAACGGACCCTGGTTCTAATTAGCCAGGCAGTGGCACCGTGGCCCGGCCGCAACCTCCCTTTCTTCTTCATCAAGAAAGAGAAATGGGGGCAGAAAGAGGGAGATAGAGAGAACAGGATAGAGAGCACAAAGGGGTGGAGCTGATTGTTGATGTGGAAGGACACACATGGGTCAGGCTGGGAGGTTAAGGCCCTGGGTTTTAGAGATCAAAATAACCCGAGATATGTTGCCACTTCAGGAATGTAATGATCTTCACCTGTCTTAAAAAGGTGGGCTGCCATAAATCAGATCTTTTCTAAACATTTTTGCTGAATAGAGTGTGTTCCTCAGTGATATCTTGGCCTAAAGTATATAATGGCAGTCAACTGCATGCTTTTTCACTGTATTCAGACAATACCCTGTAATACATGCCTATTAGCTTGATTTATATACATATTTCTCTTACTATCTCTTACTATTATTATAACTTTGCTTTCGGTTGTCTATTCATAGTTTATTTCACTCCTTGAGATTATTTGTCCAATGATTCATTTTAATATTCACTTATGCATAGATGTTTCCTTAAATGACTTATTAAAACAGAAAACACAGTGTGTAATTGCTATACAGCAAAAATGTAAAATATAATAGATATATATTATACAAAGATATAAAATACATCATAATATATTATGTTAAATATAATTAAAATATTTAATATCTTTGTGCCTTTGGTATCTTGGGATATTGGGATCCTATTAAAGTTAATAATGTACTTTGTTTTGTACCATTACTTAGTATTATATTAAGAAAAAAGTATTTCTATGATTTCTATTATACATTTTAGCAAGTATGAATAATGCTTCTTTTTCAATTTCCTTTGATTCTCTTTATTATTTAACACCATTATCTAGTATAAATTCATATTTTTTGGTTCCAAACACAAGCACATCCATATGATATTTTATATAATGCAACCTTTTAAAGAAATGTCTGTATATGTCTGTATGGTTAAAATGTCTGTAGGAGACCTTTTAATTAAATCTATTTAATCTGACAATACATGCCTACCATGTTTGCATGTCCATGACATGTCTATGATGGAAGTTGCATACCTTTAGTAAGGAACAGAGGTAAGTGGCCTCTGGTGCTGTACTGGGTAACACAAACGTTCCTTCACTACAGTTGCCACCAGAGGGGATAATTTATAATGCCACAAACACACTGTGACTGCAGGCACCAAGCTGCCAAACAGCCCCAGTTTAACATCTCGCCTGGTTTTTCTTTCCCTGGAGACTGAACAGAGAAGCGTCTGTCAACAGCTTGGGATTCACCTCATATTCCTTCAATACAGGATAAAACTGGAACCATGATTTTGCATGATTTTGAGCACTATACTCCTCTGCCTATTTGGACTGAGCCAATGGACAACATCTCATTTCAATATGCTCTTTTATTACCTATGTGTGTGTGTGTGTGTGTGTGTGTGTGTGTGTGTGTGTGTGTGTGTGTGTGTGTCTGTGTGTGTGTGTGTGAGACCTCATAAAACTGCAGGGACTTCCTGTTTGTTATAGCCTCATAGCATGTGGTTGCATTAGTACATCACTGCAAGGCAACGGCATGACTTAAAGAGCTAGGGGAAATGGCTAGCTATCAAAAATGGATACTGTTTTCTTTTCTCCATAAACACTGCACTTCTTTCACATCTCATGCACTTGGGAATTAATGTGGTCAGATAAAATTTAGAAATGCAGCACAATATAAGCACTACTACATTTGTTTACATCTAATTTAATTACTATAGTACAATACTATGCAATGAAATAATATTACCTGAAACGTTTTTTTTTTATTTATTTATTTATTTATTTATTTGTTTGTTTGTTTGTTTGTTTGTTTGTTTGTTTATTTATTACATATGATCTCTACAACTATGCCATTGGAAACACTGGAAAACACTAAGAAAAAAAACACCACCACCACCACCACCAACTACAACAACCAACAACAACAACAACAACAACAACAATATACAGATAAATAAATAAATGAATAAATAAATAAACAAACAAACAAAATTCAGAGGTAGACATTTCTATCAGGCTATGATAGTTACCCATATCTCGTGTCACCCGAGAGATATGCTCGGGATACCTTTTTCTTTGCAGTTATTCTTGTGCAGCTATTTTTCCCTTCTTATTGTCTATTGTTTTTTGTTCGTTCTTGTTCACAAGAACCAACAAGTAAAACATCTAGTAAACAAACTAGCAGTGCAGTTTAAACCACTGCAACCCTGACCAGGTAGCTATTAAGGACTGCTGTACAGGACTATTAATGAACAGGGTCTTTATTTTACCTTTATAATTGACAGTTCACTGGCGTACAATCCAGTGGGATGCCAATCCTGAGGAAGTGCTTTAGTCTATAACCTTTGTGGCAAACTTTATAAACACACAAGCAAAAAACAAATCCAAAACAGAATAATTCACCTCCTTTTTGTAACAATAGTTGCATCCTTTAACTCATTATCTCTTTAATCTAACTAATTTGCATTTAGCTGCATCCCTAGTGCAATATTAATGTATTATTACAAAAAAACAACAACCATAAAAATATTGGTAAAGTGGATATTTACAAACACAGACAGTTAATTCCCAGATATATTATCAGCTAAGTGGGCTAAGTACTCTTAATTTCATGTAGTAACATTCAGAAACACCTGATGACATGAATTACTTCACTGCACTTAACACCACCCTTTGCCTGAGCAGTGAAATTCCTCCTGTGCAACCGTGAAGCACAGCCAAATGTAGGGAGACTATTGGCTAACTGACAAAACAGACCCTTATAATGTGCTTTATATCTATGGAAAAGACTTGGAAGAAGAAATGGAAATAGTAAGAAACTGAAAACCCATGGTTGACACTTAAAAGGAACAAAAGAAACAAAAACATGCCATTCTGCCTCATTCCCATTCATCTAGCAGTGCTAAATAGCTCCTCTTTAATGACATAAACTCTGTCATGAAGTATTTTAGCCCCTAAGTCTGGAGAATATCCAGAAATAAAATCCTGGCCAGTTCCTTGGATGCTGTCTATCGTTCTAAGCCAGAGTCTTGTTTTCCAGACAGGGCTGGACAGCCATGAGGCAAAAAAGCAACAGATTTCAATGTGTAGTAATATTTTCCCAAAAAGTAAACCAACATTCAGAAACCAGATGAGGTGAGAAAAATAAATGCACTCTTCTTACTTCCAGAATCATTAAGAGAGTAATTAGCAGGCAGGTGTTACTTATGAAATGCATAAGACTTGTTTATTATCAAGAAAAATTCTTTTCTCCTGTAAAACCTTTGGCAGATTGATGTTCTGAGGAACTTGGGTGTGTGTCTGCATCATGCCACAAAGAAAAGACATCAGCTATCTTCGAAGAGTAGGTGTCCCAGCAGATTCAGTCCAAAATCAGACCATTTAATGCTCAGAGGTATAAAACAACTGAAGAGCTACATTAGGTGAGCCCCAAGCCTCTGTAAGCATGTTAAATGTTTATATTCATAATCAGAAAAAGACTGAACAAGTATGGCTGTAATGAGTGGCTAGGAAAAAGTCTCTTCACTTCGAGAAGACTATGCCTTAAGAAAAATGTATGTGCACAATCCACAGAAATTCTGAAACAATATCCCAAAATCCTGATGAAGCAAAGGTGGAGATGTGTTGTCATTATGCACAGTACTAAAAAAACAAATACAGGATATTTCCTCATGTTGGTGGATTGGTGATATTTTGATATTGTTTGGTGTTGTCACTGAGAGAACCATGAACTTCACTTGAAAAGGAAAATTGGGTGATGAATCAGGACAATGATCACAAACACATTAGCAAATTCACTCTGAATGAAGAAAAGAAAGAAATCAAGGTGTTGGAATGGGCAAGAGATACTTTGGCAAGATCTTAAGAGACCTGTGAATAAAAGAATGCACTCAAACTTCCATGAAAACAATAGTTAAGGTGGAGGGATGTAAGTTTCTGTTATATCAACAATTAATTTTAACAACATTCTCCTATACAAAAAAATTAAGACCCAATATACAAGACATTGTATATTATACAGTATAAATCTTGTATATTGACAATGTCTTGCTGTGCAATGGGAAAAGTGCAACAACTTTATAACAATGAATGCAGCAGCCTTGTTATGCTTAGCCAATCAGGTGAAGGCTTCCTAGAGGAGAAATCTTTTAATTGGCTATAACCAAAATCTATTTAAGGTTCATATATAAACCCCCACCACCAAGTGAACATGTAGCATCAGTTATACAACTGACAACCTAATCAAATAAACCTAATAAATCAGCTGCTAGTTTCAGCAGCAGAACTCCCATGGTGGTCAACCAAATTACAGTGGGGAAAAGTAGCCCACAGGCCTCCTTTACACATCCCCCTGGGCTGGAGACTGATGCTACTCGGTGTGTATGTCATTGTGGCTCCGCTCAATGTTATATTTACAGAATAGTTATCTGATATGGAATAGTTATTGGCTGTATGCTTGGTCCTAAAAAGTTTCTATATTTGTTTTAATGTCTTATACATATTTTACTTTAAGATAATGAAACAAAAAATGTGTGTAATGCTGGGTGCACTGGCTGTGTGTGAACCAAAAATGTGTTTAATTATAACAATTTTTGTGTTGCTAATGGAGTTAATGAAAGTACACAATACTAATTGCTTTATTATTGACCTTGTTGCTGTTAGCTTATGTAACCTTACTGACATGCAGTGTTGGGGGTATAAAACATATAAAACACACACACACACAAACCAAAACCAGTAGCTATAGTGTTTGCTAAAAGAATAACGAATGTCATATAAGAAAATATAGCTCAAAACTGTTTTGTTTTTAAGCTATTTACTCTATTTTCTATTAATAGTCTCCTCAAATCTCTAAATTCTGTGCATCTCTGCATAAATTCTTTTTTCCCCCCATTTTATTATTAAGGTTAGATTATGTGGAATGACTGCCATACAAATCCATTGGAATTAGCTGTTAATATTGAAATGATAGCTAGTACAATGAGGACATCCTATAATAGTAAGCACATAATATAATCCTTCCATCGGAATTGCAGCCGGAATTGCTGTTAGATCTGCTGCTCTAGAAAATGAACCAACAATTTTACACCAAATGGATTTGAGACTTCAGCAGTTATGTGGTGTAAATGGTTCTAACATTGATGAAGTGCATTTGAAAACATAAATATTGAAGCTAGATGATGGATAATGGATAGACGAAGAAATGCCATTTGGGGTTTCAGCTTGTCGTGTTGGCGTCTATAATTTAGGATGATTTTGTTGTGAGAGAATGAGAAGGAGAGCTTGGGAAATTTCACAGGATAACAGCTAGCCTAGCTTTATTAAGGCTAATATGGGAGGGTACCCAGAGAGCTCTCAAGGAGGTGCACAGACATAATTATATCCCCTCAGCGTGCCGTCGGTCTGCATTAATGTCTCCTCTCGCTCACTGGCTGCGACAGAGACAAATGAGGGAGCTTTTTTCCCCCTGTCGCGGCTGGCTCATCCGTTACTGCCAGTTCCGTGCGATGGATCGCCAGTGTTACAAGCGCCAATAGATCACAGTGCTAAAGCAGAGGCTCTCGCATGCGTAGCCCAAAGCAACACTGCTACACATCAGCTGCTGCCTAAGGCGCATGCGGGCCAGAGTCAGGTTAGCAGACAGCTGCACACCGATTAAGCTTGGAATAAATGACTTTGTAGCGAGGCAGAGCTCAGATATGACAGTGAATTATGGCACTTGGGCTCCTGTAGCAATTTTGGATCACAAGCTGGGGTACTTTGCATGTTTGAGTGATTTTTTTGGATATAAACATTTTACTTAAAATCCCAGATGTCATCCAGCTAGCCTTTGTTGTTTTCACATTACAAAAGGAACAAAGGCATTGAGAAAAAAAGCAAGTGAAATCCTAAAAATGAAACACTTTCTCCATATGGATTATAGTGCAATAGGAAGCACAATGAGTCATATTGAATTCTGCTGTGTCTGTGCTTTGGTTGTTTCTTAATTAGCAGAAGAAGGAGACATCTCTAAATAGCAAAATGTGTTGCTGTTTTTTCCCCCTCCTTGATGCTGTTAGTAAGATGGCGAATTAGCAGTGCTGCAAGCATTCAAGATTTCAATTAGGCCTAATTCACATCACCACAGATGTTTCAGCTAGTCTCCTAAACACAGGCTAATTTTTATGCTAATGGGTGTCAGCAGACAGACAGACGGCACTAATGACAAAAACGCAAGCGGAAACCCAAACAGATATAAGAACATAAACTGAAGCATTAAGTCAAGGCCCTCCAGGTGATGTTTAATTGAGACATTTCAAACACATAGCAATAGCATAGCAAACACAAACAGTGTTTGATGCAGACTAATCAGCCTCAACAAGTCTAGCATGTTACAAATACACTGAAAAAGAATTGCTTATTTACATAGGCATGTCTCTTTAACTTGTGGTACCAAAGCTAATTGTAGTGGCCCATGCTAAGTAAGACTAGTTGTAAAGTAAAGCATCTCCAAATTATTAGCTTAATAATTGTTCAGTGTCTGCGACAAATCCTCTCCTGGGCTAGAATCAGGAATATAATTAGTGGCGACTCTAGAACCTTACACACTAAGCTACCATAATTATTGCCCCCCTTTGTAAAGCTGGGTAACACAGGTTATAAAAAACATCATTCTCTCACTCACTTGCAGTATGTGCTGTATCCTAAACAGGGCTGAGGTGGATATGAAGTCTAAAATAGGAACCCTAGGCTTGAGGCATGAATCCTGAATGGGATACCTGTCCATCGCACCATGCATACACACATTCACACAGTCACCTAGGGGCAGTTTAAGTTCTGTCCAATCTCACAGGCACCTTTCTGTGGGAAGTGGGAGGCAGACACAGGAAGGACATGCATAGAAACTGCAAAGGGAAATTAACCTGAGCTGAACAAAACTTTCAACTGAAGCACATTTATGAGGTATATATACATTTAATTTATTTCTGCTCATAGTTTTCAATGAGACTTAGTTCAGAGAACTGGAATAACAATGTCAAAGCCTTAATTTTGTCATTTAACAGTAGGGATTATATTCTCTATGATATTCTTGACATAATATTATATTCTGTTCTGTATAACCTTTCATTTTATACACTATACAATGGTTATACAATGTTTTTACACAATTTATTAGTAATTTTTTATGACAATAGTGATGATGATGATGATGATTATTATTATTATTGTTTCAAAGGCAATGAAAAAAGGATGCTGTTCTGTTGCCCTTTGACACTGTAGAGTACATGAAAAAAGACAAGAGTAGAAATTTGAGAAAAGTGAGATAGAAAGAGATTTGAGCTTTGACTACTGCCCATTCCTGTATGTCCTTTATTTAAACAAACTAATAAATATCTGCCATATTCAAAGGCAGGATGTGCTAAAGTGACAAATGAGGGCAAGACACCAGACTCCAGGTGTGACGACTCTAGGGAGTGTGAGTATGTGTGAGTGTGTTTGGTGGTAATGGATGCAGAAACTGTGAGAGAATACGAGGGTTAAAGAAAGCTCACCTCTTTCAAAACAGGAAACGGTCATCCTTTTAGGAACACGTAGACTCATCATCTATTATTTTTTTTTGTACTGGCTGCCGTAACAAGGATGTCTTTAGCCTGTGAGAGCCGGGATGTGGGAGCTACGCCTGCCTCAGAGAGACTACACAGTCATATTGTTGCATAGACCATCAGGGAAATCAATAGCAGTTAATGCATAAAAGCACAATAATAAGAGTTTTGAGTTTTGATCAAAGAAATGTTGCACAGATTTGAAGCTGAGTAATTAAGGAAAGAGTAACATAAACTACCTGCATTATGTTATGTTGAATTTAACACAATTCAGATTTGCTTCTGTAGTTATTTCAGCTTGAGTACAGGTCTCTGATGTCTCGACTCTGCTTAACAGGTGTGTGTGTCCATGTGTGTTTTGTCCATGTGTGGTCACATTTTTCAGATTCGGCTTAGTAAAGACTGGCAAACGCAGGCAAGGCAAAGAATCCAGAATATTATGTCCATTGATTTAACCCTGGTGTCGAAAAACTGACAGGAGAGCATAAAATATCAAGGCATGCAGGAAACTGTGCTAGAGATAAAAACCTATTATGAAAACATATATATTCATATTCATGTTTTAAAACCCATCTCTGCTTTGTTCGTTTTGTCTTCATGTTGAATTATTGAGGCAATGGAAGCTTTGACTAAGACATAACCTTAATTCTGACATGAACTAGAGGGACGTTTTGTTTTGTTTTCTATTTCCTAAGGGACCAAGCCTAAAAGTGGTTTATGGTGGTGAATTGAGGAGAGAAATATATACATGGATATATACCCCCTACATTTTAGCAAGGACACAGATGTGGACTAAAGGTAAGGACATCAATTCTGAAAGATTCTGGCAATTCAATTTTAACATTTTACTCAAAAGCAAAAATCCATCAGACACAGTGTATGTGAGACGTTCATCACACTCAAACTTCACTACAAACCTCAAACATCTCTTGATAAACTAATCAGCCAGGAGAAATCGCTGAACAGCGTCAGGGAACTAAATTTTATGTTTCAGGCTGATCAGAGTCAGTCATAGAGAGAGCTCACATTGACTGTGGATCAGACAACCACCTGGAGAGACACGCTGGGACCCTGAGAAGCTAATTTACTCTGCTGTTAAAGTGATGGCACCTCAAAAACAAAGTGACATTGAAAGATGCATCTGAACAGTCTTCACCAACCAAGCTACACACCTCCCCCTATCACAAGCCCCCTAGTGTGTCTATTGCCTCTCAACCAATCAGCATTCTCTGAGCTGCGGCATCAGCTTCGCACCCCCCCGAAAAACAACGGCATACGGCTGTCAGCCCCCAAAATGAGATGTCGTGTCGACGCTGAAAAATTACACAGTAACGAGGCCCACTTGAGATTAGGCTAATGAGAAAATCAAAACACAATTTAATTCTTGTCAGCAATGAGGCATCTTTAAATTACCTTTGCCTGCATGCTGATTACCTGGCGCCCGCCACTCAGCCACAGGCAACTTACAAATAGCCCTGAGGTGCCCAGAATGACAGGTCGCTTTGCAAACCTAGGGCAGGAGAACAAACCTATTTCATTCATCTCTCAGTAAAAGAGACCACCCTGTGGCATGCCTCTGAGCAAAGTAACTGCTGCCATCTGTGGTTCTCAAAGCTTGACAAGGAATTCTATCACTGAGGATTAATTTTAAGGAAAGTTACTGAGGTTTAAAACATTGACTAATGAATTAATTGTGAACCTTTATACTTTTAAGAAAGGCAAAGAGTATTGAGCTGATCTGATTAGTTCATTATAGCCTTTGATGAGCAGTGATGATCCTTATGTTTCCGGATGTTCAAAATTGTACATGATTACATTATTTCACATTCTATAATTAGTAAATGTCCTCTTCATATTGCCTTGCCTTTAATGCAAAAAATGCATATCTTCAATATAGTTAATTGTGTGGTTTTTATTTTTTTAGAATTTCAAGACCAGTGACCAAAATTAAGAAGATTAAACCCATTTCCAGACATATTTCAAGCTTTAAATGGTCTTTTTCTATTCACAAATAATTTGAAGTAATCCGACTAATAGAATAGCTAATTCAATATTCAGATGAGTAAAAATTAGAAATCAGCATAATAATTGTATATTTGTTATACTGTAAGCTTATAATTGGAAATATTAGCTCAGTTTGAATATAATCAAGGTATGTCCAGATGTTTCAAAATGTCTACTCTTTAGTTCTATACCTGTATACTTGCACTGTTTGGCTACGTACTATTCATCACCTATATTCTGTGATGTATACAATCATCTGTGTACCACTCTATCACTACTGGCACGCCACTGTTTGCTCTAAACTGTGCAGTGTTCATACTACTTGCAATCATGTGGCATCTCTTTTCCCCCACATATGTTCGTATAGTCGTGTATGCTGTCTCCATATGTTGTTATGTCCTATGTACTTTGTTAGCTGTGGGAGCGCATTACTGTAGCAGAAGATTGAATTGTTTTTGTGTACTCTGTATTTTGAACATATAGGACAATAAAGCTGACTTGATTTGACTATGATCTGTGTTTTTTGTTTCACAGCCAAAAAATGTAGAATTGTCACTATAGTAATTAAAACAGCCAAATGTGTGTGTGTGTGTGTGTGTGTATGTGTTTTCATATACACTCATGGAATGACTTACTCATGATTCCCCTACAACCAGCTAGCATATGGCACCAAATGTTACATTCCCCTAATGACCCATGAGAGTTGCTGCTCAGGCATAAAAGCAAGGCTGAAACTGCACTTGAACCACAAAACCAGTTAGTGTAACTCACCGAAATGTGACTGCAGCAGAGGGGAAATGGCACATGAGGTGCTTAAACATCAGCATCCAAGGATAACCTTGCTGCAAATAATTAAATGAGAAGAAAGCAAACAGAACATCAGCAAAAAAATTTGAATGCTCCAAAGATTTTTATGTAATATTTCAAAAGGGACGATAATAACATCCTCTACATACCATATTTTAAATTTCACTAAATCCTCAGATCTTAACAAAGCAACATTTTAATATCATCAGCACCCAAACAAAAGTTTAACCTTGTGACCTTTAATGGCTCTCCATGTGTTTTGCATCATCTCCAGTAGGTGATTTATTGACATTTTACATTTTTCATGGCTGATTATATTGAGTAAAATTAATAACCACCAACTCCACATTCCCACGCCACTCTGAGGAAGGCATCTTAACCGCTTGGCAGCTGATCCTCCACCCGGGTCACTGCTTCTTTGTTGTGGATTTTTACGAGACATTTCTTTTGGCCGGATGGAGGCTACAGTGGCCAGTATGGACGAATGTTTTGCATCCTGTCGTGTCAAGCAGTCTCGAAGAGCACGCAAAGCCCTAGTGCCCTTGTTGATGGCATGGCCCTTTACAAGCTGAGCTGGGCTTTGACAGTGGCCTGGAGTAATGGAGCAGACAGTGCCTTGTTCCTCCTCCCCATCTTGCCTGCTTGCGCTTGGCCACTGCTGCTGAGCCATATGGCTGTGGGATGAGCTTCTCATTTTTCACATAACTTCTCAAGCGAAGGGTATGTGTGTGTGTGTGTGTGTGTGTGTGTGTGTGTGTGTGAGCTTATGTGCCACAGAGCTTGTTTATACCCGTCTGGCAAATATTCCACATTTGGTATCATTTGGTCATTATCTGGTCAGGTTGAGGAGATTCCTTCAGTGATCTAAAAGAAATAACTCATTAGGGATAGATAGATAGATAGATAGATAGATAGATAGATAGATAGATAGATAGATAGATAGATAGATAGATAGACAGATAGACAGATAGATAGATAGATAGATAGATAGATAGATAGATAGATAGATAGATATGCTGTAAAGCCATGTCTCACTCATAAATAATAAAACAGAACGTTTTTATATAAAACATTATAGAAATAGCAAAAAACATCATTAATTCAAGGTGTGTGTGTCAATTTTTAAAAAAATCATAAGTATTCTTGTCATCTTTTTATCATATGTAGTATTATCAGTAATTTTATAAGGATTTTGTTATATGTGTTTTTAAGCATCTTGGAGAATCTGCCACAGCTCTTCTGAATGTCACACTTCCTTCAGTTTTTAAAAAAAAAAAAAAGACATAACTCATTCAATCAATACATTCATTAATTGTCTACCGCTTATCCGATCTACACTCGGGTCACGGGCAGCCTGTGCCTATTGCAGGTGTCATTGGGCATCAAGGCAGGATACACCCTGGACGGAGTGCCAACCCATCACTGGGTACACACACACTACAGACAATTTAGAGATGCCAATCAACCTACAATGCATGTCTTTGGACCGGGGGAGGAAACCCCCAAGGCACAGGGAGAACATGCAAACTCCACACACAAGGCAGAGGTGGGAATCAAACCCCCAACCCTGGAGGTGTGAGGCAAACGTGCTAACCACTAAGCCACCGTGCCCCCCAAAAAGATAGCATAAACAGACAAAATTAGTTTTAAACATGGGTGCATGAATACTGCACTGAAATGCACTGACTAGACTAGAGAATAATAACAACTCAATAGAGTGATGCTGCTCTTTCGATTGGAATGGAAAATATAGCTGCAATCTTTGCAAAGTTAAAAAAATAAAAATAAATAAAAAAATAACTCCCCCCCCATAGTTTAAACAGATATATGTTACATTTCACAGAAAAGACAACAATGCTATACTGATTTGGCATACAGAGGATCTAATGAAATCTTCTAGAAGGTCTTCTAAAATCTTTTAAAAGCTACCCCTGCCCAACAAGAAAGCACAGTGCAGGTTGACGTGATATTTTATGCTGATAAAAAGGTTAATCCTACACCTTGGGGTTGTTTTGGCTCAAGCCTTCATATTTTCATTCTCCCTTAACAGATGGACTTATTATCTGACATGATAGATAACCCTCACGTGGCTGGCCAGGATTATTTGAAATCTTGCTTTACCTGGTAGGGGGATATTGGACATGCATGACAGCACTGGGTGACACCATATGTGGGCATGACAGATGACAGTCGACTGTGAAGTAACTTAGGTGGGAAAATGATTATGTGGGTATCTATGGGCAAAGCCCCCCTATGTACGCACTTGCACACACAAACACACATATACTGTCCTCCTCCAAGGCATCTTCTCATCTATTTGACACAGTAATTACAGCACACACTGATTCCAATGATGGATGAAGTCCCAGCCTGGGATACACACTCTCCCCTCTTCTGTCTTTTCCTTATCTCACACTCCCTTTTCTCTCACCATCTCTCTTTCTCTACCATGAGATCCTTTTGGCCTTGTCTTGTCCACTCTCTAAGGTGCATTAGTAAAATGAGATGAAAACATCATAATAAGTAGATTGCAAAGAAATACAGTGAGACTTATTAAAACCCTGCCTCATCTGCTGCCTCCTCCTCAGTGTGCACTGGCAATGCAATTAAACAGCTCCTGCCTTAACAAGAGAGATGTAAGTGTGTTTGTGTGGAAGGTTAAAAAAAGAATGTGGGCTTGTCTAAAGCTGAAACACACACACACACACACACACACACACACACACACACACACACACACACACACACACACACACACACACACACACACACACACACTCACGCATGAGTGAGTGAGTGTGTTGTGGTTGCCAGTTCAGCAGCAGATGTTGGCTGGCGTTTAATTGAGTTGATAATGCAGCACAAAAGGAGAGGCCGATTCAATTTGGCTCCTTTCTCCTCGTCCCGCTGCCCTTTATGTTTCATTAGGACGAGCAGGAACACCTGGCACGAGCCCCGGGACACCGTGCCGCTCTGCTCTGCTCCCCCCTCACCTGACAGAGATGGCAGGAGCGTCAGGCTGAGAGAGAGAGAGGGGTGGAGAGGGGGAGCATAGCCTGGAGCAGAGAAGAAAAGGGGACAGAGAGGTAGGGGAACTACGGCATCTTAGACGCTTCTCATCCTTGTCTCCTTCATGTACCTCCTGCAATGGATCCAGTGACCCCTGAAGTATCACAAACTGACAGGGAATTGTAGACGCAGAGTTGTGAGTGTGTGTGTGTGTGTGAGAGAGAGAGAGAGAGAGAGAGAGAGAGAGAGAGAGAGAGAGAGAGAGAGAGAGAGAGGGAGAGAGAGGGGGAGAGGGAGAGGGAGAGGGAGAGGGAGAGGGAGAGGGAGGATGGGGGAGCTCTTGACCTAATCCACACTCCTCTCAGCCTCTGTCACCTCGCTGGGAAGTGAAGGGAGGCGTCGTCTCGCTGGTAGCCAGAAATAAGTGGTAAGCTACTGCAAAAAAAAAAAGTGCCAAATATGGAGTCATTCATTTAAATTCATGAGTAGTAAACCAGCTCACTCAGTGATTTATTTATTTATTTGTTTATTTATTTAAATATTTGCTTATTTGTTTGTAAATTAATTAATTATTTCAGTTATTCATGTTTTTCTTTGTTTGATTGTTTTTCTTTTTTAAATTCATATTTGGTTTTAAGACACGGGATGATTTATTTTATTTTGGTTATTGAACACAAGAACTGATTTTTATTACACATATGACATAATCCATGCTTAGTATAACTCCCTGCAAGTACAAATGCAATTTACTATAACTTTGGCTAATTTGGTTGGACATGAACCAATGTCACCCGTTCACCCAGTTTCACCTACTTGCCCAGTTTCCTGTCTAGAAGTATCCTGTATGGGTGAATTGATGCTTTGTTTCAAAATTTGCTAACATTACCGCCTCTTAGCCTAGACTCAAGGCCTTAGTGGTATTTTAGTAATGTCACCCCACTGTAATACAGCTCACCCAACAACTTACTAAATTATCCTAATCTATAACAACAAAGAACAAACAACTCAGATGTGCATAACATGAGAATCGGACACTTGACACACCATTGAACACTGAGGATCATATAATTAACAGATCAATAGAATGTGTAACGAAACGTGTTATTTCCATCACTGAGATGAAGAATTAGCTGGTCTAAAATACTGTCTTTTAAGCACCGTCCTGTACTGTTAATGCACATATGAGTGAACACACACAAAAGTGTCAGCTGTTCCTCTCTCTCAAATATTGACTTGAAATCTATAAAGTGAAATATATGTCACTGATTGTTAATACATCAACAATTTGTTTAAAAAAATACCATGAAAAGTTAAAGATTTAATTTAGCACATCAGCACCCCTAATCACTCCTCATAAGACTATTCATAATGATGTATCCCGTATAATCACCTTTATCCTGCTATGACTCTCTTTGCCAGATTACTGCCTGCAGCAATGATCATTATAATAGTGAAAATACTGTTATCACACACATATGTTAATGCCCTGCCTTATTTTTCCACTTGACTAAAGATCACAAAAAATCAGGTACATAGTATCTAATACACTCATTATAATAATCTGAAAAAAAATGCAAATTTATGAAAGCAATCTTGTATTCAGCCCAATTCAGATTTCTGATTTATTCACCAAGCTATCTATGTGCTAAAAGGTGCTATCACTAGTAAGACTATTAAAACTCTCCTGTTTCTATTTTTCCATCGTAAACATTTTGTGGCATGAAAACGAGGAAGAGGAAGTGTCATTTGCAGACAGGATGTGAGGGCGTGGGAGGCAGGCACCTCACCGTCCTTGAGCACTTTATTAGTGGGTGAATGTCACGTGGAGGGTAGAGCCGCTCCACCTTTACCAGTTTCCTGTCCCGCTGGCATCGGCCCCTGGCACTCAGGGGAGGCACTCGTGGCATGCAGACTCAGAGAGAATCCCTGATTGACGTCAGAGTCATTCTGAGCGGCTCGAACTTCCTGTGTGGTGTTGAGAGAAGCGTTGTGCAGGAGCCTTCAGCTCTCTTCCTCTTGAGTGACTCGACCCAGTGTGTCTAAAGGGAGTCATGAAAAACTATTCAGGACTCTAGGTAGCTTTGTTCCAGCTTACATGCATTAAACTTTATAAATAGATTAAAGGCAGGCATTAATCTTTATTATCAGTGATCTTGACATATTACATAATTTAACCTGTCTGTACAGATATTTCATTTCTGATATTAAAATGTGTATTTGTTAGTTTTTTAGCTTATCACACGACAGCATTCAAGAAAGTACTGGCAATAGGTTTACTGTAGTTAATTTTGTGTTAAATTAATTGCACAAAAGAAAACAAAACAAAACAAAAAAACATTGAACTCAGTGGCATTTAAGAGAGCATGTATCTCTTCCCATGTCATCATAATCTCAATTTATTTATATCAGGCAGGTTATATTTACTCCAGCCTAGAGAGAATTTTGACATGAGGAAGTGTCAGAATGTGATGAGCTTTTCAGTGATTTGTAAGCGCAGGGGATGTGGCCTTCTTCACATCCATTAGTGTGACAGAGTGTGTGCAGATGCTGAAAAAAACATGGCTTTCTAAATGTCATCAGACAGCGGAAGGTCCATTCAAATAACATCTTTTAACAGATAAATATATATTTCCAGAATACTTCTTGTAATTGTATAATCTACTATAGGAATTAGAAATAACATTACGTAAAAAAATATGCATGCATACTTATCAGCAGGAAGGCACGATATGCTTTAATATTGTATAATAAAAGACACAACCTGTTAGTGTAGGGCAGAAAAAATAACTGCTGCTTTGATGGCATCAGTTGGCCCTTTTTTTCCCCTCTGGAGAGCGTGGGAGTGAACTGCACACTTTGTCAATCACTGTAAAATGTTTCAGATGGCACACAGTTAATGTTTAGGTGCTTGCTAGCCTGTTCTATCCATCACTAATGACAGCATAAATTAACCCATTGGTTGTGCTTCTGCAATCTTTTTTTTTTTCTTTTTTAAGAAAGTTTCTATGTTTCAATTTGGCATGTTCTAACTGCAGATAGTCAAATCTGGACTTTCTTAAACACGGTCTGAATACCTCACTAGGAAATAACTACAACAGATGGAAGTTCTGTATGCTATCCAGACAGAATAGTTTTTGTATAGATTGGCAAACATTCAACATTTTTTCAGTCCAGTGGAATTCTCATGCCTCAGACTTTGGCTTAGCGTTATAACACTTACAGTGTTAAACCAATAAATGGTCTTTTTTATTTTTTCATGAGAGGCTACTGCACAAATTTGTACGAAGGAAAAGGAGAGGTTTGGAAGGTGAGAGGAAGGATGCTGGGGGAAAAAATGTTAGGTGAGAAAAACAGATCAATAAATCAATAAATGTTTAACAGAGTGTGTGACAGGGAAGAAGATTTGAACAGTGTACAGTATTTCATCCATATCCACCGCATTGGTTTCAATACACTGATAACTTGTTTTAACATATTATTAAACAGCTGAGATATCTCACTATTAGTTGTAATTAATTTGGGCAGATGCTTATTATTATTATTATTATTATTATTATTATTATTATTAGTAGTAGTAGTAGTAGTAGTAGTAGTAGTAGTAGTAGTAGTAGTAGTAGTAGTAGTAGTAGTAGTAGTAATAGTAGTAGTAGTAGTAGTAGTAGTAGTTGTAATAGTATATAAACATGGAATATGAAACTAATACATTTCTGTGTTAGACCTGGGTCTGTTTGTATTTTTGGTGGACATAAATCTGCATTCGCTGGTAAGCATCGTAGGAGAGGAAAGCATTGGAAAAGTCTGCATCCGTGTCATTCATCACACTGGTGCAGTACTCATTGTTGCAGGTCCAGACCAGCCCTCTTTGATGTGATAAGTGATTTAGAGTAAAAGTTGACACAAACAAATGGCTCATACAGGAATTGACCAGGAAGTCGCTCCAACATCAAACAGAGCTCTACACAACAATAGTCTGGGGCACAGTCCTACTCCATAATCCTTTTTTTTTTTTTTTTTAAACTATTGTAGTTATGTACGGGTGGCACACAATAACCTCGGAAGAGATTTGTCATTCAGCCTTCCACAATGGGACACCAAGACAATGTTAATATGTTATTTCAGACGTGTATTTCTGAGAGACTTCTTGAACGTGGACTTCCTAGTCTCTTGATGTGAATCAAGGACACCTCCCTCTCTCAGAAACTCACATTATCATAACAACAAAATACAGACGCAGCACAAACGTCAAGTCAGCGGTATGACCAGCTTGGCAAAACCAAATGGTTATATCCTTAATATCTTTAATAATAGGTGCGTCTTTTGCAAAATCTGCTATGCCTGTGTATTTGTACATAAACTCTACAGCAATTATAATGTCACTATTGACAATGTTTCCACTGTTACAAATGGATCCCAGTAACTTTTCTTTTTTTTTTTTTTTTCCTGTAAATACACATGTGTATCAACTTTAGTTTTGGCTTGTGTTGTATCAGGACATTTTCTCTCAGATAATCACATGTGTAAAAGGTTGTGGGTAATTACATTCATATGAACCTGTGGTTTTCCAAAAAGGCATTTCTTTCTGATGTGTGTAATTACCTATATTATCGGGGCACTTACCTAATATTTATCTAGCTGTGCTATTTCTGTAACATAATAACCCAGCTCAAATTTGGCCTAATCTGTAATTTGACAGTGCTTACATAGCCAAAACTATATGAATTGTTAAGTTCTTGTTGCTTCATATGCAGGGGTTAAATTGGGATTTAGGAAATGTGGGAGCTCTTCTTCCTCCATGCATTCCAGCAATGTGGGAAAAGTAATGCAATGTGCTATTAAATGGAGTTCTCAAGATTGATATCTTGGAACCGTGATGAAAGCAAGTTTTGAATCGATCTGTTTCTGTGTTAGGGGTTTAATTTAACTTCATTTAATTTACTGCCTAGAGAGCCAGACCATAGCTTTTCAGTGTTCCTCATTTGTCAGAATAACATCAAAATATCTGATTCCTTTCTGGCAATGATTGCTTAATACAGAAGAGCATTTAAACAAGCAAAATAAACCCATTTTTCTTCAGTGGACAGTTGTATAACCGTGGCAGCTTACAACTGGCAAATATAATTAAAGCAATTGAATTAGAAATGAAAAACCTTTCAAATTAAAGTATGTTTCTATAAAGCATCGTTCAATTAAAGAACAAAGACAGGTAGCTTCACTCTCCACAATTTCATCTCAGGTTCACCTCAGATTTGAGATGTTTTCAAGCTTTTCTGTGTATCACCATGTTTAAAACCAACTTTCTAGTAACCTAAAAGAAATACTTTCAAATTCTTGTAAAGCTTATAGGTATTGTCAAATTACAGGTTAATGTTAATTTAGATAATTCTGAGTTGTCATAACATTAAATACATAAAAGTAATGTCTACAATAAGCAGACAGCTCATGAGCAATTAGTAGGATTCTACATTAGAGATGAAACCTTGCACTTTACACATCAGTGTGTCAGTAGAATAGAAAAGAATTAATTCTCTAATGGACGATATGAAGGAATAGACAAAAACTGAATCTTCATTAAGGCTGTCTGGGATTTTCATGCAGAATTTAGCAATTTCTTCAATTTATACCAAATTATTTCCTAAGAAACAGTTCTAATTTCCAGTGGCAAAGGCAAATTATGATGAAAACGAACAAACAAACAGACACTTTGGGGACTCTTGAGTGGTTCAACAGAAAGTATTAATCCCATTGTCCAGAAATTACAAGTTTGAATGCTGATGATGTCACAGTCATCAGTGTCCAGGAGTCAAGACAGTCCAGGAGTTTGCCCTCTGTGGGGGAGGGATTCTAGACTCTCTCATACCTGTCAATCACAGTAACACTATCCAATTGTGGGTGTCTGTGAGCTCATCTATGCAGAATAGGATGCTTTCTTCCATGTGTGTGTGTGTGTGTGTGTGTGTGTGTGTGTGTGTGTGTGTGCGTGTGTGTGTGTGTGTGTGTGTGTGTGTGTTGCATGAGCAGCTGTTTAAAAGGTGCAGAAGTTTACTTTAAGTGTCTCGGAGGAAGCACGTGCCTGCTCCATGCTTCCTGGTAGGAAACAAAATGGAGGGAAATTCATTTTGAACTTTCTTTTAATCAAGAAAATATATATATGTATGTATATATATATATATATATATATATATATATATATATATATATATATATATATATATATATATATATATATAAACTGGATGCTAATGCTTATTATTGTAGAAGCTTGCTTTCTAAATGATGACTTAAGTATTTGCTCATGCACAACTGATACTTCATATTGTGCAGTTATTATAAAGTGTTTTTGATACTTGGAAGCTTTATTTATATATTTATTTATTTGTTTATTTTGAAAGCATCTTTGAACAGAGGTGCCTAAGATTTGTGCACAGTATGTGTTTGGAGTGTAATGCACTCCCACTATCTGCATCTGTATCTGTTTAGCGTTCTAAATATCCGTATTCAGATTTCAACCTGAAGTGGGTTGATTTTTGGAATTTATTTTGGAAATTAATATGCACTCTACCACTCTGTCCTTGGTGACTCTGGAAACCATTAGTAAAAGAAGAAGAAGAAGAAGAAGAAGAAGAAGAAGAAGAAGAAGAAGAAGAAGAAGAAGAAGAAGAATTGCCAGCACTAATTTAAGCCTAATTCACAGTAAGCCACTGCAACCGTGACCAGGCACTTACTAAGGATGAAAGAATGAACCGTGTAAGTGCATCACATAGCAACTCCAGTTCATCTTAATGAATGTGGTCTTTGTTTGTCCTGCGGGCTTCATATGAACCTTTCTGGCAAGAAAAAATATCAATAATTATGATAATAATAGTGCACCTCTTATTTGTATCTGTTTAGAACACATTATCTGGTCTACTGTAGTCTATTACAAACAGTACGTACATACACAGTAGTAATTTCATAGATGCATATATATGTTAGGTGTATGTACACATTTCAGAGACCTTTAAATTGGACACGGTTCACTTTACTCTGTGTGTGTGTGTGTGTGTGTGTGTGTGTGTGTGTGCGGGGTGGGGGTGGGGGGGGGGTTGGCTTTGCCCTTTTTCAAATACAAAAATCTTTTTTACATTTCAACTTAAGCCTTTGCAGGAACAATTTCTCTTCTTGGCTTTTTTTGCTAGAGATCTGCTCTCCTGAGGGAGTTGCGATTACTCTCTGAATGCCTGCAACTCATTGTGCTACAAAGTGAGAAATAATCATTCATTAACCTCTGGCCTGGTGGGGCTGTGAATCGACACACTCCTGAGAGGGGGGCTATTGTTGCCCGTCTCAATGCAGCTGGGTCAAGCCAATTGGCGATTCCCATAATGATCTTAAATGGATTAACTGGAAAAACATGCCTGAGAGTTCCCTTTTCAATTACAGCGGCAGTCATTTACATGAAGCGGAGCAGAGCACCAATAACCCCGAGCTCAATCGTGCTGGCCTTCTGGGAATTACAGGCCAGAGCGCTGCACCCTTCAAAATGATGTCTCAGTCTGGGAGCTGTGTGTGTGTGTGTGTGTGTGTGTGTGTGTGTGTGTGTGTGTGTGTGTGAAAAGAGAGAGAGAGAGAGAGAGAGAGAGAGAGAGAGAGAGAGAGAGAGAGAGAGAGAGAGAGATTGACATGTTATCTTGTAATGTGTTCTCTAAGGAATAGAATTGTATTGTCACTAAGCTGTGGACAACAGAAGAGTTAATCAATCTGGTAATTCAGTGCAGATGCAACGTGAATAGGTGAATTTATTTTATTATTTCATTACTTGGTTTCTACACTGCCCTCTGCAGTAAGCACTGGCTATTAGATTGTAAAATAGTACCTGACAGCACAAACTATAGACAGAATATTTCTGTTACAATCTATCTTAATATTGTGCTATTTGGAAACGTGTCCGTGAATAAATGCCATCAGGGAGTCCGAGCAAGAAGACAAGAGAACAAGTCCAGCATTTGATAAATTCTCTAGTGATGTGTAGGGAGGGATAATTTGATAATGATGACCTATTCCTGCTCATTCCGCTTGCGTAAGCATGACTGTCGTCTGCGTCCATCGCTGGTGGCCGAAGGTCAAGAGATAATGATGTTACATTTGATAATAGAGAGGAAGTGAGACAGGGATCGATGACCACACGTCTCTGTCACCTTGACCAGGGTGGAGGACATAAGAAATTTCAGTTTCTTTTAACATTTCAACAATCTTTCTGTATATTTAAGTGTGATGGCTCAGAAAGTCACACTGAAGATAATTTCAATTGCTTGCAAAATAACAGATAATGATGTTTGTAAGTTAGCAAAATTCCACTGCCATGTGTTGTAATTATGTGTTGCAGGTCTAAACCTATGTGTGTTGTTGTGTGTTACCAATTATGTGTTGCAGATCTAAACCTATCTTATGATAAAGACAGCAGAAATACTACACTGCTGCTTGTTCTGCTAAAATTAAATACTGTATATAAATGAATTAATGAATACAGTACATACATACAATAAGGTCCAAACCGTGAGACCACAATGAAAATCTGAGATTCTTTAATTTTTCATTTATTATCAAAAATAAACAGAAGGATTAAGAATTTTTCGTTTAAAAACAAAGGAAGTAAATGTTTGCTATTTTAAATATCTAATATTCAAGATTCTGTAGTATTTCTAAGTCTTTATTTAAATGTAATCAAATATGTGATATTGGACCAAGTTACCAGCTTTGTACAAAAGCTCATATTTCCCCCATGCCAGCTCAAGTGCATACTGACTTTTAAGCAAAATGGGAAAGTAACAAATACTAAGAAATTATGAAATTCATGTAAATAGTTCAAAGACTGCAATTGTAAATCAAGTTCATTCATTCACTGTCTACCGCTTATCCGATCTATCCTTGGGTCACAGGGAGCCTGTGCCTGATGATGCCTGTGATCTCAGGCATCATACATCCTGGACAGAGGAAACCACCGAGGCACGGGGAGAACATGCAAAGTTCACACACACATGGCAGAGGCAGGAACCGAACCCCCAACCCTGGAGGTGTGAGGCAAACATGCTACGTGCTAACCACCAAGCCACAGTGCCCCCCTGTAACTCAAATTGCTGTCAGTAATTTAATTTGTGATGAAAATGGTTGTATGAATTTAGAAAAGACTTTTAAACTTTTGGACTCCACTCCATATCTATATACATACATACATACATACATACATACATACATACATACATACATACATACATACATACATACATACATACATACATACATACATGATAACTCATTCTGCTACTTGAGGCCATAAATGCCATTGTGGAAATTTGCTGATTCCTCTCAAAACCTGTTCCAGCTCACTGGAAAAAAATAAGCTTACTATATCAAGGCCTTAAGAGTAAGTTGAGAATACATAGGTTATTGAGGGTGGGTATAAATGTTGCAGAGAATTTTCCAGTATAGCTTAACTCTGCAACTATAGCCAGGGCTGTTACTCACACAGAGTTTACACTGTTCCAAGATCCAGAGTGATATATCACTGAATGAAGGTCAGCTGTGGGTTTACCACACTAAAAAAACACTCCAAGCCTTGGAGTGTACTGGCAGTTAATTCTGTGTAGTAAAGTATTCACTCCAAGTGTCATTTAAGTATTTAGATTACACTTATAGTTTTATCACAAAAAAATAAAAAATATATAGTCTGTATCAATACTGGAATTAGAGTTTGCGTAAAATGTAATTCAATATAACTGCTCGTGAAAACATAATATGACCTTAAGGAAGATTTCAAAGAAGCCGTTTCTCGGTATGATTTGGGGAGGAAACAGTTCATTTTCTGTGTGACAGAATGCTTCACTGTCACTGATCATTTCAGTGTTGTAATTAGGAATGTCTCTGTAGTGCAATCCTAACCGAATATAAGCTGCACCGAATATGGAATGCAGAGGAAGGAAAATGCTGGAATAATGAAGACAAAATGCAAGTTGGACATTAATCATCTAAGGCCCTCATCAGCAAAAGCTTTGCCCTATGCGAGACAGATGGAAACCTATCCGGTTGACGCAAGTGTTTTGGAAGACAAAGTTGTTCTAGAATAGCTGTGCAGTTTGATTGCTACCTTGGTGGGGAGGAAAAGAAGCAAAGCTCAGAGTTTGATGGAACACAAACTTTAAACACAAAGCAGCAGGGCATCTAGAAGGGAAAGAATGAGAGAGAGCTAGAGAGAGGGAGAGAGAGAAGTCGGGGCAGAGATATATTGGCCCAAATACCAGGTTTAGTTGCTTGAGGAACTTAAAACCACAGATGACAGCAAGGGTCGTCTTAAACGTCAAGATGGATAGGTCTGCATGACACTGCCAGACACGGTTAAATGTTCATCTTGCTAGATACAAATAAGTGTCTCAACAACTTACACTGATGGTTCACACATAAATAAGAGTTGACATGTTTTTTTTTTTTATAGATGATATCAAACTTTTTGGTAGAAGAATATAATTTGGACTGATCGCAGAAAAAACTCTTGATCTTGCTGTTGAACTTTGCTTTTGTTACAGCACATTTTTATTCCACTGAAAAGCATTTAAAATTTATTTTTCAATTAAAAACATACAATGGAATTATACCAAGCTTTCCATACAGTAATTCCAGCATTACTCTTCTAATTTTTGTTTTCTGCATGCTGCTATCATGAGATTAGCCAAGTACCATGTAACATTCCAAGTTAAATTAGCTACTTAAATGAAATTCCAAAGTTAAATCATGCTTAGTGCTCATGTTTCAGTCATAATTTTCTGATGAAATATCTAAAAAAAAAAACTATAAGCTGTTGAGAAAAATAAACATAATTAGAAAATCATTGAAATTGTTTATTGATGCATACCCATCCTTTCGCAGGAAAAGATTACTTGTCAGAGAGCTTAGATAAAGAGCAGGTAGTGCCTAGTGCATCTGAACTATCCACACTGCCCACATATGGTCCACATTAGAGTGGGAACAGGCCAGAGAGCTCCACCCCCACACACTGCTGAGTGGTTCAGCCTGATGACAGACAGCTTCTGATTCCACATATGTTGAAATCCAGAAAGCGTTACATGCCCTCTTTGATACTGGGTGATTTATTGGGCCTTGGCACCAGTTGCAAATGTCTTCAGCGACAGAGAGGCTCGTCTGTGTAAGCGGATAGTGTCTATCAAATCACAAGCCGGCAGCACAACAAATGCTCGGCCGTTTCCACACATTATTCAGGCTTAGGGAAGCCATGCCTTCCACTCAGCCCATGTCCTGTAAACTATCACTGCAGATTTGTTAACATTGTTCTCATGACAACCTTCTTACGCGGATTAATCGTTAACTAACTAAGATGATATATTTGTACTGACATATATTTGTAATGTATTGTAATTGTTTGTCTAATATTGATTCATGAACTGGACAGCTGTGCTGTGGTGATGGATTCACAATAGGGAACGTGTTATTCTTCACACTGGATTGCAATAAAAGAAAAACAAATGAAATAAATGAGAAGAATGGACAGGTTTAGGTGCAAATGCTTTACCATATAACATTTTCCTTTGAACAGCTCACTTGTAATAAAATGTATGTGTGGTGTATGCCTCAGGATGCGTATTCCAGGCACTATGTATTGATGTAATGAAACCAGTACAAACATTTACCTAACATTAGCATTTTGCAGAATTTCTACATTAATATAATTATTTCTTACACACCTCAATAATCTGTAATAAAACTGTTTGCTCTTGGAATATATCCAAGATCAAAGGGCTGACAAATTTTCCTTCTCATCTCTATTCCACTGTAGTTCAGGTCAGGGGACTTGGTAGAGCAGTTGGAAAAGGTCAAAGTTCAAAGCTGTGGCACAGCAGTTATGTTAATGGAGACATGTCCTCGCAGTACCATGGAAAGAAGGGATGAATCTCTCTGTGTCTTTCCCCATCTCTCTCTCTCTCTCTCTCTCTCTCTCTCTCTCTCTCTCTCTCATTCACCAAACAAATACCACAGTTTTCTCCCCAGGCCTAAATTTACTACTCAATAAAGTCAACACGCTAAGAGGTCAAACAACCAGTCAAGCTAATGATGCTTTGCTCTCGATGGTGGGCTCCCCTGAGCACATAAGGCACATGCACTGGACTAACAGATTTAGTGCCCTGCTTAGGTCTATAAAACATATTACAATAAAATGACAGATTTTCAAAGTTTTGAAGACTAATTCATTGATTTCATTTCACCAGGACCCTCATCAGGATGAAGCAGTTACTGAAGATGAATCAATGAATGGAAATTTGTTTTGGGTAGCACTGGTGCCTCATAGTTCCAGGATCTCCAGTAACTTAGCTTACTGTCAGTGTGGAGAGTCACATGTTCTCTGTGTGACTGTATGGGTTCTCTGGATTTCTCTCACTGTCCAAAAAAATACAGGTAGGTGAATTACCTAAGCTACATTGTACATTATGAATGTGGGTAAATTCTCACTCTTTGCACCTGTGTTCCTAGGGCAGGCTCCAGATTCAACATGACCTTTTGACCAGGATAATGCAGTTTCTGAATATGAATGAATTGTTTTGCATCCTGCTTCCCAGAAGTAATGCCTACTGGGTCATTTTTTTTCTAGGAAATACTTTAAGTTAACTTACTAGTTAAACTTACTAGTTCCACTATTTCTCATAACACCAGCTCTCACAGAATATCCACATATTAATTATATTAAGAGGTTAATCTAACAGTATCAATATTGTGTTAATTAACGTTAGAACGACAGAGCTCGGATGACAGTAGACCTTTTGGCAGGCACATACGTTCTGCAAGGTTAATGCCTTGGGTGCTATAATTATACTTCTAACCTCTACTCAGAAATAATGCTAGATAAACACATCTCCACCGCCATCCACTTCTCAGGTTCAAAACCAAAACAGAACAGCTAATTCAATTAGCTAAATGAAGCTCATGCTCCACTAAATAGGGATTGATAGGGATATACACACATGCTCTCATAAGACTAATTAGCTATTGAGTTTCTTTGACCATAAGGATAGCAGTGTGGTTCTCTAGCTAAATCTGCTGTCCCCTGCCTTTCCTTAAAAGCAATACTGTCACTTATTTCACATTTAGTGTGATACCTGAGTTCAGATCTGACATTAGTGCCTTATGACAGTGGCTAGCATGCAAACAAGGTGTTTAGCTATATCAGGAGATGCCATAATTACATTACAAGTGCATATATGAATATCTGAACATCACTGATGGTCATTCTAAATAGATATATAAAAAGTGAACTCCAGGTCAATTACAGCAGTAATGTTCAGTTAGACCTGACAGTGCACTTGTTCAGAGTCATAATTGACAGCAAAGAGGAATTGGGTGACGTCCTGACTTGCATTATGATTATAATTTTGTCCAGAATTAGCCTAGGCATGCCTGTGATAACACATCGAGTCTAAGAGGAGATGAAGACAGCAAAACTGTTTGTCTCTCTATCTGAACAAGGTGGATGGTCAATAGAAACTCAGACTCTGGAATGGAAAGGGAAGAGGTGGAGGATGAGATTTTGCCAGCGGAGTTTGATTGCAGGAGTTAGCTTTCAGTTCGCCAGTAATGACAAATGTGGCATGACTGCTTTGCAGTATGTATGTGATTTTTTATGAACATGAATCATAACATGTAGCATCAGAATATGTGATTTGCATAGCCTATAGGAATTTTATTTCTCAATGCATGACTCATCCCTAATTCTTTTCCTTGTTACAATTTTTTTTCTTTTAGCCACCTGTGGCCTAATCCTAATTCAATTTGCAGTGATCACAGCTAGAAACAAACATAAACACATGTATGTTGCGATGTAATATCTTGTGTGTTTACTTGTGGCCTCAGATAATTAGCCCAGAAGTAATGACCGTGCAATGATGACAGCCGGTGCAACCTAATCCCACTTCTTTTCCTGCCGCTCTACCCTGCCCCAGCAACTGCAGAGATGGTTGTGTCAGGTCTATTTTTGCGCCTGGCTGCCGGAGTACTGCTGGCGCCAGCCCTGGGGACCTGCACTGCTGAAGCTGACAGGGCCGCAGTGCTTATTCACCCCTTTGCCCCCTGCTGCTAGTATAAGAGTGGAGAAGGAACCCAACACTAAGAACACTGTCAGTGCAGGTCAGGCTCAGGGCCTTTGAGGGCAGAAGTGGGAAACATCACAGTGGTGTTTTCAATTTGTATTCTCAAGTCCATATCTGTCTATAGCCCAGGTACCTTGAAGCACTGGTAAGTGCAGAAAAACATACAGGTCATTCTGAATGTCTGTAGTAGTAATATCAACGGTGACCAGTCTTGAAGATATAGAGCTGCATCAGATGAGTTTCATTTGTTTAGCTATACAAGCTATGATTACAAGCACAATTTGAGCTGTTTGCTCATGAGTACATAGTGCTCATGACGTCACACCATGTTCAGCACCACAAGTTTTGTCAGCTCAAGACTGAGAAGCTGAGATTATGTATGACTACAAGTTGGATCTCTCTCAAATCTAAAACAAACAAGAAAGGAATGAAGCTCATGTCACCCAGCACCATGATGGCTTTAGAGTGCAAGCCAGGGGTCTTACTCCAATTTCTACAAAAGCTATGTGGAGGACCCCATGGAACAGCTTGGGCCCAGTATGGAGGAGAGAACATTTTTCGGTCAATTTTTAACATTTCAAACTGGAACTTACATTGTAAATAAGCATAAATACTTCTCAAAACTTTGATTGAGAGAGATGAGGCTTGTTAGAGACGTCAGACTAACTAGCAGGCCAATTTTGCTTTCCTGATTTTTACCCCAGTTTCTCTCTAGTTTACTCACCAGCCATCCATCTCTCTCTTCTGTCACATGATAGCTAACGTGTAAAAATGAAGTCTTTCAGACCCTTCAACCCTTTCACCACTGCTTCTCAATACTTTAAGCAAGAGCAATGCTGATCCTGTGAAACTAGAGATATCAGTCTAACTGGGCATTTTGGCTAACCACTATCACATTGCAGCTACTACAACACCTGTGCAGACTACATCACAGGGCAGCTGAACAAACTTGGAGGAAAGTGCTACCTGTCCCCTTTCCACACACATGGGCTCATACATGCATGGAATTGGCTAATGACACTCAGGAGGGAAGAGATAGTAATGCCACCCCTCCCTCCCTCCAAAAGATCTTCATCCAATTTTGCTCTTGTGGATTCCTGGCCATGGTTGGCTGTGGCATTATTGGGATTCTCATGATAATATGGCATAATCTTTCCTGTTGTGCCCATTGGGAACCCTAACTTTAATTATTTACCAACTTCATAGATTTGTAATAGTTTAAAATCCAGGGCTGGTTTTCAGTTTACACACAAGTTTCAAAACCTTATGTCGGGATGATGTGAATAAACATTTTTAACATATTTCTATTGAAAATTATATGAAACATTTCAAAAAATGTAATGCTAGTGGTAGAACCTTTGATCATTTTTTTCCAATATGCCAGTTACCAAAGCAGAATTAGACTTTTAAATCTGACTTGTTAATGCCACACATTCAATCTTATGTGTTCAGTGGCCATACATACTGTATATTAGCATCTACACAATATATATATATAGGTGCTATAGCACTGTTTAACAACGACACATTTTTCACACCTCTCTCTGATCAAGAATCCAAACAAAATCCTACAGGGTTACAGTTCCTGGTAGAGCTTCCAGGTTGACACCTTTGCACTTGAAAAGCAGACACTAACATTTAAAAGGGCTAAGGGACTCGAGAGGCCCCTGCTTGTGACCTCCAAATGGTATTCATTCCTTGTGCGTGAAACATTTCTGTTGACACCCGGCAATGCGGTGTTGATGAGTTAATCTAGCAGCTGAGTGTGTCCTTTAACTACACCCGCCCTCTCCACACACACAAACACATACACACCCCCAACCCCCAATACCCTCTCCCCCCAACATGTTACACCTCTCCACTCAATCTCCTGCTGCTTTTCTAAAAAAAATCAACTGGACATCGGGAATCCATGTATAAATCAAAGTGATGCTTCGTCCGAAAACTACAAGAAAGTCCACCGGGGTCAGTTGGGACACATCTGAAATTTGGTGTAAATTGTTGTTAAGTTGACTCTGTGGGGCAACTATATAAGGATTAATGTTTCAATTTATCTATATCTCAAGTGTCAAAAAAAAGATCAGTGACATGAATGAGTAGGATTGAAGCCTGGAAGTTTCACTAACCCCTTTCTGAATTGAACTTGATGAGCCAAGTGAAATCTAATTGTAGCTCATTCTTATGCACATATGATTCAACTGCATCACTCACACCTCTCATGTTCCCAGTGCATTCTGAAGATCGCAGAGGAGTGTGAGGGCAGCCGATTACTTTAGCTCTTCTGGAACTGGTCCAGGGAGCAGCTCAGGCTAGTAAAAATAGGTTTGGCGTATGTTATGCTGTGAATGTGAAACTTATCCTAGCAACCCTAGCAAGTCTTAGCTAGTGAGTATGTGCTGAGCAGTTGCTACCTGAATGAAGCATTTCAGGTAATATGTATTCATTTGTTTGGAAAAGTGAAAGATAAAAATGCCTTGCTATTGTTCGGGTTATAGTTTTAGTTATATAATAATAATTATATAGTTTTCATTTTATTGTTTGGTCTTGTGTTTAGTGACTTTTTTGGGAAAAAAAATGTAATAAAAAATAAAATATTTTATCTGAATAAAAAGCGAAATATGTCTGTTAAAACTGTGATAACTTTACTAAGATGTCTGAACAATAAATGTCACAAGGCTTTTTATGGACAAAGCAGACCACTTGGAAAAAAATGTTCACTGAATGTTCACACACACACACGTAAAAAAAAAAAAGGAAAAATCATACATTGTTGGTTTCTTTGTTGTCTGGAGTTTTAAACATTTCACCCTCATGAGAAGAATGTGAGTACCACATTTGTGGCCTCGTTAAAGCTTTTTCTGGGGGAAAACACTTTGTGTATTTGGGTGAAAATATGACAAATGTCCAACTGCATGATCTAGGGATTCAACAGTGTGGGAAAGTCCAAGTCCTTCTC
Organism: Hemibagrus guttatus; assembly: GCA_033459395.1. NCBI lineage: Eukaryota > Metazoa > Chordata > Actinopteri > Siluriformes > Bagridae > Hemibagrus > Hemibagrus guttatus. The sequence continues at coordinate 17,861,039 of JAUCMX010000009.1, read as the reverse complement.
AGCAGGGGGGTGCCATGGTTTACATCTCACTGAACATGAAGGTGGCAGTGTTGGAGCGATTCTCTCTCTCTCTCTCTCTCTCTCACACTCACTCTCTCACTCTCTCTCTCTCTCTCTCTCTCTCTCTCTCTCTCTCTCTCTCTCTCTCTCTCTCTCTCTCTCTCTCTCTCTCTCTCACTCTCTCTGTGACAGCTCGTCTGACAGACTGGAATGTTCCCTTTTGCAAACCCATTCTTACAAGCTGAGAATGTGCTTAGTGATGTGCATGTTTTTGAAAAGGACAGGGGGGAAGTGAGAAAGTTAGGTTTATTTGCTGACACCTACCAACCATACACGTTACTAAGATATATGGCAGCTATTGCTTTTAAGATCAGGGATTTGCTATAAGGGAAGGTGAGAAAAAAAAGGGAGCGATGAAGTGTTTTTGTGTGATTATTAAGCAGTAACACTAGTGTGGTGAACCATTTGTTGTCTGTTTTGAGAGGCCATTCGATTTAGCCTGTCGACACGAAGATAACCCTGGCCAGCTAAAGATAACACCCCCACCCCTTTTCCCCATCATACTGATGTAAATTCCAGGATATGACAAATACATATGTCAGAGGAGAGACAGAGATAAAATAAAATAAGAGCCATGATGAAATAACTGGAACAGGTAATATTGCAGCTGTGGTGAGCTTTTTCAAGGAAATCTTTAATTTCCTTCCTGTCTGAGCAAGATCAACTTTAAAAATGCATGACATTTTTATTACACTTAATTGCAAACTAAAGTAACAGATAGAATTCTAAACAATGGTAGGTAATGTGTTAGATTTGTTATGCACATATTGAATGCATAAAACTGTATTATTGCTGTAACTACATTAGGTTTCAATTACATTTGACAATCAGTAAAAGGTTTTATCATGATAACAGCAGTAAATCCTTGTAAGCCATAATGACAGACATTTAAGTGTTTATTTTTCACATTCCAGTACTTTCATTTTATCATGTCGAGCTGAAGCGGAGCTGATGCCGAGGTGCTCACATTAACACCTTGAGGCAATTTAGTTATTTAGCTGTTTCCTGTGTTCTAGAGAGTGGAAGTGGGAGGAAAATAGACGCATGGGTTTCTTCAGGACATTCTTCTATATTTTGCTCTTGCAGATGCTTTCAGTTGTGTCAGAATGCTCCTGTTTTATGAACTGGCTGGTTTATAAGTCAGCCAATAACTGCTTTTTTAATCTGTGGAAAACATTCTTACTGGATATATACTTATAAGTCTTTTGAATCTTTCACATTTTTCACTGCAAGCAAAAGAAAATCTCTTTCATCTATAATTTCCATTAAATGTTTACATGTTGTTCATTACTGCATCAGTACCAATTTTACATATCCTTATTTCCAAGTATTGGCAATTAACCATTTTTGTAGTTTCCTACATGAATCTAATATTTAAAAATGCCATAAAACAATAGATTCAACATCTCATCCTTCTAGTCATTTTCTGTACAGCTTATGACCCTTACACAGAATTGTAGGGAGCCTGGAGCCTATCCCAGGGGACTCAGGGCACATGCCTGGGGATGGGATGCCTGTCCACCGCAGGGACTAACCACAAACACCCATTCACACACTACAGTCAATTTAGAGATGCCAATCGGCCTACAACACAAGCATTTAGAGTGGGGAAGGAAACTGGGATGCCGAAGAGAAATCCCACACACAAGACAGGGATGGAACTGGACCTCCAAGCCATGGTGCCCTATTCTAGATTCAATATATATTAACGAATAAATAAATAAATAAATAGCATGAAATGAAATTTGTGTGAGCAGTGTGTTTGTGTCAGACCCGTAACCAGGTCAGGTAAGAAATGTCTGTTAATAATTAAAAATAAATGTAACCATAAATGGTACAATAGATTTTTTCCAACACACTGACTACATTTAAACCTAAATGAAAATTGGAAAATTATGCCTGTAAATTACTTTATGCTGGGCAACTTCCTATCAGGCAGAAAAAAACATTGCATTACAACAAGGATAACCTTTAAATATCTAGATCTGGACCTGGAGTTCTATAAGGCTGCTTATTTGTACTCTCATTGTCTATAATAATAATAATAATAATAATAATAATAATAATAATAATAATAATAATAATAATAATAATAATAATAATAATAATCTTAAAACTAACTTAAAAGTCCTACAAATAAGGGGGTTTCAAACTAAACTGATTACCCTTTTAATATGCAAAAAAATCTGTTTTCTAAGAGTGTAACTTATTGTCCGTCCACTAATATTTTTAATTATGTATATTTTTGTAGCTGAATTATAAAGGTTTCTATCAAAATCGTTTATTAACCATGAATTTCTTGCAAGAAATTCATCTTCTGATCATGGACAGTGTAGTCTGCTCTGTATGTGTGTATATGGCATGAGTTTGATTTACCATGGGTTAGTAGCAATGTACAAAAAGCTTTCATTCTGACTTTGTACATCTATACCCTGCATTCAGTTACAGCAAATTGATTTAAATAAATGATTTGTGTGTATCTGTGTGTATGTTTGTGTGGTCGTCGTAGCTTGCTTTAGCCATGGTATCAAACAGTACCTACAGCTTTGATGATAGACTCCTCAGCTGCTGGATTATGGGGGATGAAGTTATGATCCAACAATTTGCTGCCACTTTATCTCATACCTGTAAAAGCTTAAATGTGACTTCTACAACACCATCCATCTGTCTTGTATTTACTTCAGAAAGCTGGATTTAAAGTGAAAATCTCACATGGTTTTTCTTCAGCTTCCCAGATCCATTAAGCTCCTGCTTGGAATGGATAATATACAGTGCAGTACAGAATAAAAGAAAAAAAGTTAAGAAAAAGGCATTCTCAAGTATTACTCAACTACTATTACTACTACTACTACTACTACTACTACTACTACTACTAATAATAATAATAATAATAACAGTTGATCTTTATATTTATATAAGTCATGAAGTTTAGGGCTGGGCTAAAGTAAACAAGAAAAAAAAATCAGTCTCACCTATTAAATCTTATATATTTCTCATGGTCATATCGTTCATGTTATTGACTTAATTGACTAATTTAGTATTTTTAAAACCTGACCATGGATAACACACCAATATTCCTTTTGGTAGTATTATATTTATTAAAATGTGTGACTGAACCATCATGCCCGGTGACGCCTGAGATAGACACAGGCTCCCCGTGACCCGATGATAGATCGGATAAGCAGTACAGACAATGGAATGGAATGGAAAGGAACGGAATGGAATAATAATAATAATAATAATAATAATGATAATAATAATAATAATCATCATCATCATCATCATCATCATCATCATCAATCTCTTCCACTGTATTTACTTCAGTAGAATACAAATTATAACACAAAAAGTGGTTTATTTTAATAGTATTATAATTTAATATCTTCATTTATGTATATTTAATTTATTTGTGCCAGTGTTTTATTGATGTTTGCTGTGCTTTAATTTTGTACTAAATATATATAAAAAACATACTGCTCAAAATAAACCCTGGGCTTGAAAAATGTCATTTAGTCATTTTTAAAAAAAAAAAATTACCTACAGGTTCTCTAAACTAAATATCTCTCTTTTTTTTTTTACTGTAGTGAAGTAACTAAACAACATTTTTACTGTACTGTAGTAAAAGACCTGCTAATTCCTTCTCATTTTACATTTTGTAGTTATCATTCAGTGTGTATTATGCAGTATGTAACAAGCTAGGATTAGCAGAATATGTAAAAGTGACCGGTAAAGCAAGCAATCAAGTCTTAATTGTGAAATTACATTCCATTTCTTGCCATACCTTTATTATTGTTCATATAAGTCTTTATCAGATAAGTCATATAAGTCTTTATCAGATAAGTCATATAAGTCTTTATCAGAAGGGTCACACACACACATTCGGATACACAAATTCACACACAAACACATAATTTGACATTTAAGCCCCTAGTAGTAGATGCCAACAAACACTAGAACGATAATCAATTATGAACAAGTTATGAATATTGTATTATAAGAAAATATTTTGGAAACAGTATGCTGTCTTTAAAACCTGATCATCTGCATTAAATAATAATTAGGACATATCACATTAATTAATATTAATTAGTTTGCTCTTTATTTTGAAATTCCTATTAGAATATTGTCTTATTTGCTTTTACAGATATGGAAATCAATGTTTGCTTCCTGATTGATTTCCCTGCTATAGTGCTAGTCTTAAGAAGTTTGGGCTTCATGGTCTAAAGAAGAGGTTCAATGTAGTTTCAATGCAGTCATGTACAGTGCTGGAGTCATTATTTTTTAGGAAGAACTGCTAACTACAAAATGCTACTAATTATGTGTCATTAACAGGAATGCTGATTTTTCAGTACCAGTTAATAATATTATACATCACCTATAATCAAGTTATAAACTATCCTTTATTCATTAGTAATAAAATAAAACACATTATTTACTTCTTAGTCACATTTGTTATTAAAGGAACATATTGTAATGTGGCCCACAAGGCTTACAAAACTTGAGTGATCATCACTTCACTAGATTTACTGTTGATGTCTGGCAGTTGTTATTGAACAATGTAACTCTGTGTCATTCTCAGAGCAGATTGTCACACCTCCATATTTAACTCACAAATGCATTATGCTTCAAAGGAAGCAAGTGAACAACGCGAGGCAAATCATTAAACACACACATCTTGTGAATCTGCAGAGAACAAAAGCATGCCGATGAATTTTGCCCATGTATCCAAATGTGTGTGTGTGTTTGAGTAGGTGGGGTCAGCTGTGCCTTTTGGCACTGGCATTTTCCGGAGGTTGGCGCTATGCCACAACCTTACTTTCACCAGACCGGTAATACTTGCTACTATTTATAAAGCCAGAGCAAATGTCTCACAATGGACTTCACACAATAGCCTTAGCAAAAAAATGGGCCAGCAAACAGGCTGGTTAGCATAGATTAAACAGCAAAGGAGAGCATGACAGCCTGTCTTCTGTAAACAGGAAGAACAAAGAGATTTGTTGGTGTGGAAGTATGGTGGGAAAAGGATGTTAAGATGGATGAAGGGTTTATGTAAAAATAAAGAGCTGTAGATGTGTTTAAAAGTTGCAATCTTTTGGGAAAAAATTAAGAAATATGGTGCCCATGTCAGATTCCATACGTCTGCCTATAATAATTTAAATCAAGACAGATGAACTTGGAATATGTCTTTAATATCTGATCACTTCCACAATGTCAGTTTGGTCAATCCTTAGAGACTATCTGAAAAGCCACCTCTTCTAAATATAACCTGTGGTTGTGTAAAATATATGCACATACTCATTAACTCACAATTTTCTCATAGTTTGTACTTAACAACCCGTGACATTTCAACATTCATCATAATTTCCACATTTTAATTTGAGCATTGCATGAGTATTACATAGTATTTAATATATTTGCATTAATGTCTTGGTAATTTGATATGTACTTGGCCCAATTCTGAGAGCTGAGGGGCCTCCCTGCTTATAAATACATGAAATGAGTTCTACTACGTACTGCTTAAAACCATTATCAAATTGTTATGCCTTTAAGCACTGCACTTAACACCCAGCTGCCATTAGGTCCTTGCAACGTGGCACCCCTGCCTTTAGAAAGGAAAATTTGAAAAGCACAATGACAGCTCAATTGCTGTACCATGCATAAATAAAGAATAAAACCTAAATCACTCCACTACACACAACTATATCTGCACAAAACCCATGTAGGACCACCTTGGCTGGGCTTCACACTTTGTTCCCCTGCAGGAAGACTGTGACAGAACCCTTGCCATGATGGCAGTGTGGGACATCTGGTAGGCTGGAGAGAGAGGGAGCACCTGTTTTGGCAGTGTTATGCACAAGGACTACAGCACTCCTTATGCACAGTTGTGCACTGTATTAGTTGCGCCTGATCATGTGTAGAGACAGCCTTAGCCCTAAGGCCTCCACACTATCTCAAATTCCTCATTAAACCAGTAACAGGAGACGCTGAAACACAGCATGGGTGGGTGGTGGTGTTGGGGGTTGCCCATTTGTATGCGTATGTAGCTTTTTATACTTCTGGTTAGTATATGTAGAAAGTGTCCGTCTGTATTAGATAGTTATATAAATTAAACAAATGATTGTGCTTGTGTTCACTCATAAGCATATAATGTAGAATCCAGAATGTACAACTATCTGTATTTACCTGTGAAATATATGCACACATATATTTATTACATAAATATACATATACATATTAATATATAAAATACCTAAAGAGCCTCAAATCTTGCAGGATTGCTGCCAAACCAATCAGTGCTAGTCCAAGGAATCAAACACACACCTGAGAAATGTGAAGGGAAGAACATAACCAGCTACTCCATCACAAAGTATGGAAAAGAACTGATTGGCCAGACCGAGGAGAGCAGGTGAGCCTGGGGGATGAAAAGAAGTAAAGACTGCATGGTGCTTTCTATGTCCATTTGGCACAGCCTCTAAGCCTCCATGGCTCAGGTTTACATTATTAAGAGGTAAGCACACTCTGACACGTTATACATAGACTTTGCAAAAGTACATGGCTTTGGGCCAAAGGCTGCTATCGTGACTGAATGTGCTTCTGCGTGATGGTTGCAGGGCTAATAAGGTGCCGAGAAAAGAAACAGGGACAAAGAGCATATGATCCAAAAGTTTCTCCTGTCTGCCAAGTCTCCAGGAAACAGACGTGTGTGCATGTGTGTGTGTGTTTCCTGTCCTTAAGCCTGAACTATGAATCTGGTTTTAATGAAGTTATGAAATAACTGAAGTTTAGGAAAACGGCCGTGCTTGAAGCTCCACCCTCTTTATAACTGGCTTCCTATAAATTCCCATCTCTCCCCTTTCTCTACTAGGATTCTGGCTTTATTTGGCCACAGCCCTTCTGTCTCACTATAGTCACAGTGCCTCTGTCTTCCTGATCATCACTATCTCTTAATGCTTGCAGCCATATCTTCTCTCAATGCGTGTAGCCCCTATGTCTCTCAAGGACTGAAACTGATCTGTCTGTGGAGCATCACAGCCCCTTCATTTCTCAAGAATTGCAGATGCCCTGACTCAGTCTGTCTTAAGACACCAAAGACTATTTCACTATTTCACTCAGTGCCAGTTGTAGCCCCTCTTTCAAGGATAGCAGATTCCCCCTGCACAGTCTCTTTCTGTAGAATTGCAGATGCCACAGTCTCATCCTCACAGATACATACTCAGTTTCTCCTTTAAGGATCACTGTTGCTCTCTCTCTCTCTCTCTCTCTCTCTCTCTCTCTCTCTCTCTCTCTCTCTCTCTCTCTCTCTCTCTCTCTCAAGGATCACAGATGCTCTTTCTCCTGGTCTCTCCCTCAAGTATCACAGCCCCTCGCCATCATTCCATTACATAGACACTCCTTGGGACAATTGAAAGGCAGTAGCACTAAAACAGTATGCCGTCTTTCTCCCATGTCCATTATCTATCTCTTCAACATAATTTAATCAGGAGAGGTCACTACACAGACAAATGAAGTATTTGGAGGAAATCGTATGTTAAAGATTTTGTGCAAATAGGGCACAGAAGGTGGCTTGAAATGATGTACAAATGACATTTTAAAAATACTAAATGGAATACTAAGTCTTATAAGACCCAAGTTTTATCTGGGGAGATGAGGTAATGTAATTATCATCAGTTTATCGCTGGGTTTTTAGTCCCATCTGAATCTGTTACGTCAGTGATTTGTACAGACTGAACGTTTCTTTATCTACCATGTTTGCCTAGCATAAAAGATTTGCAGGAATAACCCCAGGGAAAATATACCCCAAGCAATTTACCATAATGGTAAGACATTCCTTTGAACTGCCATCATGTTTAACAACAATAAAATATAGTATAATGGGTAATTTTTAATAGAACTGTTTCTTTTATGTTATATTAGATGAGTTATGAGTTATGATGACCAAATGCAACTTGATCTTGTTACAAAAACAATTAAATATAAAAGGTGTAGCTAATATGCATAGAGGTTTTGGTGTGATGACAATGTATACACTGAGAAGACATTTGCATTTCTGTAATTCCAAATCAGTCATAATTACTATAGACACTACAGATATGTTGTATCAGATAGTCTTGTAACATTACTTAACAAACATGCTGTATCCGGAAAGCATTCGAATCGTATAAATGGTACCAATTTTAGGAAACTGGTATTATTATAAATTTGGTTTTAAACACGTAACGACAACTAAAAGTATTGTTACTAGTAAGAGTGTTGAATTTTTGAGTTGACCCCGAAAAAAGAAAGAAAAACCCTGAGAAAATGACGTGTCTGGGGAGCAGAGCACCCTCAGTTCCCCTTCATTTATACGTTCTAATCTGTAAAGGACACAGCCTCTTTGTGGTGTGAGGGCCAGACTAGTTCTCACTTTTTATGTTTTACAACCTTCTCAGATTTCCCCAGACCTGCTCAAGTCTACAGCACTCTCCAACCTGAGGAAACATGTTATGCTTGGAGATGTGCCACCTACCAAGCCAATAAACCAAATTATGCTATGGTGTAAGTTAAGGACCTATGTGTGAGTGTGTCTGTGTCTCTGTGCGCATATGCTTGTGTTATTATGTTTTCAGCATATTCCCTTCAGGATGTGAGTCTCTGAATTCCTTACAGCTCCACAAGTAATTTACTACAAACACTACACACACACACACACACACACACACACACACACACACACACACACACACACACATCCTAGTCTCACAATATTTCTCCTATAGCTGGTCTTGGGGGAGAATTGTAGAAGGTCTGAAAGTGTCTCACTGACTTCTGCAGTGTATCTGGTATGGCAGCTGTGTAGATTTAGACATCATTATTTAACTAGTCAAGACACACTGACAGTACAATGTCCCACTGACAGTACAATGTCTCCCAAACGAGCAGCTTGCAGAGCTTGTTACTGAAGTACATTATCTATATTTTCTCTCTTTTTATTTCTCTATCCCCCTCTCACACTCCTCTTCTTTCTCCTTCTCTCAGATTTGCTTGCAAGTGTGTATGGTCTGCTGGAGGACTGAATTAGTTCAGGCTCTGGACAATTTTATGCTTCTTTTGTGTGTATATTTGTGGTTCTAAAATGTTTGTCTGCAATACATCGTCCTTGAGTAATATTATACACACGCATATGTCAAATTTCTCAACTTATACTTAGTTCTCTTTTATTTCCTGTGGAGTTGAGGTCAGTCTCTTTTTTATTTAATTTGTTGAAGTCAATTCTGAAAATATTTGAGGGTCGAATGAAAATGATGTTGACATTGATGTGACCATGTGTGAGCTATATATTTCTATCCTAATCTACAGCAGCTTGCTTGGCAAAGCCACTGTAGTCAATTTACTGTAATTTACTGGTTTACTTTGGCCGCATCTATTGAATATTATAATGTGTGGATGAATGTGAGTTTGTGTATCGTAATTCATTATTTTTATTAACTTATACTATCTTATTGATCTTAAGGAACAAAATTAAGTCATTGCTTACAAATAGCTAATCATACACATATGTGTTAAAAGACTTGATTCTTTGTAACTGCCTGCAATAACAAAACAGATTTGTGAAATAATTGAAAGACAAATAAAGCTTCACCTTTGTTCTAGTTAATAATCACAAGAAGACACTCTCACCTATTATCCCTCTCTCATTATCATTGTATTGATATATCCTTATCATGGTTGTCTAAATGTTATAATTTTCACATGTCTGCCTCAAATGCTATGCTAACTTCAAACATACATACCTATTATAGTTCAGTAACCTTAAATATCCATGCCTATATGACCCTATGATATATCTAGGAAATATTACACTACTGTTTATGTGTAATTTATGTTTCAGAAAAGATTTTAAAGTATTCTAGACTAAGGCCTACTCTTGGCTTATTTTAAACCCAGTTTTGCAAACCTGTATATGTCCATGCTTGTGGACGCCTGACCATCACATGCTATGCGGGTCTTCACCAAACTGTTGTCACAAAGTTGGAAGCACACAATTGTGCAGAATATCTTTACATGCAATAGCATTAAGATTCCCTTTCAATTAAACTAGGGGCCGAAACCTGTTCAAGTTGACAAATTTGACAATGCTCCTATGCACAAAGCAAGCTCCATAAAGATGTTTGTTAAGATAGGTGTGGAAGAATTCAAGTTGGCTACACAAAACCCTGACCTCAACCCAACTGAACACCTTAGGGACCTGACATGAGTGCCTGACATGAGTTTCCTGTACAGTGGAGGATGTTTTGCAACAAAATGGGGAGCAATTATAAATATAAAGTATTCATGATATTGAATGTATTGTAAAGTATTCATGAAATTGAATGTTTCTTTTCTTTGTTAAGAATTTTTAAACATTCTAAAACATTCTGTTTACTAATATATACTACTGTATATTAGCTCATATACAGGTGCAATAAAATTAGTATTATTAAGCTAAAAAATGTATTTTGTGGCAAGTGTTGCCAAGGTTTTAACAGCTAATGTGTCTTGGCTGATCAACTACTTATTTGTGGTGGAAAATTGGGGGAAAAAATCGATTTTTCTCTGAATTCCCCCATTAATCGGCTCCTTTTCTGTTCTGTCCAGAGTGCCTCTGTGATGAGCACAACAGGAATGCAAGCAGGAGTGATATTGTCAGAAGAGAATCCAAATCAATTTATCAGGTTGAATGTTCAGAATTCAGTCACCACTTGTCTGATGAAAGAAGCGAGAATGTTCTCAGGTGACTGACATGGCAGCTGTGACTGCAACACAGAGCATTGTGGGATTGTATCCCAGGGCTGGGCAGCCATTCCTGTCCAGAAATCTGGCCGGAACCCAGCCATCCATCAGTGGCCAATTCCAATTTTATTCTCCTGGAACGATTCAGGAAGCATAGCCATGATTGAAGTAGCATTGTTAGAATACAGACACCATCCACCTAGCAATACATAACCAATCATATTTAGAATTGTAATTATTTTTGAAGTAATGTTTCATTTCAATTTAGTTCAACATTCAATGAGAAAAACTTATTATGGAGCAGGTATATTCTAGTTTTTCAGTGTCTAGTGTAAGATTAAACAGCTAGCTAGAACCTTACTGAAGAAAATATTTAAATATCCATGTTGTACTGTTACATGTTACATGGCACAGTACAAAGCAGACAGCTAGAGTAGCTATCATCTTGCAGGTAGTCATTGCAATACACTGCTATATTCAGTAATACAAGCTACTTATTTTTCAGCACTGATAAATAAAATCATTCCTTTTCATTTGATCATTATTTCTTTTAATGTATCCATGCAAAACTGTGCCAAATTTTAAAGACTGAATTTTAAAAGTGACATTAGAAATTAGACTTTCTCATTAAGTTTAAGCAAGCTGATTATGAAACTATAATTCTATAAGTTTGGCCCCTCAGATCAATCTGATCAATCAGATCAATTATTGCTTGACACACAAAAATACACACAACACAACCTTACACTATGATTTCATTTTATCCTGCCATATATGACCTCTCATTACATAATATGATTAGAAGGAATAAATTAAAGATTAGAAGGAAGGAGCAGAAATGGTTGTCACTGGTAAGTGTACAATCAGATTATTTTGCTAATCATCAAATGAAGCCAGTACAAAGCTTAGCATATGTGTCAAACAACTGTTTATTTTTAACTAGTTAGCTGTAGAAGACCTTACATTTGGACGACGAAGGTTTCTCAATAAAACTAAAGAAAAACTGAACAGTGCATTGCCACAAGAGATGAACAACAAACGATATGACTGACATGTTGTTTGTTAGTATGAAAATGGGGTAAAACCTATTTTTCAGAACTCAAACTGTTATAAATCCTGCCACTTCTCCATTATCATTGAACACCTTATAGCTGAAATTACAGTAAAGATAACCTTCAATAAAGTCTGGAGTGTAGAATATTTCCTCAGGAGCAGTTCAAATGAAAAACAAGCATGCGGTTTACCCTCCAACATCGGCAGTTTCAGAGAATTCCTATGTGAACAGGAAAAAGAGCCCTGTTTCTTGACAGAATCAATATTCTCTTTAAACCAGAGAGGAAATGAACTGAACTGTTGCCATATGCACAAACTTCAGAAAACTTTTTTGATCAGCGTTGATTAGCCATACTAATGAAGTTTTCTATTTGCCAAGACCTCCATCCCACCTCAAAAAAGGCAATGTAAAAAAAAAAAAGGAAAGCTATATACACGATCATCAATGTGTATTTTTTAAAGTGTGGGGTACCACAGGATCAGGCTGCCTTATGATCAAGTTGTTTCATGTGGCTCTCACTTTGTCTTATTCCATATTGCCCAAAGTCAACTAAATTATAAGACTAAATGATAAATGAACTGACACAATAATGATTTTTGGATGATGAAGGGGAAATGAAAGAAATTATGATATAGCATTCCACAACAATAGAGTAACACATGTTCTATGATCGAGAGCACCTTGACCCATGACCCAGAACCGGCTGTGTGAATCAACAAAATTTCCAAGCACAGAAAGAAGAAAATACAAGAAGAGTGATCTTGTGCATATGGAGTAAGCCATCACAGACATTCTGACAAGAATTATTCCAGTGACCGTAGAATCTGTTTCAGACTTTTTTGGATGAGGTTATAGTTTCTGCCAAGCCAAGAGAAATATTCTTAGGGTTTGGTTTCAGATAGATGATTGGGATTGATGAAGACTTATCTTGCTGTCTTTAGAAATAGTGTATAATAGTCAAAACATGATGATGGTGTTTGTACTCCATGGCAATAATTATACATCAAACACAATCAAAGTCCAGTGACTCTCACACCACAACAGCTTTCCTCTGATCGCTGCTTGATAAAATGTCTTCAACATCATTACACACACTCTTGTCCTGTGCCTTAAATAATGGCTGGAAATCTGCTTCAAGAACTAAGAGAACATTGCGGAAGGATTCAATTATATTTTGTCTGAACCCAATATTTTATATTTTGTTTAAAAAAAAAACCTTTGAAACCATAAAGACATTGAGCCTAACCACTGATAAAAGAGAGATGATGATTGAATGCTCCTGGCAGTTAAGATTTCTTTTATCTGCTTGTGTTTTATTGATATTTTATTACTATTTAGAACAAGCAGGGATGAAGAAATTACAGATAAATTATACTTAAAAGTATAAATTATAAATGTGTCAAAAATTGAACTTTCAATTTAGAGAAAAATAACATTAAAACAGTAAATGTTGTGAACTGATCAACGTAAGTTAGTATTATAATTTTTATAACTTTTCTAAACCTGTTAAAATATAGTATACCTTTTAGGGCAACTTTGCAATTTTGCCTGAAAACATCAAACAATCTCTATACGTTTGCATGACTAATGCTAAGACATTTCATAATGAATTAATCAAAAGAAAAATAACTTGCAAATAATCAATATTTACCATTAGCTAAAATCTGATGCCTTGCTGCCTGGACATTTTATGTTAACTATTGCAATCTATGCTAGTCTAATCTGGCATTAGCAGAGAAAACTGTTTACTTAGTTAAAAATAGCCAGTTAATGTTAATGTAAATTTTAATAACAGCTCGCTCACAAGCTCGACACTATAGTCCAGAGGCTTGTTCAACTTCAAAACTCATGGCTATCTATCACACAAACAACATTGTGCAGCATGAAAAGATCACACCAGAACACTAATTGATATGATTCTTGATAGATTTTTCTTTTTTTTAGACCATTCAAATGATACATAGTGTGCAGTCTTTGGCTGAATGATAGAAGAAGAAACCTTTGATTTTTGTAATGAGTACTTTAGAGTGCTTTCTAATTAAAAATGTAAGGAGTAAAAAAAAATTCTTTTAGAAACGTTATTACATGTTTTTATTTATCCTAGCGTTTGTCCAGCACAATGGCAGGGTCCACTGTTTTTAGCGGATCATTTGATCCACATGATTTGGCACAGGTTTTACACCGGATGCCCTTCCTGTCGCAACCCTCCCATTTTTATCCAGGCTTGGGACCGGCACTGAGAGTTAACTCTTCAGTGGCTGGGTTGGCGCCCTGCCAGGGAATCGAACCCAGGCCATGGCAATGAGTGCACGGGATCCTGCCGCTGGACCACCAGGAGGCCACGTTATTATGTATAAATACACCAAAATAATACTTAGTAGAGTAAAGTAAGAATACTAAGTCGAGTAAAATAACAAAGCATTTTCCACTCAAGACTGCACATGGTAGATATCATCAATATGTTTTTGATCAAATTTTATTTTACACTATCATAACTAACTAATATTTTATAATTAAACAAACACAGTAGATTAGCTTTAAATGAAAGGTACATTTGATGCTACATATTTTTCAGATATGATAATGTGCAAAAACTAGTATCACAGTACTTGGTGCTGTAATGGAACAAGTTCCTAATATTAATGGATAAATATAGAATCCTTGTTATAGAACTTGGTGCAACTGGGAATTTTTAGTACAAGCTAAGTAATGTGAATAATATATAAGTATATTGCACATTAACTATATTTGTACATGATATTAATTACCATTTATTTTTTGAGGTATGAGTTTAAATACATTATCTAATGTTACGTTTGTTAACTGTACTTATTCACACAAAAATTTATAATTCAACATAGAAAGTATGATAAACTAATAATAATTTAATTACCAAATATTTCTCCAGTGTAATGTAAATCAAAGAATCCTCATTTGCATCCTCAAACATGCATCTCTGCATCTCTCTCTCTCTCTCTCTCTCTCTCTCTCTCTCTCTCTCTCTCTCTCTCTCTCTCTATATATATATATATATATATATATATATATATATATATATATATATATATATATATGCATATGATACAAAGTCCTACACTGTGTTTACAACCTCCACTCCCTCCTTTATTGCATTCTTTGGGTATTATAACACCAGAGAATGAAGCAGATACTATGTTCTCCCTCTCTCACTGTGTGTACATGAAAGTGTGTAAATCAATATGTATCTCAATTGGCAGTGTACCGTTTAAGATGTTAGACATCAAGGGAACAGCAGTGGTCTATCTCTCTCTGCCTGGGTCACTGGCAGTGCCGTAATTGTGCATGCTGTAAAAGCTCACTTTCCTCCAGAGACCTTCATGCTTATTTACATCAGAGGGCTCTGATGTTATAATGGATGGTTAAAGCCTTGGAGAGAGGCTCCTCTGGAATTTTATGCTTTTTAACTTTCACCCATTGTAAAGCATTCAACTGGCAGGTACAGTAGAAATCTGAGGTTTAGTTCTTTGAGCCTGGGATGGGATGGATTACAGAGCACTGCTGTGGCACCGGACCCCCGTGACACTCAAGCCTCACTCAGTGATGTGAAGCTCAAAGGATCTCATTTTCACACCATGTAATTTAATGGCATAGCTTGAGTTGAGATAATCTCTCAAAGTACAATAGGATGAGAGGGGTGGGTGTGTGTGTGTGTGTGTGTGTGTGTGAGAGAGAAAGAGAGAGGGTGTCTGAACATTACCATTTGGAGCCCAGAGGAATGCAAATCACTTATTGATCTATTTATGGACAAAGCACATGCTGAAGATCACACGTGGAAGCTTATTAGTTGTTTAAGCACTGGGTGGCAAATGTTGGTACTGTGAGTGTTCCAGGTGGGGCAGCACAAAGCATACCTCTGTGCATGTGTGTTAACCGCATAAATGAATGCACCATTATAACTGGACATAATATGAAAATGTGTGCACATTAGTAATATCAATCTTTGGCAACCAGCAGTTCTGCTACATACGAATGCCAAAGGTATTTTGGAGAAGGTTCAAAAACATTGGGAGAAGTATTGGTTCTATGAATATTAATACATTTCAAAGAACTGCAGGTGAACAGTGCAGTCAGAAAGTGCATGTTAAATCTCCAACTGCTTCAGATAGATCTTTGTTACTTCAAATGGGCTGTAAGATGCCAGAATGATAGCAACTACAAAGAGAGCTATTTCCTGTTGCACCTTAATGATGTCATGTGTATGTGGCAAACACTTAAACAGCACCAATCATATTTGTATTTATGGCATTCCTGCCTGATCCCATAGGGAAGCACTCAGAGTAGAGCTCCTTTTGACAGCAGTACAAATTTATCTTTTGCTTTACGATATCTGCAAAATGAGTTCAGAATGCTTTTAAAACAGCTACATGCATTTGGTGTAAAGACACATGTGTAGCGTCTGTTCGCTCATGTGTGCTCTTTTTTTCCCTCCTCCCTCTTTTCTCTCTGGACCATAAATCGTTAGGGTCCCTCTTTGCTCAGGACCTTTCCACACAGAAACCATACTTTGTCAATAAAGAACACTCCCGAAACTTACATGCATAATTGTAAGTGTAACAACTGTATACTCACTCATCTCCTGACCCCAGGCACAAAAATACATAAAGCTGGGTCAAAGACATGACTCACATGGCCTTTTGGATCTGCTTTTGCACTTAATCACAGGACAACCAAAATCAGCGCAGTTTTTCATTTCTAAAGTTAGAGAGCTGTCTTAAAGGTCTGCGTATTTTGTGGTGAAACTTGAGGTCGCAAAAGTAACTTTGAACATTTTATGTAATATCGCTGCAGTGCTATCTGAAAGGAACAATTTCATTATGTGCTTAATCATCAAGTTAAGATAGGAAGAATTTAATCTTAAATATGAGATGTGGGCAATGTTATGATCGTTTAATTTGGACAGAGTGTCTGTAAAATATGCCTCATGTAATTTCACTCAAAGTGAGTGGCAATATATAGAATAAGTTTCATATTCCGCTCTAAAGTTGAGGCAGAGGGAAGGTAACACTAAATGTATCTATTTCGTTTATTTATTAAAAAAAGTAATGTTACGAGGAAAAAAGCAATGAAACTAGGAAATGGGTTTCTTCTCTGCCACTGCAATAACTACATTAGATGATGGATGGGACTCTGGGGATAGCGTCACTCTTCAAGCAATTACGGTCTGTCTCATCCTGGAGTCCTCTTCAAATGTGGTGTTGGATGGCAATTTCATTAGCTAAGATTAGAGGCGGATATGAGGAATTGCAGAACATTATTGTACTTTACTGCCTGAAAGAGCTGCCTTGTCATATATGGCCTGACAAGATCTGACAGATGTATTAAGAAGCGTGAGACTTGAGAGGAATCTTAAAGAGCTCTCCTCCTCCCTGTTGGACCATTAGAAAGTGTTACTATTAGATGTTGTAGGTGGATAATGTAAAAACAGAACCTTTCAGTAATATTTAAAAGCATGCTAATGAATAATATCCAGAATTTACCACATATCTAAGTAGTAGGGATATATTTGAATGGTTTAAGTCAGAACACTAAATCAGTTCATCTAAAACAATCACACTTGAACAGGAAAGGCGCTATAATCATCGTCAACATCTGTAATAATTTTTTTATTTCCATTTTTGATCTACATTATTCCCTAGAGCTCTTAATCTCTGACGAAAGCTTGATGGAGGTGATAAGCAGTTCTGGCTTGAAAATCCCCTCACGGCACATTTGGATATCCTGCAACAGTAATGACTAAAGTGGAGTGGCAGCCATTCCTGTGCAGCAGAGGCGGCCCTAATGAGGCAAATAAAAACAGATCTGGAGCAGATGCTCTTAGTCAGGAGCCTTAAAACCACAGTTTTTTTTCCCCTCCCTCCTTTTCCCAGGAAATGTGTGCTTGGCGTAGCTGTCAGCAGTTCCGAGATGCTGATAGGGGATTTGCAAAACACTTAAGATTAATATTTAGGGGAGCTCTGGCAAGACAGAACTGTATCCTGGCAACATTCAGCCGCTGAAGGAGGTATGCACAAGACAAACAGACGTTTGATGTGGCCGAACACTGCAGCCCTGACAGTCTTGACAAGCTAAATGTAGGGCTTTTTACTGGAACTTAATTTCTGTCCCTTTTTATAGATTAGAAGATGTATTCTCCCCTGTGCCTCCAGCTCTTACCAGCCAAGTGAAGTCACTGTCAGGGGCCAAAGATGAAAACATTCATTTTTGAGAGATTAAAGGAAATTTAGGAGGTAGTGAAATCTTATCCTTGGAACTAATATGCAAGTGGAACAGCCTTCTTCAAGCCAATACCACAGGCCACAAACCCATTTGTAAAGGATGTTCGCTTAACTAATACAAGAGCGTCAGAAATGCTGCAAATTTCCCCGAGGATGTATCAGGATAAGTGCTTAGCAGTGTTGAGATGCCAGCCCCTCTCCTAAAAATGTCACAAACCTTTTGAATGTGGCATGGGATTAAGTAAGGCTCCAAGATTATCAGCCATTATCAAAGTGCAGGCAAATGTATTGTTTAAACTGTGGTTTGTTTTTAGAATTTATATGTTTTTCCATTAATACATGCTTACATTTCAAGACAAAGACAGCCAAGGTAACATATTTCCTCATCCCTTCCTCTGTGACTCTATGAACTGTTTCTCAAGCTTTCTCAAAGCCAGAAAAGACGATGGATATGCTGCACTCCCCAAAAGGTGCAGCTGCAGAGAAGCAGATCAGGTGCTGAAAGAGGGCTGTCTCGAGATTCAGGCCCCTTGGACTGTCTAACTCACCCGCTCTTACTGAGCATGTGCACTGACCTCCAGGTCGCTCAATGAGGAGATTCTTTGAAAACACATGCTAATCACTGCCAGTTGTGTCTTTGTGCATCCATAGCTTCATAATCACCAGCTTTGCCTTTGGCTTTGGATCAGTCAGATTACAAATAAACGAAAAGGAACACCAAGTTCATTGTTCAAGCATTCAGATTTTTTCTCGCATCTTGTGTTTCAAAAAAGTGACCTTTCCTCTGATCCATATTTTAGCATTTATCACACGGTTAAATTGCAGGAAATCTTCAGGAGAAACCTGTAACACATTGATTCTGTTTCTGGAGATTGCTAAAAGACATGTGTGCCAAAGGTTTGATAAAAAATTATTGGATGTAAAGCAACAAGAAGAAATGTTACACTTACAAGTCAACAAAATCTCTTTAACAGGGAGAAATAAAGCCAATAGTCAACACAGACTTGGGTTTCCAGTAAATTTCTTTTGTCTTAAAACTGAAAGAAGCCTACCTTCACATAAAGAAACAATGCATTTAATGTGTGGCATTATAAAGAACGCAGGGTCCAAAATATTATAAAGTGGAGATTGACATGATTGCATGAAAACACTTGTACAGACACAGATCCCTTACTTCAAGAGGGAGGTACACTCCTTCCTACTTCTGATATATCATTATACAAAGAGAGAAGTTTTACCTTTCTATGTCCAGGTCATTTTTGAGGTTCTCCATTAAACTTCATGGTTCATTGAATCAGAGTGTGAGCATCTGGTTCCCATCAAACCTTGGGGCCTTTATTATTGAGAGCATACTCTGGCCGCAGCTCACGGGAACTGTCCATGGAATCTGCCCCAAAGTTCTGACTGACAAATTTATACAAATGTTCATTTTCCCCTATTAATTTACAGGCTTGTTTGAAGTTGCAATAAAGCCAGTAGTGTAAAGGTTAATGAAAGTACTAAACAGTGTAAAATAATTGCAGTGTACGCCATGTGTGTTTGTGTGTTTTGCATGTGTATAGAATGAAAGGTTTGGCAACTGATGACTTGGCAGTTGAGAGAGAACCAAAATCACAGCAAACAAAAGCACCACACAATGAAATGGATAACATCTAAAATGCCTAAAAATTTAGAAATATTTTCCCGAAAATCTGAAAATCTTCATATTTTCCTCTTAATAATAATAATAATAATAATAATAATAATAATAATAATAATAATAATAATAATAATGTCAGTCTGCCTAATAAATCTACAATAAGCAGTCTAATGTGCTGAATTAAAGAATTCAGCATGACATCAATTCACATTTATTCATCATTATTAGGATTAAGCCATTAAATAGGACCTAGAAATGTGTTCCACTTATTCTGCTGAAACAATGCAAGTTATTATTTATTCTAATAACTTGATTAGTTTTCATTAATTGTCATTAATTATAATGACAAGAAAAAAATATACCTTATGGAGATGTGGCTACTAAGACTGAAAATTAGCAAAATACCATTGTACATATTTTGTACATATTATTATCTATGGCACTTGTTCATACTGGTCTTGTTTATTTTTTATTGAAACATGAGAAAATATATTTTGTTCGTAGTATTTTACTTTATAAATAAAAAAGAAAAATATATATTATAGACATTATATCCATTAATGAAGAGTAGTAAACAAAAAGAAAATTATTAATTAATGCAAGAAAATAAAAAATAAATGTTTGTGCTATTATTATTATTATTATTATTATTATTATTATTATTATTATTATTATTATTATTATTATATGATATCTTTGCAACAGTAAAACCTATTTTAATAGACCTTTCTGATATCACTGGTTCATGGTTTCTGTGTTGTATAAGACCAGATTTATACTTTATGGATTACTAAGCAGACTAATTAGCACAAGTAATGCACATTTGTCTGCTCTCCACATTTATATTTCTGTAAGTTTCTCACTGTGCACTATGTGGAATGATGCCATTTGCCCATTCGTTTCTCTTGTCACAGATGCCCTGTCACAAATGCTTAGGCTTGGTGATGCACAGAGCCAGGTGCTTTTTAACAGGACCCTCTCTACTTTGTCTGTGGGATTTATTGCTTAGCACTGGTAACACTGCCGAAACCCGAACTGAGTATCAAAAGCAAAGCCTTCAATGGCAATGTTAAATTTTAGTCTGTTTTGACCATTAAATGTCAGTGTGTGTAAGACAGCTGAAAGCCGGGTGTAGAGTGTGTAAGGCTGCTTCAAATGCAGGGCTCTTTTACTGCATGGGCCGAGGCCAGGGGAAGGTCCTGACATGTCTCCATGGCAACACTGACCCTTAAAAATACGCCTATGACATGGAGTCAGAGTGAGATTTACGGGTGTTTTCAGCTTGTTACAGCTGATTTATCTTCACAATAAAAAGCAGCAACAATCTGCAGAAGCCATTAGAAAGCAGAGGGAAGGAATGAAAATCTGGGCATATTTTAAATCTACTGCCAGATTAGGCAGGCTGGTTTGTATGTGTATGTGTGTGTGTGTGTGTGTGTGTGTGTGTGGGGTGTGTGTGTGTGGGGGGAGTATAATACATAATTGGCTCACTCATGCTTTGAAAATTACATAATTGCTTGTTTATATTTTATAGATCAAACTTTCATAGAATACTAAACAGACTAATCATCACTGTCATCCACATTTTTTCATAATGAGAATATTTCTGAATATTTCCGAATATTTCACATTCTGCATGAGATCATAACAAAGCTTTGGCAAGCATTGTTGGGTGGAAAATGTTTTCATGGTAATGAAATATGAACATCTGAGCACTCAATTAGGGCAGATGTCAGTGAGAAATGATGAAGAAATCCTCACAACAGAAATGATTAAAAAAAAAGTAGAAGGAGCAACAAAAGAAAACAAAAGTGCTAAAACTGCTTAAACGGAAAGAACGAGGTATAGCTTGTGCATGTGTGAGATAGATAGATAGATAGATAGATAGATAGATAGATAGATAGATAGATAGATAGATAGATAGATAGATAGATAGATAGATAGATAGATAGATAGATAGATAGACAGATAGATAGACAGATAATGCTAGAGCTTGTGTGACCTTTTCCAAAAAACCGAGGAGTGTTTCAAATGTACATATAATTGATGTTGAATTTGATGGCTTCATTATAGTCCTTGTAGAAATTATATTTAGATAGATAGATAGATAGATAGATAGATAGATAGATAGATAGATAGATAGATAGATAGATAGATAGATAGATAGATAGATAGATAGAGGACTTGGTTAGAGCCTACTGGGAAAACTCATTTGAAGTGCCATAACGAAAGAAGTTCATGTCGTACAACTGTACAGATTAGATTAATGTATGAGAAATTCAGAATTGTAGAGTTTATGACCGTGTGTGCATATGCTAAAGTAATTAAGAAATTCAATTAGGCTGTATGCAATACTGTGAAAAAATATATAGAAATGTAGCTTTATAGCCCTGAATCTAGAAAATAACAAAAAAACATAAACAAATCACAAAAATAATTATTTGAAAGGTTAGGTTTGAAAATCTTAGTGTGTAAAACCATGAATAAAAAATTAAATGAAGAAAAGAATTGATGACTTAAGAGCTAATAAGGTGCATAATTGAATGAATGAATACACTGAATAAGCAAACATACATGAAACAAACAAACAAGCAAACAAATAAATACATTATATTATATTATATTATATTATATTATATTATATTGTATTATATTATATTATATTATATTATATTATATTATATTATATTTTTTATTTATATTATATTATATAAATTTTATAAAAAACAATTCCAATATTTGGCATATTAGACACATATGTTTTATTTTGTTTATTTATTTTTTATTTCTGAAATTTTAACCCATGAGTCAATTACACAGTGTTTAAATTAACATCTGACACATTTATATATAAACAGCCCTTTTCTACTTCCATTAGTGTGGCTGCTAATAAAGTTAATGGTTCCTACGGCAAATAGTGAAGGTAATTCCCATTAAAAAATATGAAAATATGTTTTCATAAGATATAGTTATATATCTTTATATAGTTATATATAGTTATATTATAGTTTCCACTAAGAACTTTTCGAGAAGCAGTGAAAAGCTTAGCCTATTTTTTTCTATCCGTTAAGCAAATTTGCCTAGATGAAACTCTATCATGCTACTGGTTGAGAAGATGTCGAAAGTATGCAAAGCTTCATCAGAAATACTGTAAAGAATTTCAAATATAGAATGTTCTATTACTGATTAACATTTTTCTCACTTTATAAGTCCTTGTGTGTCACTTGTTAGTGAGTTATAAGCATGTAGTAAGGATTTAATGCCTGATTTGTGCACATTAAAATCGTATCGCACTATAAACCAAAGCGCTACTTGAACAGTTACACAGGAATTGTGTGTGAAAAAAAAAAATCAGATCCGTGTCTCAGTTACATAGAATTCTAACCTTGAATTTGATGGCTTTTTTTCCTAATAATTCTTGTCTAATGACATTCATTTGCTTTATTTAGAGAGTGTAAAGGTTAGACAGGGTGAAAATTCTGTATCTACTAAAAGTGACTGGACAGGATGTCAGTATAAATCAAATAAAGTATTTCTTTTAACATGACACCTAATTACTACTCTAAATTATGCATTATTATCTCTATTAGCAGAAAGGTTCAAACTTAAATTCCCCAGGGTGTGTGTATATATATATATACATATATATATACACAACAGGCCCCGCTTTATATATATATATATATATATATATATATATATATATAAAACAGGTGGACAGCATAAAACATGATGTGTGTGTGTATGTAACAGGTGTGTGTAAAACAGGCCATTGTGGATTTATTTGGATTTTAGAGCTGAATAAAAAAATCCCAAGCTCATCCTTCAGTTGTCATTTTTGAGGCAATCAGTGTATTAAACAAGGCTGCTGTGTAACACCGAAACACCCCTGTGGAAATCCTCAAGTTAATAAAGACTCTCTCACACATATACACAAAAAATGCTTGGGTTTCTCACTGTGGAGGAAAGTGTTGAAAGATAGATCTGAAATTGAATAATATTATTATTAAATTTTAATAACTACTAATTAATAACCATATTATTAGTATTTATTTAAAAATATTTTTCTCATAGTAAATTTAAGTTGGCTGGATATGGAGAGAACATTTTTAAGTTTTCATTTTTCCTGAGAAGCTGACAATGATGTCTAAAGACATGTGGGCACTATCTTTGAAAATGATCAGTAATTGAAACATGACTGAGTACTACAAACTTGTCTAGAGGTGTTTACATTTTAAATGTCAAAAAGAATCTCAGTACAATGCCACAGACAAAGAGAGAAAGACAGAGAGAGAGAGAGAGAGAGAGAGAGAGAGAGAGAGAGAGAGAGAGAGAGAGAGAGAGCATGCATGTCTCTGAGGGTGTATTTACAAGTGTAGGCCTCAAGGTCACTGGCGCCATCATATTAACAGCAATGAGTGATATCTGTGGGTCAGAGAAGAGGACACAGGGTCAGAGATCACACTCACCCACACGTACATACACTGAATGGTCAGACAAGAAGCAGACACACAGGAGACAAAATGATTTAAAGCAATCACTCTGGAATGCAGATAAAGGTAATTGAGTCATATTTTAAATAAAACATGAACTGCACACAAAAGACTAAATACATTTAAAAGAATTTTACATGTTGATTTTGTTTTCTTTATATTTATCTGACAACAAGATATCACAGTTCCTCAGCATTATGTGTGTGTCAGTCTGTGAATGATATATAGATAGATAGATAGATAGATAGATAGATAGATAGATAGATAGATAGATAGATAGATAGATAGATAGATAGATAGACAGATAGATAGATAGATAGATAGATAGATAGATAGATAGATAGATAGATAGATAGATAGATAGACAGATAGATAGACAGATAATGCTAGAGCTTGTGTGACCTTTTCCAAAAAACCGAGGAGTGTTTCAAATGTACATATAATTGATGTTGAATTTGATGGCTTCATTATAGTCCTTGTAGAAATTATATTTATTTGCTATTCTTTGACAACTTTGCTTGAAATAAATAAATAAATAAATAAATAAATAAATAAATAAATAAATAAATAAATAAATAAATCGGATATATTCGATTTATCAGATATATAATTCTTAATTTTATTTTAATTACTAGAAATAAAATGAATAATTTATTTAATTTACATTTTATTATACATATCCAGAATGACATGGAAATGACATGGAAAAAACAAGTTAATAAAAAACACTCAGTCTGCCAAAAGACAGTTAAGTGATTATTTACTCACACAGTCAAAGTCAATGTGATTTGGATAAAAATGTTGGCTAGCAATGCGCTATAGTGAAGCACATATACAGCAAGCACAAACAATTCAATTTTGAATCAGCTACCACGTCATCACATCATCATCAAAACAGACATAATTGCTCACAGTATGTAGACGGAGGGTAGCAGACATGGTTTAAAAATGTGTAAATGACTTAAGGAAAATGCGTGTAATTTATCCGACAAAACTTGGTGAATTATTTATTGATAACATATTAAAATTCTATAACTTTACATCTGGTTTAGATACATTCAAAAGATAAGCTCAGATTTAACTCCATAGAGTAGGAAAATGTGAAGGGTTTTCCTAGCGTGTTCAACAAGTACAGATCTTACTTGGCTGGATGTATCCTGTTAGTATTTGATCCCTGGTACTTACACAGAGCAGAATACTGACCTTAAGAAAGACAGTGTAAAGTTGCTCCCATCTGCTGGTAGTACAAGTGCTTGGATTTATGGACTTACTATCAGAAAACACTAAACTTACCTAATTTTGTGTATGTCAATGAACAATAGGACTATATATCAAACACAACAGGACATGCAAACATTTGCTAGGTATTAAATCAAGATAGCAAGCTTACCCAGGATTTCAGCTCTTCCTAAAAACTCTGTATGGAATCTTCAGATCTTTACTATAGCTTTAGACAATACATGCTTGAGACAAATGAAAAGGAGAAATGCAGGTTCTGTTATGTTGTTGGAGTTTGTGCTGTCATGGGTCCATTTTAAGAAGATTCACTGTCAGTCAGAATAAAATCTCTGACTGATCTCCTTAACCTATAGTGAAAAGTTTTCTGTCTATACCAGGATAACAGCGTGCCCATCCAACCAGAACAAAGACTCACTGAAACATATGCTATGGCCTTCGCAATCACTAGATCTCATCCCCATTGAACACATATAGGGGATTTTGGACTGAGGTGTTAGACAGCACACTCCTCCACTATCATCAAAACTCCAAATGAGGGAATAAAAAAAAGATGTTTATCCTTGGAGTCCAACTTCTACAGAGATTTTTAGAATCTTTGCCTAGGACCATAGGGCTTTCACACTTTAGTTAACTCTGGGTCAACTCAGGTAAATGGGTTTTACACTGCTCATACTGGGGTTAACAATTAATCTTGGATATTCATAATCTAACGTTTCACACTGTACATTGCTAAACCCTGGGTTCATGTTCTTATTGGGATTTTTGTTGTAATTGTATGATACATTGTGTGACCAGTTTAAATAATGTCTTATTTCATGCTTTTCAGTCAGAAAAAAATGTCGCCACATAAATCCTCCTTGGCTATTTTAAGCCTCCTGAGAGGCACCAAGGCAAGAAAGAAAATACAAAAAGACAACAAAGCTAAATAATGGGAAAAAAAATCTTACAGTTGTTGGGTAACTAACACAACATACAGGGTTTCTGTGACTGGGCATGTGACATGAGCCATGTGCTTTTCAATTTCTTGTTGGGTTTCTGTTGCTGAACATCTAGCGTAACATTCTAACACCACATCATTTCACACTCTACACGACTGGCACTGTAGAAATGCTGCTAACCCTGCTTTGGAGTAGGGATTCGTAACCCTGGATAAAAAGGGGTGTTCTTCTTCTGGGTGAAAAAAGGTCCTCTTCTCAGGGTTAAAAGCGAGATAGAACAATGATTACCCAGGGTTAAGCACAATGTGAGAAACAAAATATGTGCAACAAAATAGCAGATGCTGAGAAATGCTTCTTCCCTCTGGGTATGAGCTGTGTGATCTTCACAACCTGAGTCCACTGTCCATATCTGATCTGAAGGTGACATCATATATACAGATAGGGAGAAAAAATATCCCCATGCAAATGGCAAGAATAATACTCCATAATGTCTGTTCACATGGCCAAAACAAAGACGAATTCTACTTCAGACCCTCACTGTCTCACACACACACACACACATAGCTACAAACACAAGCACACATACACACACACCATCGAGTAACCTTTTGTATTATTTATGAACTCAGTGTATAGAGTAACAGGTGAATTTTCCTGCTATTTCCTGGATAGCAGTGCCAAATACATTCCTGAAATTATTCAGCACATCTAAGGTGTCAGCTGATGAAGCACCATAATCCGCTTTGGATCACAAGTATGAAACAAGTATATGAACGGAGTATTTCTTCTGCTTGGATTTGCTTGCTTCTTCACTGCAGATGAAGGCAACTAAAGCCTGCCTTCTAGCGTTAGCTCTCTGCAGATTCAAAAGTGTAGTTATGCCAGATTCTAATAACCTCTGTCAATGAGAGCTGTGTAGGAAATGACAGAATATTTTATTTGTGTCACAATCAAAACAACTGAGAGTTACCAATCAGCTTAAAAAGGCCAACACATGCAGGCCAGCCTTGAATCCATCATACGGGGGACAGCAGTGTGTTAACCTGTGAAGTTGGATATATTTCTGCTAGACAACAAATCATAAATCATAAATCCATGTGTAAAATGGATTCTCTCTCTCTCTCTCTCTCTCTCTCTCTCTCTCTCTCTCTCTCTCATCTCTCTCTCTCTCTATCTGCTGGTTAGAAGGCAGTGAAAACATCTCACATCTCACCTGGGTTGTAAATCTATGTGCCAGATATTTTCTTTGATTTCTATCTCCGTCTCTTTTTCCATCCTGAAACACACACACATACACACACACACACACACACACACACACACACACACACACACACACACACACACACACACACACACACACACACATTTAGAAAGTGAGACTTCATTGGAGGGTCGTGGTAACGGATAAGAGCCGTTTAACATGTTTGTGGATTTGGGATCATTGTGCTTTAGCGAGTAATGGTAACACCCATTTCAATGAACAGCCTTACATTCAACCACAGCAGTGTGTGTGGCCCTGTTGAACCATTCACAGTTGAAAT
>JAUCMX010000009.1:17803069-17828069 GCA_033459395.1 Hemibagrus guttatus | reverse complement strand
TTCCCCATCCCTAATTCCAGCTCAAACGTTTGCAGCAAAAATAATACTTTTTCCCATGCGTTTGTTACTGAATGGTGTCAGCGGGACATTCTGTGGGGTTTTTTTGAGGAGATTGTTATGAAAAAACCCCATGACTGGAATGAATGTAAGTATGTGGCATATTTAATGCATGCGAGTGGAGGAATGCATCAGCAAGCTTCTCAGTGTGAGATGTGGTTTTTTAAACCCCAGCTAATTTCTGTTTCCTGGTCTCTGCAACAGAGAGGAGTGTGGAAGTAATGGTTTTGGAAAAGAGAGAAGAAATAAAAAGAAGTCTGTGACTATTTGTCTAGTATGTGTGTTGAAATTTATTGCAAGTGTATGTGGTAAATTTTGTTTGTTTTGAAGTTTACTCAAAGTGAACATATAGCTTTCTGTCAATAATGGAAATTGCAACCGGCTCCTGCATACTTTACATTTCAGACCTGTGAAAGAACCACTATTCTAAAAAATGCTAATGTAAGGCATTAAGCAGAAGCTGCAGTAATTCTAAAGTTTTTGCCTGAACAGTTTGAGGTAGAAATGGCAAAGTGTCTACATGATAAATAACCTGCTGTCTCATGAGTCCACCAAAATCATGAGCTGCAGAGCTCATTATGCACGGGGTAGTTATTATCAATTTAAAAATTTCGCACTTGACCAGTGCACTGACTAGTCGAGTACTTTTCTTTTTTTAAAAAACACACACACATGTCTGTACCCACACACGCACACACACACACACACACACACACATACACACACACGTCTGCACCCACACACAAACACACGTCTGCACCCCCCCACACATACACTGTACATATATGTGTACACATACATACACACACACACACAAAACACATATGTGTACACATACACACAAAATATGCACACACACAAACACACATGTGTACACACACACATATGTGTGTACACACACACATATATGTACACACACAAACACACATATGTGTACACACACACACACACACAAAATACATATACACACAAACACATATGTGTACACTTTACACACACATATGTACACACACAAACACACATGTGTACACACATATGTGTGTACACACACACATATATGTACACACACAAACACACATATCACACACACACACACACTCACACACAAAATGCACACACAAACACACATGTGTACACACACACACATACACACACAAATTTTCTAAGGAGGCTTAGAATGTCTGGCTGTGGGGGCGTGGTGTGGCGTGGTGTGGCGTTGGGGTGGGGTGGGGGGTGGGGTGGTGTGGGGTGGGGGGGTGGGGGTGGTGTGGGGGGTGGGGGGGTGGGGGTGGTGTGGGGTGGTGTGGGGTGGTGTGGGGTGGTGGCTGGTTGAGTGAGAAATCCTGGGAGCTCAGAAGCACGTCATCCCATTGGACAGGGTCATTCGGGGGTTACACTAATCCATTACCCCACTCTGTTTGATATGGCACTGAAAAGAGGGGAGTGAGACAAAAGAGACAGCAAAACAAATAAACAAACCCAGGAAGCCAATACACTTCACTTTTTTTTCCCCTTTCCCCCTTTCCCTTTTTTGTTCCCCGCTTTTTGTAAACAAATGAAACTACCAGACACATACACACAAATGCCAGTCTGATCTCCTATAAACAATGGTTAGAAGAAGGCATTTTAAAAAAAACATCATATACAATACCATAACATATATCATATATTATGGAAATGTTTTATTTGGGGGTTTTTTTTTTTTGCTTGTCTGTCTGCCTCTCTGTTTGTTTATTCCCTCACAGTGTTAATATGAGGTCAGTCATTGGTAAGCTATTAGGGGATGAGTGTTTTGATTTTTTTGGTATTTTTTTTTTCAGTACTGAGTTTGTTGCTTAAACTGTTTTTGGGGATATTGAGCTCTGTAGGAACATGAACTGGGCCCCCACTGCCACCTACAGAATCAACCCTCTCTCTCTCTCTCTTCCCCTCTCTCTCTCTCTCTCTCTCTCTCTCTCTCTCTCTCTCTCTCTCTCTCCCCTCTCTCTCTCTCTCTCTCACCCCACACACACACACACACACACACACACACAAACACACACTCAAATCCTACTTTTTCTAAATATCTTACACTAATTATTAGATTTTTTTGTCCTGAAGTTTTACATTAAAAAAGGTCATTTCAGTTTCAGTATTTAATATGTCATTATTTGTTTAATTTTGTAGCTGTGTGTATGTCTATATCTGTGCGTTTTGTGCGTATGTGTTTGTTAATGAAACTCTTTCTTTTCTTTCTCTCTAATTCGTTTCTTTCTCTCTAAAAAGCTTCTCAATACCCTGTACAAACATGTTTTAAAACCCCAGATCAGGAGAAAACCTATGGGCTTAAATGAAGACCTCCCCATTTGAGTGGATAAGCTCTGACAACTTACACAATAACATTTAGACGGGTTTAAAAAATTTAAAGGCTTCCTGAAGTGAGTTTATCCGGTCTAACAGCTGACACATGGCAGGAACTCTTTTTTAAAATAACAGACTTGCTGTTAACAATAACTTTCCTAAATCTCCTGCACTCTGTCTCTTGCTGCCATAAGTATGCACGCGCACAGGAACATGTGCCCCCACACACACACACACACACACACACACACACACACCCCACACCCCACACACACACACACACACTTAAACAATCTCTCTGTAGTACAGCTGAGGTAAGTGAACAAGAGTGCTCCGCCTTGCTACCCTTCCTTACTTCCTGTGGCATTCCCCCGGCCCAGGAACATCAATCTCTCCCTAATTCCGTCAAGTTTGAAAGGGCCCTTATGTGAGGGTGGCCAGAGAGAGCTGGGGGGCACGCCAGCTCTTTTGTAGCTCAGCAAGAAGTGAGGGGAGTGAGTGCTATCCCCCATAATGCCCCCCGCCCGCACCTACGGCCTCGACAGCACAGCAGATGGCGACGGCACTAACCCCAACAAAAGCTACCCAATAAGGGGAACAATGGAGGCCAGGCGCTGGGGAGGACACAACAACAGATTGGTGTGCTCAGCCTGTGACTGAGAGAAGGAGTGATAGGTAGAGAGAAAGAGAGAGTCTCCCCCCCCTTTCCCACCTCCTTCTCTCTCTCTCTCGCCCCCCCTCTGGGATACGGCGAGGAGCTATGACTTTATTACCCCTCATTAACACAAATTAGGGCACTCGAGGCCTCCAGAATGGAGGTGACAAATTGAATTAAGCATCTGAAAAAAAATCCCCCCCCCCAGCTTTGGCCAGGCTGTGACCCCTATTGCGTTAACATTCATAGGGGTCTGTGACAAAAGCTGCACTGCTCTTAGAGGATTCTTTAAGAACGTCATGAATGGCAAATGCCACTGTTGCTTTTAGTTCATCCAGGCCACACTGACTTCATGACTTAAGGTTTAGAAAGATTAAATAAGGAATTGATTTTCATGATTTCCAAAATTTGAAATGCCAAAACGTTATTTTGTAAGAGCATATTTTTTTTTATTAAGTAGAACTAGTCAGTGGAAAATAAATCAATTAATTAATTAATAAAAAAAAAAATTAAACAAATTAAAAATAAAATAAATAACTAACTAAATAAATAATTTTTTAGGGGCCCATAATCAAACATTCTTTTTCTGTCATAAAAAACACATTAATCCTGTAAATTCGCATGTTTTCCAAGTAGTTTTGTTGTAGTTACATAAAATGAAAATCTATATTATTTAAAGATTAGTATTCATATGAAATTTTCATAAAAATACTAACACCAGTCAGAAACTGACCAACAATTCTGCTAACCTACACATCATCATCTTTATCATTCATTCATTCATTGTCTACCGTTTATCTGATCTATTCTCGGGTCATGGGGAGCCTGTGCCTATCTCAGGCATCATTGGGCATCAAGGCAGGATACACCCTGGTTGGAGTGCCAACCCATCGCAGGGCACACACACACACTCATTCACTCATACACTACAGACAATTTAGAGATGCCAATCAACCTATCACGCATGTTTTTGGACCGGGGGAGGACCGGAGTACCCGGAGGAAACCCCCGAGGCACGGGGAGAACATGCAAACTCCACACACACATGGCGGAGGCGGGAATTTAACCCCCAACCCTGGAGGTGTGAGGCAAACGTGCTAACCACTAAGCCACCATGCCCCCTATCTTTATTATTATTATTATTATTATTATTATTATTATTATTATTATTATTATTATTATTATTATTATTATTATTGTTATTATTATTGTTGTTATTATTATTAGGACATGCCTAACAATTAGAGTTTTATCTTGTGTGAAAGTGCAGTGGAGAACTAATTATGCAGTAAGCTATATTTAGTCATTTCATATATCAGGAAATCCCTGTATATTTGCACCTTCTAACTTAATATATTTTAAATTAGCAAGACAAAAATTCCTCAGTTCCCAGCATTGCCTGAGAAAAATGACTGTTTTATTCATGGTTTAAATAGAATATTAGAATGGAAATTCAACATTCTTTAATCCCAAATTAAGCAAAGAGTGATGATATGACATTGAAAACTATAAAACTATAAAGTATCCATAAAAAATCCTAATGTCTGTACCTGGGAAAAAGAAAAGAGTAATGTCTGAATATATTTTTCTTTCTAAATAATAACATTTCCACTACTTTTCAACAGCAGTGTAGGAGATAAACATGAAAACAGCAGGTGGGTTTCAGTTCCTATATGTATGAATCGTATACAGGGCAAAAATGACTGCAACGATGACTTTCGCCATTCCCACTGACAAGTTAAATATATCTACAAACTATTTAGATGTTCAATCCCAGCAAGATGTCTTTGAGGTACATCTTTGCTCTATAAAGTGAGGCCAAGTATCCAGATCTGGTTATAGATCTGGTTTCTCTTATAGCTCTGCTCTCTGTTATGGAGGAGATCAGTGACTGAAAGCATATCAACTTCTCTCTCTCTCTCTCTCTCTCTCTCTCTCTCTCTCTCTCTCTCTGTCTGTCTCTCTTTCTCTTCCTCTGCTCCATAGATGCTGCACTTCTCTAAAACATTCAAATGTCTGCATTCATCACCTGTAATATTTTACTACTGTTTACTAAAGTATGTGCACTTAAAGATATCTTTTTTAAATTACAGACTAAAGGATGTCCATATGGAAAAGAAATATCCTGAAACACACTGTTAATTTATCCCTAAATAAAACCAGAATTTCTATACATTTATGGTTTGTGTTATTTTTAAAATTTAAATATTACTTCATTTAACATAAGAACATGTGTTAATAATACCTGGACATTTTTTTTTCTCCATTGTCTGTACCGCTTATCCGATCTATCATCAGGTCATGGGGAGTCTGTGCCTATGTCAGGCGTCATCGGGCATCAAGGCAGAACACACCCTGGACGGAGTGCCAACCCATCGCAGGGCACACACACACACACTCATTCACTCATGGAATCACACACTATGGGCAATTTAGAGACTCCAATCAGCCTAGAAGCATGTCTTTGGACTATGGGAGGAAACCTGAGCACCCGGAGAAAACCCACCAAGCACAGGGAGAACATGCAAATACCTGGACATATTAATATAAATATAAAAATTATTAAAAATAATTAATTAAAAAACAAATAAACATAAATATATGGTTAAGAATTGGTTTAGAAAGGAGTTATGTTAGAAATTAAAATGCAAATGCAAATAATGAGATAAATGCAAAGAATAAATATAAATATATTGCTAGTTGCTAGTTGGTAAAATTGCATCTCATTGTATTCATGTAATAAATTTATTGATGCACAATTCATTTAAGTAATTATCAGTATTAGATTTTTTCCCTCCAGATTAATTCTTTATTTAGGAATATATTCTTTTTGGTCTGAGATCTTTGCCCAGCACATAGAGGACTTCCTTTTTTCCTCCAGTGTGAAGAAGAAACCAGTCCTCACAATCCTCCTGAGAAACATTAATTTGACCTAGATTTGGAGCAGTTACAGCAGCAGCTGACACAACATTTCTACCATCGAGCACTGGAAACTGCAGCATGTCATCCTGGATAAGGAAATGCATTTATTATCGTTATATTCACAAGTGTGTGACAATGTATAGTTTTTTTTGTTCACTGTTTTATCAGGTCAGGATTACAGTGGATCCCAGGAACATTAGGACTGAGGCTGGGAATACACCCTGGATTGGACACCAGCCCTTTTCAAGGCATGAACACATTCACATTTGTTTTATTTTATTCATTTATTTTCATTGTTAGCATGTTGTACAGAAGTTGATTTGCTACAGGAAATTAGTTAGAGTATGTTCATGTGATCTCTGTGTGCATGTGTGAATGTGTGTGAGATTTAAGTACAGCACTTAATTTTCAGAAATACTGTAAGCATATAGTTGTGTGATAAGTTAACCAAACAAGCGGGTTGTGATCACAGAAAAAAATAGTAAGTTTTTTTTTTAATTTTGTCAAAATTTTCACACATTTACTGCAAAGGTAACTGACTGATATAGCTAATGGCTTATTTTAAACAAATGTGCAGTAGATATGAGAACAGCAAATAGGTTTGATATACAGGAAGAAAAATGGATGTATGTAAAAATTTAATTCTATATTTCTCCAGTCATCTCCAATGAAGCATATTGTTTTAAATCATGGAGAATAAGTCCTGTTTTTGAGTAAACTTCCCTGGTAAACTGTAGAATATAAGACATGCTGTTAGAGGAAATGTTGAAATAACAGCTCATTCTCATAGCATTTACATTCATTTGAATGCTGCTGTAGTAAAGAAAGCCATTTAGATTTTTTTAAAAAAGAAATACTATCCTTTTAATCTTTCCTGGTTTGCCCGTTGTCTATTTAACGTTATCTATTTATAAACCGCTAAATTGACCGGGTCACTATTTCTACAAGGGCGCCATCTTGTGTCAACTCAATGATTCAACAGTTTGTATGTAGTTTCATATGTTGGTGGTGATCTGTTTTTCCCTACAATTACAGCAATATCTGACTATCTGACTTTCTTTTTATTTATTTATTTTTTTACAACATTTAACTGGTATTTACCAGGATTATTTTGTTTGTTTGTTTTGTACAAAAATAGTATCTTTTACTTACCTTTATTTACAAGGGCCAAAAGATTTCCTTTGGTTGCTAAGTTAAGATTATTGTTAGATTAAGGTATAGGTATGTCAATGTGTGTGTGTGTGTGTGTGTGTGTGTGTGTGTGTGTGTGTGTGTGTGTGTGTGTGTGTGTGTGTGTGTGTGTGTGTGAGAGAGAGAGAGAGAGAGAGAGAGAGAGAGAGAGAGAGAGAGAGAGAGAGAGAGAGAGAGAGATTTTTACAAATATTTACAATAAATGGATAATGCAGGCAGCCGGTGTATAAAAGCTATGGCCTATAAGCTTTGTGCCTGATATGAAGTGTTTCTGTGGCTCATTACAGGACTGTGTCACACTGTAAGTACTGCTAACACAACAGGATCTGTAAGATTTTTATGTTCAGTCTGAGTGTTTAATTAAGTTTGAAACAGGAAATTGAACTCAAATTGTACTTGAACTGAACCTGCTAAAATGAACAGGTTTTTATCTCTAATCGTATGTCAGATATCTATGTTTTAAACATGAATTATGACATGTTCATCACAGCTGAAATGCAAGACAGGAGCAATATTTATTAGCATATAAAATATACATATTTAAGATTTAGATCAGATGGTTACATGTGAAACTATGGCTCTATGATGACCATCATGGTGGTTTCCTTTAGGACAAGTGGAGTCATCCCATCTGCTGGTTTTCTGGCCTAACAGCAAATTCGACAAAGCCATCACCTTGTGAGCATGACCTCATGTGGGTAGACTTGTAAAGGCTCCCTGGTGTGTCACATTTGTCCTTTGACTGTTCTCATTAACCCAATTGACCACAGAGTCCTAGCTGCCATCTATTTAGTCTCAGAACCAAAAACATGTAAACTTCTGTGTTATTTTCTCATGTTTCACACTGCCAGGGCAGTTTACCCTGGAAATAGTAGATGGAAGACAGTGAGTTTTATGTTGTTGCCTCACAAATGTCTGGAAGTAATGTTTCTTCTGACTAGGAGGTAGCCAGAGCCCCTTTATGGTGCTTCCCGAAGCACACAAACAGCTGGTCAGTAACTTCCACATTGCACTTGAGAGCCCTCACTGGACATAAGACTTCTTTGGGCATATTCTCATCTGTGAGAACAGATAGATTTATAGGCAGATTCATATGCTGTGGTGTTAGTAACTTTGGCAGAAATGCTGTATTCGGCACTAGCATGACATGTTTGTCTTCAACGCAGATTGCACACTAAG
Organism: Hemibagrus guttatus; assembly: GCA_033459395.1. NCBI lineage: Eukaryota > Metazoa > Chordata > Actinopteri > Siluriformes > Bagridae > Hemibagrus > Hemibagrus guttatus. The sequence goes on along the minus strand of JAUCMX010000009.1, from coordinate 17,819,725 downwards.
CAATAATGTATGCAAGTGATGTCCAGAAAACAACCTACCTTAAGTGAAAACATCCATGTCATTTAGTTCAGTAATCTAGCTGTATAACCAACTTAGGACGTTGTTCAGATCCCAGAGAGGGAACATCAATTTACATACAGCAGACTCATATAACTATTTTATGCACTCACTCACTTACTGGTAAACCATCAACCAGACCCAATGTGCAGGCAATTATGTGTGCAATCTGCTGTAACACTGTAACCATTCATGTGCAACACGAATTGGTAGTAGAGACATCGTCATAGTGCGCATCACTAACATTAATAACAGATGGAATCATGGCATGTTCGGCCAGAATGGGTTGATTAACACAGTTGTTGCATAATCTGTTTAAATTATTGCACTTTAATCCACAGTCACAGCAAAGCATAATCATCTGTTTCCACACACACTCTTTCAACTATACTAGACAGTGAGTTGCTTGTCTGTCTTTCACTTCCCAGTAGATGTTCCAAAACTTCTACTTTTTAATTGCTTTGTCCCAGTAGGTGAGCAGCTCGCAAAGACAGATGTGCACCTGTTCACTTCAAGAGCATCACCATGGTGATACATAGCCTGCAACAGCAAATGTGACCTGCTTAGAAGTTCCTGAAAATTTTACAGAACTAGCCAGACAGATTCCATTTAGAGGACATTGATATGCTGATGATGACTCATTTTTGTTCTGCAGAAATGACTTGCCAAAAGTCAATTAATGACAGTCTTATAATGTGCTGTTAAACACTAGACTCATGTTCAAATGTTATGTTATCTTATGTTATCTATAAGAAGAAAAAGTATTATTATTATTATTATTATTATTATTATTATTATTATTATTATTATTATTTATAATATAGAAGAAGAATATATCCAGGGTAGGGGGTTTGATTTCCACTTCCACTGTGGAGTTTTTCTTTGGGTGAACTCCAGTGTTCTTCTTCAGTCTAAACACACGTGTGGTAGGCTGATTGGCATTTCTAAATTGTCAATAGTGTCTGAATAAGTGTGTGATTGTGCCCAGGGTGTCGAGGGTGTCCCCTGTCTTATGCCCTGAGTCCCCTGGTAAGACACTGCATAGGATAAGCAGTTCAGAAAATGGATGTTTAGATGGATGGAGGGAGGGAGGGAGGGAGGGAGGGAGGGAGGGAGGTGGATGGATGGGATTTTTTAAAACGTGTGTTAAATTAGATAAGCCAGCTAATAAATTACACTATATAGACAAATGTTTGTGACCACCTGACCATCACACCCATATGTTGTTTGCTCAAAGTTAGAAGCACACAATTGTTCAGAATGTCTTTGCATCCTGTGGCATTCGAATTTACCTATATCATAACTAAAGGGTCAAATTCAATCATGTTCCAGCATGACAAAACACTTGAACAAAGTGAGGTCCATGAATACATCAGCCCCACTGAACATGTCTGCGATTAATTGGAATGCTCACCCAATATCAGTGCCTGACTTGGCTAACGCTCATGCTGGTAGATGGGAAATCCCCACAGCCAAGGGGATTTCTAAAAATCTAGGGGAAAGCTTTTCCAGAAGAGTGGAGATTATTATCACAGAAAATGATAGCACTAAATATCAGAAGTTCAACAAGCACATATGGGTGTGATGGTCAAGTGTTCACAAACCTTTAGCTTTATAATGTAACATTCCTGTACAGTGTGTTACTGAAGTTTTCCACAATGGGGGCTGTACCAGAGGATGATGTCAGTGTTTATTCAGTGGGTTCAGAAAGTCAAAACACAATTTTGGAATATTTATAATACTCCGAGAAAATTCAGTCACGTTGGCACCACAGACTCAAAGTTGCGAGGTCTGAGTGAAAAATGTGGCCCTAATGGACACTCAGATTTCCATACCTCATTATATCTCTCATAAAAAGAGAAATGTTAATATATTGCAAAGCCGTGGAAAAAAACAAGTGAAAATCTATGACTAAAACCAATTATACAGATGAAACTGATAATATTTGACTTGACAACCTCATTCCAATTCATCCAGCAATATAGTAAAAGTGAATAATTCATGTGCATGATAGCCAACTAGCAAACCAGCTAGTAAACATGCCAGTATGACTCTGTTAAAATTGAAACACTTGTGACATAAATGACATAACTTTTTAATTAACATGGTAGCTTATAAAAAGGTCATTGCAGTCAAGGTGCATGACTGTATGTGTGTTAACAGGTTGATATAATTGTGTTTTTACATGTAAAACCTGTTCATGCTAAGACACAAATGCTAACAAATGCTGGATAATATATAAAATGTTTTTAGACAAATATTAATCATAGAATTTCGAAGATACCTTAATAGAAATCTATTAAAATATTCTACACTGTTAAATATTCTACACATGTTAAATAAAAATCCTACACATTGTTTGTTTTAGGTTGTATAAGATATTAAGTATTTATATCTTATACAGAGCTAATAAAGCATTTGCTCTGGATCAGCTCTAGATCCCCTGAACTTTTACTGACTTTTCACACCCTAAACTTTCCAAACCAAGTGACAATAAGGTTAATAAGGTTGACAATTTACTGCTGTGTGAAACGTTTGAATCAACATGTGGAATTTGATCCTGAATTAACTGCTTTCCTATTCTTATTACTTTATCATTCAAAGTCTCAGTCAAATCCATTTACAAATATAAGTAGCATGTTATCATTGTAGCTCCCAAATGATTACTTGTGTTTATAACTTTACGTTCTATATATAGTTTGTTTGAATCTAACAACATTTAAGTGTTTAATCATTTTTAAAATCTACTAGTTAGCTCATAATCCTGCTTAATTCCTGTGATTAAGCTAACATATATACATTCATTCATTGTCTACCACTTATCCGAACTATTCTCGGGTCATGGGGAGCCTGTGCCTATCTCAGGCGTCATTGGGCATCAAGGCAGGATACACCCTGGACGGAGTGCCAACCCATCGCAGGGCACACACAACGGACAATTTAGAGATGCCAATCAACCTACCATGCATGTCTTTGGACTGGGGGAGGAAACCGGAGCACCCAGAAGAAACCCCTGAGGCACGGGGAGAACATGCAAACTCCACACACACGGCGGAGGCGGGAATCGAACCCCTAACCCTGGAGGTGTGAAGCCACTGTGCCCACATATATACATGTAACAATATAATATTTTATATATTTGGGTTTTTAACAGTGTGACTGGTGAGGAAATTAGAATGTCATTGGAAATTGAGGCAACAATGTCCTAATATGTAGTGAGTCCTTACCAGTGCCCCAACTCATGTACATGATATACATGAACTTTAGGACCTTATAGACTCAGTATCACAAGGACTTATTCATTATGGACCATTTCTTAGACCAGCTAGTTTAATCTCATACAGTACTGCTTGCACAGATAATGAAGGACTTTTATTTAAAATGTCCATGTTTGGGAAATCCTGTGCCTTACACTGTATTTTTTTTATATTCAAAAGACAACGTTTAAGTGTTTAATCATTTTTAAAAATCCACTAGCTAGCTCATAATCCTGCTTCCCATGACAGAAACACGTGTGATTAAGCTAACATACTGATTTAATATATAAACATGTACTGTTACTGTTACCTTTCACACCTGGAAGCAATTCAGCATAGCCAATCCACCTACCTACACAACCTTTGGACACTTTATACAGCCTGAGCTCAGGTCCAAACTCATGACCTTGGCATTGTGGGGGACTAATGATCCCAGCACCACCTACCTTTTCTACTCACCTTACAAAAAAGAATAAGTCTAATAAGACATAGAGGCTGTGTGCAGATTTGTTGATAATAATTAATGAAACATTTTTTTAAATTATTGTTGATTATAGGAATGAATGAAAGCCCACATAATCATAAGACAACATAAGTTGTTGATTTATGAGATTAAGTGAGATGAGATTTTGCACCAAAATACAGTAAACTGATTTATATAAGATTTTGTAATTCTCCTGACAAGGTTTCCTCGCTACCTTTCTAATGTACAGCCACTAAACTTAAATAAACACTAGATGGCAGCAGAGAAGTTTCTATAAAAAGCTTAAGGCCACAATGAGCCAAATACATGCTGTGAGTTGTATTATACTGTATGTGTGTTAAGGAGCTACAAGAGACATTTACACTTAAATCTTTGTTGTGTACATAAGCACAATTAAAACGTACACTTATACACTATATCATATAATAAATTAATTTCTAGACCTTTTTTTCTAAGGGTCTGTAGAAAATTTGAATACTTAGCACGAGAACAGGTTCCTGCCTTACACATAAAAAAACAGAAAACCATAAATAACAAAAAACAGAATAAATAATATAAAATCAAATTGACCTCAGTTCTGTTTAATTTCAAACATCGTATACTTTTTGGTCTACAGTAAAGAGCATCTGTTGCACAAAGTACACAGTGTCTACCATGGTTCAGGGATATGAACAAACCATGTGTGTGTGTATGTGTGTGTGTGTGTGTGTGTTTGTGTGTGTGTATGTGTGTGTGTGTGCGTACCTGAAGGCTTTTAGAAGGCTGCAGGAAGCTGCAGTAATTTCCTCTAGCCTGCGTCACTAACGCTCCTCCGTGCCTGGAGTCCTAACCACAACCACATGGGACTTTGACTCTTTCAAAGAGAGCATTCCTCACCTCATTGGGACTCAAACGAGAGAAAAATACATTCAGAGTTAACGTCAGGGTCAAGGAAAAAATAGCAAGGAAAATATTTTTACAGACACAAAAGCTTTATTAATCTTGGTTCATTATTTCTTATGAAATGTTGGCATGCTGAAATACTGAACAGTCTATTACTGGGACTAAACTAAAAAGGATTTTGATGCTAAGATTTGATGCATAATTATTAAACGTATTCTATTCCAACATAATTTTTCCCACTTTTGTGTTTGATATTTTCTAGGTTTCTATCAGCTAACCTGAGAAGGATGATGGACTAATTACACTGAGTCAGTTCACTTCATAGATTACGATCAAAGACAAATATGCATCTCCAAATGATTCTTGTGATCCCACAGAGCACCACTGTGAACTACTATCAAAAGCAGAGTCAAATTAAAGGACAGATTTGCAAGTACACACATACACACAGTGGGCTTCTGATCTTAAAGGCCAAGCAGCAGGGATTCTCATGACTCCCAGAAATCAGGAAAGGATTAGTCACTGACATTATCACAAAACAGAAATGTCTAAGCAATGACCATCAGCAAACTTTCTTAGATGACTTAAAGAAGATTTAAAGCCAGACATTTATGTAGAGAAAATGATTTCTCTGTGTACCAAACTCAAAATAGTCTCGAAACAGGAGTATGCATTTTGTGCCAGGTTGAAGGCTCTGCCCTCTGCTGTAGTAACAGAGTACTGCGGTTTGGGGCAACAGTTGCATTCAACAATTGAGTACAGATGGAGAACATACTAAAAGAAAAGCTAGAGTCTCTGTTATGCTTTTGGGTAATTTCCGGATTAACTTTTAATTATTCTGACTGAAAACTTTATTCTATGATAAAAATTTCTATCCTGGTTGATGAGTCAGACTTCCCAGATGACTCCATCTCCATCCACAGAGCATGAGGGCTCACTGAATGGTTTGATTAGTATTAAAATATTGTAAATCATATACTGTGACCTTCAGAAACATCAGGTCTCAACCTATCTCAACCTGTGGGTGATTTTGGATTGTTGTTTTTAGATAGTGTTCTCCACCACCATCGTTAAAACACCCATTCTTTTGAAAGAATGGTGTTCATTCTTTTAGACACTTTGACAAAGATGCACCGAAGCTGTTATGTCTTACCTTACACTTTATAATGTGTCACCTATATACATACAAAAAGTGTAAATACATTCTGAATAAGTGTATTGCTTCATCTCTCTCTCTCTCTCTCTCTCTCTCTCTCTCTCTCCACTCTCACACACACACACACACACACACACACACACACACACACACACACACAAAACTAACACAAAATACAGACTGTTGCTTGCTGCTACTTGATTTTTATGCAGCATCCTGTGCCATGAGATTGCGCAGGAAGTTTGCCTTGGCTGGGTAACCGCCACTCAATGAATCATTTATGAAGACCAAAAATATTCAAAATTGAAAATATACACTTACTGTCAGTTATGCTGAGAAATCCAGTGGATTATTCTACCCATAGGAATGTTTCAGTTCAACTTCTATGAGTGTTGCATATAGAAGGAATAGAATATTAAGGTATATAGAAAACGCTGTAATAGTGTTGATGAAAGCATCTGGCTAGTCGGTAGCAGCATTACAGCCCAGCAGTAGTAAATCTGTTTATAGTACAGTGTTGGTGATTTTCTAAATCTGATTGTCCAGAAGGTGTTGAATAATTTTCTATAACAGCATAACTCTGATGGTATTTCCACTGTAGGTTTTATATGCTAGTGTTTCTATATTAACAGCTAATTCACAGGTGCATGTATGGCAGATGTTTCACAGGATCTAAATCTAATAATAAACAGATTTAAAAAGAAAAATGCTTTAGTGAAGAAAAGTGAAGAAAACAAAGCCTTGTGAGGGGACAAGTGAAGGCATTCAAAAACTAAGTTGCATTGTGGACATTCCACACCACTGAATGCAACTATAAACAGAAAAAGCATTATGTGTTGTTTAGCAATCTTTGGCAAATTATTGTGATATAAAAGAATATGACATGCTGAAATAATATAAATAATAATCAACAGGGAAGATAGAATAACTCAGCTTCGTGTCAGACTGCATCTCAATACCGCTTGACTATAACAGCATGCTCTATTTTGAATTATTTCTTGCTTATGCACACTATTGTTTGATTTACTCTAGTTAACATAATCCTATTACTTATTCATCACTAAAGCAATAAGTGTGTTAAATCATTAAGTAAAGATGATCAAAATTGCATGAATTCACATCCTTGGACATACTTTGTTGCATGCTCAAATGTCCTCATACACCAGGACTGAAGTACTCACAGAGCGGAGATCCTCCATATCAGTGTTCTAGAATGGGTTTCACGCTTGGCTGCAAGCCAATTTTACCCTCGAGAGTTTTTTAGCCATTTCCAATGTCTGTGAGAAGCAAATTCCCAGCACACTGGAGGTTTAGCAAGTCCATCATCATTGCTCAGACAGTGCCTTATTACTGCTCTCTTTTTGTAATGATCTGCTGAAAACAATTAGCAACCGTAGTGCCATTCTGAGCAAATGTATTACAGCCCAGGCCTGAAGGACCACAGAACTTCACAGCCTAGTATCTCAATCAATTCACCTCATTTTCAAGGCTTTCTTGAGTCAGATCACGTAGGATAGAGTAGTGAAATCTTTTCCGTGCGACGTTATCACCCTCCCAGCTGTAGTTTGACACCTATGATATAAAGCATACTGAATGAAGTAATAAGCTTTAGATGAGATGTGAGTATTAAAGTGCTTCTTTATTTCAATTGGAGGCTGCTTCACACATCGCAGGATATTATGTTCAATTTGAACCACAGCCAAAATCCATCAGAGCCCAATGTCAGGGAAAACTGTGAAGTTATCGCATACAAAGGCAGATAATGGTCCCTGGACAATGAAACAGAAATTTATCTAAATTAAGTTTACATACATTTTCTGTGAATGCTTTGTAATGCACTTATTTATTTTATTGAGGTCATCTTTTTCAACAACGCCACATTACTGTGCAATAAGGAACTGAAAATCTGATCTGATATATGGTCTATATGCCTTTCTCAGAGCTCTGAGATGCAGTTCAATTCAGTTCCTGAGCCCAAGATAGAAATTCTACACCCAATAGATGCTAAATGTGCTTCAGATAAATATAATCTATAATATTGCCATGTTCCCTGTCTGCATTGAAGAAAAGTTCTTTTGGAGACCTCGTATATGTAAATGGGGTTAAGGCAAAGTGAACCGCAGTATCTATTTTAATGGTCCATGCTGAAATGCAGCCAAGTGTTAGATAAAACATAAGCAAGAGCAGAGGAAAACTTATAGGCAGGCTAAGAATATGCGCAACACACACACACATATTACATTGTCAAGCTGCATGTGAGAAAGAACCATTCATAATCCACCCATGTATGACTGAATGACTGCAGCTTGATTCTAATCTGAAAGCTAACTACTACAGTGCTCATTATTATTCATAATGTAGTGAAGATGAATGTCACTTTCTGGTACTACCACAAATGCAATATGCAATACTCAATATTACAGTAAATCTACAGCATTTAACATATGCGTAGATGTGATGGGGAATGATGGTTTTAAATTTGTATTTGACCATGTTTGATCTTGGTGGTTAAATTTCGACTAAATCTTTTATATATTAGAATTTTTACATGTCCGTGGTTGAAATTCATAGGTTACTGTAGTATCAGTTATGTATTTTGGTCATCCTGTATTGAAAATGAGAAACTATAATCCCATAACCACATAATGCTACTGTAAAAAACTATACAGTACTTTGTCTTACAAGCTCTAAGACATAACTAGGTTTTTACCTCAAGCTGTAGACCTAGCATGGATAGAAAAGAAAACACTAATGCTGAGGTTGAGCCAACAGTCATTTGTTAGAGGTAGAAAACCTATGTGTTTTCAGCCTGGGCAGTTCTTGAGACTGACAATATCTTTTATATTGAACTACTATTTTATTGTTTGTGTTATATAAAGTAATGGAAATTACACAATATGAGTAAAAGTGTGCGGACAAATCACATCCATATGTGCTTGTTGAACATCTCATTCCACAATGAGTCCCCCCTTTGTCATTATAATAACCACCAGTCTTCTGGGAAGGCTTTCAATGTTTTTTGGAGTGTGGCTATGGGAATTTGTGCCTATTCAGCCACAAGAGCATTAGTGAGGTCAGGTCCTAATGTCAGATGAGGAGGTCTGATGCACAGTTGGTGTTCCAGTTCATTCCAAAGAAGTTCAGTGGGGTTGAATTCAGGGCTATGTGCAGTTCACTGAAGTTCTTCAACTCTTGCCTTGGCAAACCAGGTCTTTAAAACCTCACATTATACACAGGAGCAGTGTCATGCTGGAACAGGTTTGGACTTCTTTGTTCTAGTAAAGGAAAATCTAAATGCTAGAGAATATAAAGATATTCTGGGTTATTCTTTGTGTCCAGATTTGTGGAGACAGTTTGAGGAAGGCCCACATTTAGCTGTGATGGTCAGGTATCCATATAAGCCATGTGAGCAGTAGTGGTTCAGTTAAAGTGTTTGGGTTACTGATCAATAGGTCAGGGTCTAAGGTTCAAGCTTCAGCATGTCTGCCAAGAGAAATCGATAGGATATATATCCATAGTACAACTTGGTGGTGGCAGCATCATAATTTAGGGCTCCTTCAGCCAGCATTGGAGCTTTTCTCAAGGTGAAGTGAATCATAAATAGCTACACATACCAGTTGATTTAATACAAAACTTTCAGCTGTTTGCTAATAAACTAATTGTAAAGGAATTTCACTTTTTTGGGTCAACACAACATACATCTACATCAATGAAGGAATGACTTAACAAGAACCCAGACCTGAAGTGTGCTGTGCACAGGAGATGCCCTTATAATCTGGTGGATCTAGAATGTTTTTAAAAGTAAGAGTGGGAAGATATTGCCAAGTCAGGATGATTAATGTTGATAGAGTGTTGTAATAAAATCAAAAGGTGCTTCAACAAAATATTAGTTAAGGGGTGTGTCCACTTATGCAACTGTTGTTATAAATTTTTTAATTCAGTATTTTCCCCCAAAAGTTTCTGATTGTTTTTCTCTTCATTTATAGAAAGTTGGAAGTGAAAGAAAGAAAAAAGTATTGACATGAATTATATTGGTTTTGTATTTGTACCTGCTATTTTAATGTATAGGCACCTTTGATATATATATATATATATATATATATATATATATAAACTCTCTCTAAAATAAAAATAGAGGTGTCTCTCATTGTCTCATTGTGTGTGTGTGTGTGTGTGTGTGTGTGTATGTGTGCGTCTCACCAGGCTACTGTCCACTGTAATAAAAATCCCTGCTGTACTTAGTATCCATCCATTTTTAATGAAGTGTCTCAGCTGTGTGTGTGGTGTTGCACATTAGTGTGTGACAGAGGGGAAAAGGGGGTAAGCAGGACTGAAGGTGTGATGGGACTTACAGAGAGAGAGCAAAAGAGAGAGAACACTGCCCTTCGCCCTCTTTACTTCCTCTCTTCTAAAGTGAACAGAAGTTATGAGCTGACAGCTAATCTCATTCTCTTGAGGGGAGTAAAGTTAGACACTCGAGTTTACAAAATCACAATGCGAAAATAGAAACAGCACCACTTGTTCTTCTGTAGGCAGCTTTTCTTAACCTTGAGGCCTGCTCTCTTTCTTTCTCTCTCTCCCTTTCTGACTGTGAGCTGAAACTGGGAGACTGCATCACATTAGATCAGTGGAACAGCCAACACTGGACTGTGTGTGTTTGGCCGGGTCTGTTTACTTAAAGTAACCCATTAAGAGAAAGGTGGGCAGTGACAGTGACTAAAAAAAAAACCTCAACAGACAACTGGCAGTGTTCTGCTCTAAACAGCACACAAAATATGTAGGACACGTTGACTGCATGGAGTAATGCATTTGACAAGGAGTTTATTTCTCTACTGAATTCATTCCCTTTCCACAGCTGCTAACAGGAAAATTATGACAAAATATAAATAACAAAATCCGACAGTGTTTCTTTTTAGTCTTCTTTTAATTTAATTACAAACCTCAGTTAAAAGTGGCAAATTGTCTAAATTTTTCAACATATTCCATTTTATCTTTCACTCGTCAAGAATGTAACATTGAACAACTGAAAAATAGTACGATATTTTGTCATTATATTCAGCCATCACCTATTGGCAAACAATGCTAAGAGCTTATTGGAATGCAATGAAAGAAAAATACAATTATGTTATACAAAGATCAAAAATACTATTAAAAACCCTTATTATAAATGGCAGCGCTATATTAATAAACTGCTATTGACATTTTACATGTAAGTACAAAATATTGTTGAGGTAGCACCCTCTAAAGTCACTTTTTAAATGTTAAAATACTGAATAGACATGACTCGACTTTTTTTTTTATTTACATTACAGCAAATCTATGTTCCGTACTTCATTACAATTGAATTCCTTTGGTAAACAAATGGTCAGACCATGTGCAGTCCTGCATGTTTAAATTGTACATTCACAACATTTTTGCATCATTCTTTTGGATTCATTTTTTTTTTTTTACATAATGCAAAAAAGGGGGCAAATGCATTGTTTTACAAAAAAAAGCTTTTTTATTAAGAACATTCATTCCGTTCTGTTCCACCACTGACCCTTGGAGAGTTATCAGACTGCATTATTTTTTAACTCACCCGCTATTTTCTCTGCAGCTCGCCTGTGATGGTTTTTAGGGTAAAAAGGTCAAGTGTGAAATCTTGGTGCACAAGGGCAGCTCCGGCGCCAGACAGGTCCCCTCAAGACGCATTCTCCAGTGTGTGTGTGTTCCCCTTTTTTGGGGTGTAAACATTAGCAGGGCACCTTGTATTGGCCTAATGAAGACATCTCGAAAAGGGGTCTGGCTGAAAGACTAGCCCACACCCATCTCTGTCAGAAGGGCTCATAACAGGCCAGTTTGGCTGGGCATCTACTCATTATGAGGTTATGCTAAGACCATGTAAGATCCAACAGAGACCCCATTGTGTTTCTGAGCTTGGTGTTTTTTGTTTTTTTTTTCTTCTCTTCCTCACCCATATCAAATGTCAGCTTGGGAGGGAAGGAAAGCATGTGGCAGACTGTAGGAAGAAAGGAATGGGCTAAATAAACCAAACCAAATTCAGAGAGGAAACTTCAGCAGATTGCAAATGAAACATTCTCAAGATGGCAAACTTAACTTTGGTTTAAAAGACAAAACACAATGTGTAAGCTTGGCTTACAGTAAAGAAAATACGTATTTGCTCTGATGTGTATGCTAACATTCATGCCCATTTAAACAAACAAAAAAAAACAAAAACATCTTTTATTTATATAAACGTGACTGAATATGAACTGATAAACATCTAAGACACACGTGGAAAAAGAGATATTTTTTTTTATGAATAAAGTATACAATAAACTATGGAAATAAAGCATCTATAAAAATATAAAGGATTTTTTAACACAAAAACATTGATATCTTATTTGTTTAATAAATCCTACTGTCTAGCAAGTTAAGACTCGGAAAGCCGCGATTGGAACAGTCAACTGGAGGAAAAAAAAAAAAGAAAAAAAAAAGAAAAAGGTTCAGTGCAATAAATGTAGGTGATTTATTTACTGAGCGCGTGTAGATCGCTGCTTTTTTTTCTCTTTTCTTTTAGAAGATTTTGACGCGCTTACCGCCCACAGCCCGGCCTCCTTTGAGCGCTCGGGGCGCAGGCTGCTCCTTGGAGAGCGGACAGTACTTGATGGTGTGCGCGTTGTCGCCGTTAGCGCTGCACAGCGGGCACGTGTACGCGCGCAGGATCGGGCACACCACGCGGCCGTCGGGCGCCTTCAGCACGTGCGAGCCGTACACCTCTTCCGGTGCGCCGTTATTCCGACAGAACACGCAGATCTTGGGCTCCTGCTTGGTGCGAGCCGCCGCCGTCTTGCGCACCTTCCTGTCAGCGCCGAACAGCTCAAAAGCCGCGAAACTTCCTCCTCCTCCTCCTCCTCCTCCTCCTCCGAAGCTCGCGTCGCGCTCATGCCCTACAATCCCCGCGCCGTGGCTACGGAACGGTCCGAGCGCGGAGAAGCGTTCCTTGAGCTCTAGGAGAGAAGGCGGCGGCGGGCTTGCGGGAGGGCAGCAGCAGCAGCCGCACGACGAGGAAGAGGAGCAGCACGAGGAAGAGCAGCAGCAGTAGTCCAAGTGCGCGGCGCACGGGCAAGGCGCGGAGTCATCCAGGCCCAGTGTGGCTTTCAGAGACTCCGTGATGGAGTTGGGGCTCGCTCCGCCGCCGGGACCGCGCTTGCTGCTCTGCGTCACCAGCGTGGACAGGCCCAGATAGTCGTTCCAGAAGTTGAACGTGTAGTCGTAGGACGTACGCGCGCTTAAGTAGCTGTGGTTTAAAAAATCCATCTCGCTTTTCCCCTGACTCCTGAGCGGCGCGATGGCGCCTCTCCGTGCAGGATACAACGGAGAAGAAATATTCCGTCCCGAGTGAAACGGCAAGTAGCTAACAGATGTATTCAGGTCCAGCGCTTGTCTTGGGTATTTGGGGCTGCGCGCGAGGCTGCTGGTTATAAGCCTGGAGAAGGAGCGAGGAGAGGGGCGGGGCTCTTTGCGCTTCGAGTTTGGGAGCAGATCAACAGCGTGATTTCTTCAGCACGATCCCTCAGAAGGGAAACGACTCCGCAAGAAAAAAAAAAAAAAAAAAACGAGCAGTACCGCAACTTTGCAACTTTACGATGTTAAAATAGCCATAAAGCGTGTTAGCTGCAGTGTGCCTGTCCTCCCTAATAAAAACACACAAGAGAGATGAGAACAGAAACCCGCGTTACGATTACGCACAGTTGCGTTTGAAACGTTACACAACTGCGTAATGTTTTTCGGTGAAATGGTATTCCGTCGTTATCCACGACCCCTCCCTGCCTTCCTCACACACAAGCCTTATTTTTTGACTATTGCCACCAGCAATCCGTCTTCCCTACAGCAAAACGCGAACGGAGACGAGCTATTTTGCGCAGTTATATCTTATGAAACAGTAGTAGCGAAAGCCACTGGGACTGCGTGCTTGTTTGCGTGAACGCGCTGCTCTTTGTTCTTTGAGCGCGCGGCCATCGCACCTGCGCACAGCAGTTAACTCCATGCAACAAACATGTTACAAGCCCTAAAACTCCTCTTTTTATCAAACGCACATCTATATATTCATGTATAGGCTTATTAGTGCGTGCCAGCTGTCTTTCGCTTTCTAAGAAAAGAAAGCATTCATTGTAGCAGCAATCGTGGTATTAGGGGTAGAACTCATACACCTGTTAGTGATTATTGATGCTTGTCCACACACACTACAGTCCTTTCTCTGCAGCACAAAACTTCGACTGCAGAGCCTCGAGCTGGTGTATCATTTGGAGTTAAATGTCCTAAGCTCAGATGTCAGTAGATTTGCTCGGGTCCCGCTTTTTGATGGGGTGCCCGCTGTGGACTTGGCTCTCAGTGAAGGGCTGTACTGCTGGAAGGCTTTTGTTCTACAAGCTCCTGGCTCACTGCAAGCATACTGAACTATATTGGAGCCAGTTCAAACTCTCTCTCTCTCTCTCTCTCTCTCTCTCTCTCTCTCTCTCTCTCTCTCTCTCTTCTCTCTCTCTCTCTCTCTCTCTCTCTCTTCTCCAAAGAGCTCCTGGCCCAAATCCTGGAGCCACAGAGAAACTTATAATAAGGGTCTGACTAGATTAAGTCATCTCGAAGTAAACAAAAGACTGCTTTGCATTTCTGTGCTTTGTTTAACACACCAAGAGAGGGTGGGAGACAAGGGGCAAAGGCACAAGCACAGGCACAGGCACAGGTGCAGACCAGATGAACACTAAAGATGCACCCTAAAGAAGTGCATGTTCTTCAGCCTCTCTCTTTTTCTGTGTATGCATCTGGCTCCATCTCTCTAGCACGTGCATTATAGATACTGTTTTTAGACTGTGATGGAGACGTAATGATTAATGCATTACAAATTGTGGGCTTTTTTTTTGTTTTGTTCATTCTCACTGAGTAGTATGTAAGGAAAATTATGCAGCGTTTCTGCAGTGATATCTTTGCACCACTGGGGGTCTGTGTGAGCTGAGTTTAACATTACAGGGATGATGTCATTGGGCATCCTGGAAGGCAATTTACATAATAAGAGACGTGTAAGAACAAAACACACACAGACACACACACACACACACACACACACACACACAGTTTTGCTGCTCAGTTTTACAGGAAATTTAGCACGTAATGTGGCACATCATTAAACAACAGACAATGTATTACTGCTTTCTTTAGTACACTCAGTTTAAGAGGCTAAAGACAATTTTTATGGTGGATAAAAGAGCAAATAATTGGACAAACTGAGGAAAAAACCTCTAGCTCTGTATTCTGTATTGATGAGTTGATGGCTACGCAATGACAACTTTAGCACTATTGCTCTTCCTAGTGATGTTCTCTATGGGTTTTGAGTAATGTGTATGTCAATAATAGTGTGTCATACTCCAGCGAAAGATAAAACTACCTTCAACCCACAAGACCTTCTTCTTCTATCATGATGAATTATACTTCTCTGGAATGTGAACATGAGGCTCCCAGAGCATTTCTATAACAACAGGCACCGTATTTCTAATTAAAAGTGAAAGAGAGCTTTTTGAAGCCCATCCAGCTCAGAGGATTAAGTCTATTTAAAGTGGAATTCAACAGAATGCCATACCTCTGTGTTTAACCAAGTGGAAACTAATAAAGAAGATGTGCTTTGTGTATGTTTGCACTTGGCTTAGTAGCTTTTCTTTGCCCAGGAGAACTACTTTAGCTGAACTTTCGCCCTTGCCAAGCACACATTTAGTCTGCAGGGTGAATGAAGCAAGACCTTGGTTATTCAATATGACCTTTGAATATTTATGCAATTATGTATTTTCAATTGAGTGGTTGCATATGTAAACAGGATAAACCTTTTTTAGCCTTATTAGACTAATTATTTGTCTTTCATCAGTTGAAATGTCCTTGTGAATAAATTTGTCAGGGCAAGCACTGGCCTACTTGTTGATTAATACGAATACATTTCAGGCATTATTATGAGTGTAGTCTTCTTAGTGTACATGTAGAACGCATAATAATACACAAAATAAAGCATTATACAAGGAAAAGTATCCAGAAAGTAAGTATCTTTGGTTTTTATGACAATATTCATGTCAGTGAATCAACTAAAACTTGTTAACTAAGGATTTTGTAAGCACAGAGTTCTCTCTCGCTGTCTCTCTCTCTCTCTCTCTCTCTCTCTCTCTCTCTCTCTCTCTCTCTCTCTCTCTCTCTCTCTCTCTCTCTCTCTCTCTCTCTCTCCAGTATGTCCAGTATTAGTAATGATGGAAAGTCCTGGCTGTGGCTCTGTAGAACTTTTTCTGTCCTCTTGATTTTAAGCCTGAAATATTAATGACCACATTATTACTTAATTTTGTTGTGACTTGGAGGGATTAATACCCATCCATTAAACAACGCTAATTCTTCCCCTGTCTGGAAAAAGCTCATGCCTACTGGATCGCAGAATTACATTACATGCTGAAAGATCTATGGCACCAGTGAGGAGGCTAGTGCTGCAAATTGATTTAGCGGTTCGAGCTGACAGTGATGATGTGGGAGGTTGCTGACCAAGGCAAACTTTTACTTTTAATGAGGTATATTGTTATGCTCATCACAGTTGGTGTAATGCTAGCATTTGGCATGCATAGGGCCTGCCTTCTGTAACTGGAATAATCCTTAATCATGTTGGATTTTTGAGAGATGATTTATTAACTCCATAAAAATGTGCTTTTTTAAGTTTGCAATACTACACAGCTTTATCATCACAGTCAGTATCTGGGCAGTGTCTTGTGATGAT
This sequence comes from Hemibagrus guttatus, assembly GCA_033459395.1. NCBI lineage: Eukaryota > Metazoa > Chordata > Actinopteri > Siluriformes > Bagridae > Hemibagrus > Hemibagrus guttatus. The sequence continues at coordinate 17,803,115 of JAUCMX010000009.1, read as the reverse complement.
GCCTGCTCCACATTTGTGTTTTGAGAGCAACAGAACAAAAAACAAC
>JAUCMX010000009.1:17783069-17798069 GCA_033459395.1 Hemibagrus guttatus | reverse complement strand
AAACCCAGATTAGAGTTAATAGACTGATTAGACTTCTGCAGAGTAAGGGAAAATAAAGTACTATGATGTATATAAATTTGATCATTTACTGCTCTCATTACATATCTGCCTTTTTTTTTTTTTTTTTCGTCACACTATATTTTGATCTCATTTTATATAGTCTATAATGGCAGTAGAGTTACGTATAAACTGGCCAGACAACTATAATATTTGGAGAGCTGGAACAGGACACCATGTCCCTATTAAATGACTTTTTTTCTTTCTGGTTGTGAAAATACACATTGGTGCCAATCGTTCTGATGCATTTGTTCATAAAAGATACAAAAGCTAGACATGTACCTACACAAACCATGCCTTAGGCTATTACACATGATGTATATTTACTTTGTATAATAATGTATTCATCTACATTACATTGCAGTGCAGATTGTGTGCAACTACACATTTGTTAGAATCACATAATATAATGTGGAGCCGATATAATGTAAATAAGAATGGAGAAGTCTTCTCCCTTTTCTTTTGTCCTCATCCAGTCTGGTTTTATAGCTGACATACCATAATGACAGTGGGTAAGCTATATTATGTAATCTCAATCACAATGTTATGGCTGTCTGTGGATAATCTCTTTAATACAGAGCAGAATCTAATTCAGTATACAGTATACAGTTTTCTGTAAACATATTCAAAATGTTTGGCTTTTGTTCCTATTTATGTGATGATCTGGAAAAAACCCATTGTACCAATGCTTGCCAATGGCCAAAGAAAAGGATTTTTCACAAAAATGTGATTTTTCTGTCTATAATCTACTTGGTCAGTGCTACCCTAAGACATTACTGTATTTCAACAAAACAATGTAGGAATGTGTTTCTTAATTTTCTAAACTTGCTTGGGCAATCATATTAGTTAAGTAGCCAGTTTAACAAGCGCGGTTGTATAAACGGCTGTGGGTTATAAATAAAGGCGTGTTTAAGTTGAACAGAAACACCTGTATCCTTGCTCATTCGTGAATTTATCCAATTAGCCAATTATGTGGCAGCAGCACAGTGCTTTAAATCATGCAGCTACAGGTCAAGAGCCTCGGTTAATGTTCACATCAAACATCAGAATGGATAAAAATGTCATTAACAGGAAGGCTATGGTAACTTAAATATCTATCTAAGTAGAAAAAAAAAGCAAATCACACAGTGTTACACTAATGTAAGACAAGAGAAGGAATCTGAGGCAGTAATGGGCACAGACTTAGCCAAACTAGACAGCTAAAGATTTTCTCTTTTTCCACTTTTGGGGATGACCGGAATTTCAAATGCTATAAGATTACTTCAAGTCTTATAAAAAAGTATAAATGGGGAAAAAATCAGTATCTTTCATTATTAGGTTTAGTCAGATAAATAGACTTGACCATACAGTTATCATTATATTTACTGACTTATCGCTGCTTCTGTAAAAATTATAATTGATTCAAATATTGTGCAATTAATATAACCAATATGAAATTCTGCACTTTATCCCATTGCAACAATTTTCAAGTAAAGAAAGTGCTAATCCCATGCACATGACACATGAATTAAAGTTCAAAAAGCAGCAAGAAAGAAAAATATATTGTCCCATTGTTCTATGTACCAGGCAAATCTAGTAAGAACTGGTAATTAATGCAGTGGAATGGAATGTATGGAGTACAGAGCAATACTAAAACCAGTGGATATTTCCAGTGACCTAATTCTACAAGAGAGACAGCTAATGCATCTGAGTGAGATCACCGAAGGAAAGTCATTTCCTCTGTGAACTCTGTGTATTGCTTGTATATTCATGGCTTTTCCAGTGTTTCCGACACATGCCATGTTTTATTAGAGTATGTTAGGAAGGGGAGCATTGCACACGGTATGACTTATTTTCACGTTGAGGTATTTTTTTTTCTCATCTACGCAAAGCAGCCCTGACAGAAGACATCTCCTGGGTTTTATATTGCGATTTCTGCAGAGCAGCAGTCTGCCTCCAATGAATAACTTTAAAGCTGTAAGCAGATGTAAACTTGCTGATGTCATCACCACAACACCTGTATCCTCAGTATTTACAGGGGAAATACAGTATGTTTATATCAACACAATGTCATTAGTATATGTCATATATCAAAAAAAAACAAATATGATTTTTCTGCTGAATTAAGATGATCAACGAACACAAACTGACCTAAAGATTAGTTTCCAAAAACTTGAATAGAGGCTAGATTTCTGGTTTGTGCTGTGTTGCTGTGTTTATGTGCTGTTTATGCAGTGATTTTATAGCTGTTGTTTTATGACATAGTTAGATCTTTCTATGATGGCTTTGTTTCAGCTTTTTCTCACAGCAGTGCTAACAAACACTCAAATTCCCCTTCTCCTCTGTCTGTCGATACATGCTAACCTCCACATCTCTCTCCTGATTAGAAGCAGGTGGTCAATTCCTTCCAACGCATGGGGCTAGTTATTTTTCTTTTTAAGTCTTGCATATTCATTTTTTTTAACCCAGTCCAAAAATTAACTCCAGCCAGCCAGCCTGCTAAATGAATTAGCTCTTACATATGCATGAAGTAACTAAATAGTCTGCACTAAAATGAAAAATACAGAGCGCCAAGCCTATTTGCATTTGGATATTAGGGAATTGATCACGTTTGACAGCAGTGGCAATTGAAAGGTGAAAGACCGGATGAGGCAAAGTGGATTTTTAACACTCATATTTAACATTCTAATAGAGGATTGTGATACTGCGTTAGTGGCCTTGTTACTGTGTCCCATTTTTAAACTATCCAGCTGATCCACTATCTGTTTTTCTCATCTGTAGAGGCTGAGGATGTATCATTATAACAAGAAATGATTCAGATCACCTTTTCATTTAATCTAATAGCATATTTACATTGGCACAGCTGTGGAATACAAGACGTGCCTTTCTCACACAGGGTGGATGACAATTTATTGACTGGTGCTAAGAGAGAAGAATTCTGGGACATTCAATTCATCTCTGGCTCAACGTGTGAGCGTGGGTGGGTGCTAAAATTAGCAACATGCTCTCTAGTAGCAGGTTGGTATCAATCTCTGAGACTGTCTGGCAAAAACAAATGAGGCAGAGAGAGTGAAGGAGGTTGCAGGGGGGAGGTTAGGGAGTGAGAGAAGCAATCGTAGCAAGCACAGATAACCCTATGCAACACCCAGAGCAATCTAGTAATACCACCATCAAGTCCTGACCCTTCCTTGCACATGCTGATATATCTGACAGCTCAAACAACTCAATTTCACACACCTTCCCCTCCTGTCTCCTTGCTCCTTATTCCTGTGCTTAGGTGGAAGGGCATGGTGACTTGCTTCAAGGTGTGAAGGTCAGTAGATAAGTTTCCAGTACACACTAACCTTAATTTACCTCAAGAAATAAAGTTTTAGTGAATATAGTGCACTTTTACCTCATTGACTCTCAGATTGAATCATATTCCTAACACGTGCAGATATCCAATTAAAATGAAAAGGCACTCTTTACAAAGTAGAGTTGCAGACATAAAACAAAAACTATTTACAGATCCAAAACTTTAAAGCACATGAAAATGTAGCCAATTAATACTTCCTGGTATGCATAGAATATAGTTTTGCATAGAATATAGTCTTCAGCTTTATTCAGCTTCATTTATTTTATTTATGCCTTTGACTATTATGCCTTAGTGACTTTGACCATTTTCTATTTCTGCCTGTCCACAAGTTTGTCCATCAGTGATTCTTGAGAGAAATTGAGGCTACATACAAGTGTATGTATCTTACAAGTACTGTAAAATATGCGGATAATTCAATTGCAGCTGATTTTTTATTAGCTTTATGATTTTCACTAATTAAAAGAATATTTCAACCAACAAACTGATTGCCTCTGTAAGGATGCTGAGCATTAGCCACAGAGATGCATTCAAATAAACAGAGAATTGAGTGCAAAAATCCCCCCCCCAAAAAAAAAGCATTTTTGTGATGACACTGATGATCTGTACTGAAAACCTGTAGTCTTAAATAAAGAAGTCATTGGTCAGTGCTTGCTTATATATATATTCTGAATAAATTCTGAATTGTTTTCCAACAATACAACATTGTTATGAAAACATTTAACTCTGCTTATTATTATTATCATTATTATTATTATTTGGAATTTGACTGTGTAATTCTATTTTGAATTAGAATTATCGTTGAATTCTATTGTACAACACAGTGGCCTAATCACATAAAATTGGACTGAAAGAACTGAAAGTTTCTTATTATTTTCTCTTTTCATTGGTTGTATGGAAACAATTAAACCACTGCTGACCCGTTATTCCCAAATAAAAACCAGCATGGGAAACGTTTGGGCCGAAACATAAAGGTGGCTCTGCTATGCTCTGTAGTTGTGTTGGCAAACTGCGAGTGCATTAAATCAGTGTTACTATGTTTGGCTCTTGAACTCCAGCAGAGAAGCAGACCAATGTCATTCTTTCATGTCTTACACGAAAAGCTTTTAAGCGTAACTTCCCACTGCATTCTGTCAATCAGGAAAAAGGATAAATAAAACAAGCCTCTTTAGTCTGATTCTGTCTATCTGTCACAGGTCATACTGAATAGGAAGCTCTAAGCTGGCCGGTACTCGACCCACAGGGGGCTTCCGTTTGATCTCCACTTCTGACCAGGAGGCCTTACATCACGGCCGAGGCTTGTCAGGACTGAGTGGGCAACACTAATCGCAATGGACAGTGGGACTGCTAAGCTTTACCTATCGCCTTGTTTTGGCCAAGCCGAGCTGTGTAGTGCTTAAGGGGATTGAGGGTGCTTATAGTCAGTTTAAGTGCATGAAGGAGAGGAAGTGAAAGTGGATTGCTGGTAATTCGAATTGGATACAAATTATTGGGGTGATAGCAAGAATATTTACATCTCTGTAATAATTGTTATATTCTTCATGTGTTTATATTCATCTAATACATATGAAATATTAAAGGACCTTCACAATTCTCCACCAGTAGGTATTATTATTGAAAACCTGAAAATACAATTGACACTACTGTTTAAGTGAAGTGATAAAATATTGTACTCTTTTTTAATTTAATTTAATTTAATTTAATTTAATTTAATTTAATTTAATTTAATTTAATTTAATTTAATTTAATTTAATTTAATTTTTATTTTATTTTATTTTTACTGGAAACATTTAATCCTAATTGCAGAGCATGTACAGATACACAAATGCATAACAAATTTATTTTATAAAAAAGTTTTTGTTTTTGGCACAACATCCAAAAAAAAGACCATTTATCCTTGCTTAAAAAAAAGAAAAAGAAAAAAAGCTGTTTGATACAGAGAGATTGTTAAATGATTAAATGATCAATTCATTAAAATATTATACTTTTATCATTTATAAATACATAAATTACTACAAGTTAACTATAAAATTTTAATTTAAAAAAAGAGAAATAAAAAAAGAAAAAGGTTCAAAAAACTTTATTGATACTGATAATGATTTTTGAATATGACCCTCATAAATAATATTAGCAAGACTGATGTTATAGTTCCACAATTTTGAAGCAATCACTTTATTTTAATGCAGAACAAAATCTACCAATTTGCAGCTTGAATCCTGTGATTGGAAGCATAGCATATTATGGATTATTCTTTGTAAATGTTAATACGAATTTACACCTCATATTAATATAAATTGGCCATGCTACGTTGAATGACATGTAGGCAGAGTGAACCGGAGAGGGCAAATTTGTTTCCGAATATGATGGATTCACTCATGCAGTGCACATTCAGTGTCACATCTGTGCAAATTCAACTAATCATGTCTCCACGGCGAGTATTTGCATATGTTAATTACGGAATATAAAGTAGCAGGGAAGAGCAGTTCAGCATCACACAAAGCCTAATCTGAATAAAGAAAACACATGAGAATCATAAAGAGTATAATTTAGAGGCTTGTGTTGAGGTGAAAATAAGTAGGTGGCATTTATTTAATTGCATGTGGATCATGGCAAGAAGGAATACTGATAATGGCATTATCCTATTTGATAAATGAATTTATTCCGACTACATTAGCATTGTTAATGTTTATTCTGAAGCATTTCTGAAGTCTGATAAAGTACTGATAAAGAAATTTTGTCTATCTTAAATAACATGCTACATATTTGACATATTTTTGATTTCTTTGTTCATGTCGCATTTGAGTCTGGTACGATGCCATTTTAAATTGATCATAATATGCCTCAAATGTGTTTCTTCTATGGGGTTATTGAGGAAAGCATTCATAGTTTTAAGTCCAGGCTTTTCCTGATCAGCTCCCTCCTTAGGTAGGCACCTTTCATCTTATCACGCTTGTTTCATTCCCTTCCATTGTTTGCCTTTGTGATGTTGCTATGACAACTGGGCTCCAGGCCCCAGTTGACGGGCCATACCATTATTGGTTGAGATGAAGGGGAAACACTGGGGGAAGGGTGCTCTGAGGATGGATTCACTCAGTTAACCAACTGAGTGCAATGATGCACCCGTGTCTCAGTGGCCATCGATCTAAAATTATAAAATGTGCAAATGATAAAATGCCCTTGTGCTTTCAGTACGTCATATGAATAAGCTTGCAGTCTTATATGTCAGCATTACTGGTGTGTAGTTAGCTAAACATTAGCTAGTTTCAAATTAATCATTAAATCACTACACACAACAATACACTATCAAAACACTTCAAAGACAATGGCAAGGTAATGCAAAGCCAACTGGGTTTTCCATCAGGTTGTTGAAAATGATTAACTAATATCAATGTGGCTATTAACCACCATCCTAGACTTCCTTAAAGGAAAATAATTTACCAAAAGTTGTGTTGATTTCATTCCATTTGCCTGAAGCTGAATGGACTGTTTCAGTCCGGTATGCCTGTTTCAGTAATACCTGTACTCACAAAAACCTAGAACATTCTAACTGACACATTTTCATGAAATGACATCCCATAATGGATGTGTATAAATGGTCTATGTATCCTGTTTGAAAAATGATTCACAACCTTGAAAAAAACAAAAAACACCTTGGTCTATGACATCAACTGTAAAGTATAAATAGACCAGCACACAGGTGTGGACCATGCAGGTGTGCTCTATTTCTCTTTCTGTTTTTCTTTCATGTTATGCTCAAAATGATGATATTTTGTATGCTTTAGTACATCATACCAAACTTTAGTTTAGAAGGAGATGAAGGCAGGAGACATGGAATTAATACTTGTCCACAGTGACCACCTACTATGGTATTTTGTTTTCCAGTCAAGTCAGTGTTTTCCCACTTGGCTTCTGACAGACGTGTCATATAATAACCATTCGATACCTCCTTCACAACACAACCCACAACCACCCCCTGTCCCGTCAGCAAATGGCATCTCCTTGAGCTCTATAATTTTGCCTGTGTTGATTGAGTAGACGCTTGCTGACACACCTCCAACCTTTTCTCGGGTTTTAATCATGTGTTTTTTCTTCTTTGGCCTCGACCTCTAGAAACTGCTTAACGTGCAGCTGGTGAAGGGACCTTCAATTTGTTTCAATAAAACATGCTGGAGGGGTCAAAAAGGCAGGGAGGGGTGAATCCAGAAGAGCAGAGCACTAGGGAACAAGGGAAAAGGAGTGGAGAGAGAGGAGGGATTTTTTTTGCCTGCTGCACAATCAGGTTCCAGGCTGACAGGAATACTGATGGGGCTTCAGCTCTCCACACTATGCACCTATCTTCCTCGCTCACTCTTTCTTCCTCTCTATCTCTAGGCTGAATGGTAAAAGGCCCATTAGGTGTGCAGAGTGCCCTTTTAGAAGAGACAGATTGAAGATTAGCTGGTTTCAGAGCACTCCTTCTCTCCAACGTGATAAGTACCTGATCAAGCTGACTGCGTCCTTGAGTCTGAACCCACTATGGAAATGATCTCACAGACAACAGACTGCACTGTGCAGGATTGATTGATGAATATTCAACGATTAGAATAATGACTTGAAGATATTCGACCTTTTTTATTTGCCTTGATGAAAGGAAAACACAGGAATTAATATGATCCTGTCATAAGAATGAATTATGTTAAAACACATGACTGGTTTGTTGGCACTGATGACTAGATATGATACTCTTAACACTGTCAATACTTGTACCAAAACATTATACATGTAGTGATGTATTGTCTTTGTCCATTGTTGTGCCACATAGTTGCATATTGCTGTATCTTAGGTATCAGAGAGGCTTCTTCATCAGCCTTGGAAAAAGCCAGTGCTCCATTCATTTAAAATGTATGCTGCATTATTCACCATATTTATTCTGTTCCCGCTTTCAATTCCCAGTTCTCCTATATTCCGAGGGGTAATCTAAATGCAAATACACCAGTGCATTAAATTGGAGAAGCTCCTGTTTTGCTGATACATGGAGGCAACACTGGGACGGTGACTGAAGGAGAAAAAAGAAAGAAAATCATCCGGGGATTTTAACAACAACGAGGGCACAACACCTAAAATGCCTCATTCACTCATACGCTGTTACACCAAGCCAAGATGCATAACAGAACTTGAACCATCTGATTGTATCCATCACAGATTGCAGTTCATGGTAAAATGTTCAATTTGTATCATGGGTTTCTCAATACCACACATTTAGTCTGGTGATGCACTGTGTAATACAACAGATGCTATTCCATTTAGAAAATCAGTCAGCTGAAACCATACTCCAAGATGCTTTTCAGGATCACCAATCACACCTATCTGCAGGAGCTTTTGATAAAAGCCAGAAAACTGTGAAGATAGATTATCCAGTACTTGAGCAGCATGTTCTTTTTATTAAATGATCTGCATGATAAATTTAAAACCAAATTCCGTCCATACACTCATCCACCATGTTAATACGAACACCTGTGCACCTGCCTGTTTATGCAATTCTGCAAACAGCCAATCAATGCATAAAATCATGAAGATGGAAACTTGTGGTTGATGAGAGAGGCCAGAGGCCAGAGAAGATTGGCCAGATGGTTTCAGGTGCCAGGATGGCTATGATATCTCAAATAACTACTCTTTACAGCTGTGCTAAGCAGGAAAACATCTCAGAACATATAACCTTGACTTTAACAATGGCATGGTTGTTAGTGCCAGATGGGCTTCCTTGAGTATTTCAGAAACTCTTGATCTGGTAGTTTCACACACAGCAATCTCTAGACTTTACAGAATGGTGCAAAAACATACATCCAGTGAGCAGCAGTCCTGAGGACTGTCAGGTTGAAGCTGAAAGGAACACTATAACAACTCAAACAAACACTCTGAACAATCGTGGTGAGCAAAAAAGTATCTCAGAACACACAATATGTCGAACCTTGAGGCAACATCAGGAGGTTCCATTGCTATTAGCCAAGGAGCCAGGAATCACAGCCTCACCAAAATTGGACAGATGAAGAAGGTCATTGAGTCATAAAGGTATAGAGTCTCATTTGTGAAAGCCAATAATAAAAACATAAATAAAATATTATTATTAATAGTAGTAGTAATGTTATGATTACTACTACTAGTAGTAGTTTATTATTGAAAATAAACTGACTTGATTGTTTGCTGACTATTTTAGGTTCTGTCATTTCTGCAATCTTAACTTTTCTATTTCAGTTATGCTATGGCACACATTTCCACTATCTGCTTCATATTATTCTTGATTTCAAATGTAAAAGAACTGTCCAAGCCGTATAAAGTAATCCTATCCACGAAATATCTCATTTTGCATAAGCTGCAGATTAACCTAACTGTACTGATGTTTAAATTGCTTCTTCTACTGACAGAATGCCCAGTGAGAACATTAAAACTGGTGTAAAGTGTACTGCATAAAATAACTTCATCTGTGCATTATAAATCATCCCAGAGTTGTTCTAATTTAATATTTAAAATACTGTCTCTCTATCTCTCTTTTGCACATTGTGTATGTAAGCATGTTCATTTCTAAAGAATTATTAGTTGATATCTGGAGTACAGAGTCAATTTAAGCTTTGAAGCTGTTGGGTTTAAATATCAAGAGGAATCTTGTTCATCTTACTGGCAAGCTAAGCCTCATTGCTCTCAAACAAGCTGACACAAACATCTAAGGAATCTGGAAAACATTTGCAAAGAAGCTAGTCTGTTCCTGAAAACAAAGGGCTTCTCTCTGTCTCGCTGTTTCAGGGTTATCCAAAAACTGCCCTACACAAGCCTCGTTATTTTATCTTCCTGCCACCCTTGGAGACTTACCCAGGCTTTTCTCTCCTCTACTGTCCATGTGGTGGAAACTAAATTTACTGGCAATGCACAATAAGTAGCTCAGAGCTAGGTTAAGACATGTGTATGGGATTATTAAACGTAGCCACGAGGTCTACATTATTTTACTACACCTAGGTCAGAGAATATTTATCCTCAGCCACATTAGCTTATACAACTCTTGTGTGTAGAGCTTGTTCAGGTTCTCTCTCTGCCTCCCACTGGAATTTGATAACTGTAAACACAGCACAAGGATCATTACTTTGATACGTGATATGCCTAGAGTGATTTTTGCTTCTGCCATTCTTTTCACTCTATTAAACCTATTAATCAAGCCACATTGAAAAGCCTACCATACCCGTGTTAAGAACATATAATATACCTAAGCCTGACTGACAGGAAGTAGCATCTGCATGAATAGCTAGCATGCACATAACAGTTTCCAAGTTGTCAAATATACAATATGCAATTAGCTAAAATCCGAGAGATATGTCTACTTCTATAGCCCAAACCCTCAAAGATTCAAGCTTCAAGGACACTAGCGAGTTTATTAAATGTGGAGCTATTGAATGAGAGACAACCAAATCCTTTGTTCAGGGAGCAGCCATACAAAAAAGCCATTGATGCATAGCAGAGACAATGCTGAGCCTGCAGCTTTCCACAGCCACAAACGTTTTCTTCAAACCCCACACAGTGTTAATCATATTTTATTTCATCAACAATCTCATGAGTCTCAGAATTTTTTTTTTTTATATAAAGGCTTTTCACTGTTCTGAACACCAGCAGTGAGAAACACAATAGCAGCATTTTCTTGATGCTTTTTGAGATCAACAATAATCTGATATAAGCAGGTCAGTGAATTTAAAACAGATTGAATTTTAGAAAGACCACCAACATGGTATGTAAAAGAGCGGTTATTTTTGTGATTCTTGTATCAAGCGTATTTGTTGGGGTTAGCGTTATTTAGTTTTTTTTTGCCTTACTGACACAATGTCACCATCAAAAGCTGTAATTAACTCTATGCACAAATTCCTGAAGGTTAAAGTGACTTTTCATGCAGAGAACAAAGCAGTTACTGTAAAACCGCTATTCTTCAAAGTCTTGACGTCATCTCAGGTATAACATATGATGAAGTGTTTTTATTAAAATCAAAAATTAACAATCGCCCACATCAATTGGAAAAACAAAGGTGTTAATCTAAAACGCTGATATTCTGTACATAAATTTAAAGGAAAGTCCGGGGTTTGAATTGAAAGATAACATTTTAATGCATTTACCTGTGCCAAGAACTATTCTGGAGTTTAGTCTGGCATTCAGCAGTGGTGAAAAAAGTACAGGCGTACATCGAGCAACCTCTCCAGGGGATTGTTTATATGTTCCAGCCTCACTTCCTACTTACAAGCAACAACACCTTTTTTTTCCTGCTATATGCGTTTCATGTGACACATTACTATTCTAACACATTTCACTTATGTCTACTTTCTATCTGCTAATATATCTGATAAAATTCAGCTGCTTAATAACTGAATAACAATGCATGAAGTACACTTTAATGAACAAATCATTGTTTTAAGTCACATTACAATACGTATGTGTCTTCAAAGCATACACATAAAAGTCTTTGATTCAGGGAGAGTACATCAGATGGTCTTGTAGTTCTTGGCATTCCTGTGGGCAAACCTTTTGGCTATGTAGCCTCTTTCTTTTTGGCTAATCTTCCTACATTATTAAATTCCCCACACTCTGTCTATGCGAATCAAATTACTACACAGTGCAGTGCAGTGGTGAGGGCTGTTCAAGGACATAAAAGTTCAGAAGTTTTGTCAGCTATTAACAGAATGCAAGTAAACTTGGGATTGCCCCCCCCCCTTTCATTGACATGTATGCCACATGCTACAAAGAGTACCTTTATAAAATGCATTAACAAGAGGGTTAACAACTTAACACATTTTACACTAGGAATCCTGCCATCTAAAGTTCTCTGGGCTAAAAGATTGCTTTTACAGTGCTAATTACATACAAAACACATAAACAAAACCAAAAGGAGTAAATCAGAAATACATAACAGCAAAATGAAAAACATAAATGTTAACTCAAAACAGAACAAAAACAGTATGAATGCTTGCTGCTGATTTGCCACAGTATGCGTCAGTCAGGAGAGCTGGAGGATACTTACAGCAAAAGGAAATATGAGCCTTAATAAATCTATTAATGCTATTGTGTATTCTTATTTTTATCAATAGCAATGTAATATTCATTTAGATATGATGCCAACTTGTGTGTCATTCATTTGAGTATTTTAATGCTGAAAAGCCCATGTAAATAAATCTTAGAAAAGAATCTAGAAACAGGTTCAATAATTTTTTAATCTTATAATAGGAAATAATAAATAAATGCATCCATGATATAACTTGTTTCACAAGTTTATACTTATTTTTTTTATGTTGTTTTGATGTTGCAGTTTCTGATTTGGGGCACTGTTACTGTCTCTGTTAATAAGGCACGGTGGCTTAGTGGTTAGCACGTTTGCCTCACACCTCCAGGGTTGGGGGTTCGATTCCTGCCTCCGCCGTGTGTGTGGAGTTTGCATGTTCTCCCCGTGCCTCAGGGGTTTCCTCCCCCAGTCCAAAGACATGTGTGGTAGGTTGATCGGCATCTCTAAATTGTCTGTAGTGTGTGAGTGAATGAGAGTGTGTGTGTGTGCCCTGTGATGGGTTGGCACTCCGTCCAGGGTGTATCCTGCCTTGATGCCCAATGATGCCTGAGATAGGCACAGGCTCCCCGTGACCCGAGAGTAGTTCGGATAAGCGGTAGACAATGAATGAACGAGTTTCTGATTTGCTGTTGTGTTTGTTTACTTAAAAAATATTATTATTAATTTTTATTAATTTATTTTATTTCTTATTTTTTTCACTCTTTGCAAGTTTAACGTGCTTCATAGCTGTAGTTCATTCTTTAGTAACTGTTCAAAGCCAAATTTTAAATAAATATGAAGTGAATGGAAACTGGCCCTTTGCCAAAGCAAACTGGATGGTGGACATCTGTACAAAACGTTTCATCCGTTCACTCGTTCTAATTTTAAATGACTCAAACTGTGCAGCACGGGTCAAACATTTCCATATTAACTAAGCAAAGTTGGTTTCAATTATTGTTTTTATTTTAGTATAATCAGCTTGTTTAACCTGCTATGTGCAAATTTCTTCATCCTATAATGACCACACCCCATTCTGCCTGCTTAATATCACTACAAACACTTCATTTTTGTATTATTACATAGATTACCTTTACACACATTTTAAGCAACATATATCTAGGCATAGTGGATTGTTTAAAAGTCCAGATGTGTATTTCTTTCCCCTGCACAGAACATGTTGTTTAATGCCCATGTGTTTTTTTAAGACCCAAAGGCTCAACTGAAGCACTTGATGGCTGTCATGCTGATGAAGCAGGTTTCACCGTTGATCAGTAATGTGTCAGAAGAGATATTAGCTTTCCAAGTGTCCTGGGAAGCACTCTGCACACAATTAGCATGGTCATTAGTTAAATAATTACAGCATAGAGAATGGAGTAGTGCAGCTGCCGAGGGTCCAGATTCTCTGCTGCTGTTTCTCAATGGTTGCTTTACCAAAGCTCTGTGGACTCACACAAAATGACAGTCCACACAAAATGCATCAGGGTGAAGAGAGACATTTTGTTAGGCCTGTTTTTTCCCAGTACATCATAACAGATACTTGAATATAACTGTCCATCCATCCATTTTCTGTACCACGTATCCTACACAGGGAGACAGGAAACTTGGAGGATATCCCAGAGGACTCAGGGAATAAGGCGCTAGACACCCATCACATACACACACACACTATAGACAGTTTTAGAGATGCCAATCAGCCTACAATGCATGTCTTTAGACTGGGGACGGAAACCACTAAAGAACAGGGAGAACTTTCAGACTCTACACACATGAGGCAGAAGCAGGAATCGAAACCCAAGCACTGGAGGTGTGAGGGAAACATGTTAACCACTAAGCCACTATGTCCTCCTTGAATATATAAACAACAGTAAAGTGATAAAAAAGAAAGGCATGTGATTGTGTATCCTAGTGACATGTCTGTCTGTTTTTGTTTCTGTGACACTACTGTAAGGACTATATAATATAAAAATTATTTATTTATGATTATTTATGATTTGCACCTTACAAGTTAGATCCCTGAACATCATCAGAATAAAATGGATTTTTTTTTTCTTTTATTTACTTAAAATTTAATTTTATCTATTTATCTATTGATCTATTTTTTTTATTTTTTATTTGTCCTTAATTTAATAACTTAACTTTGGACAAACAAATATCTTTTTATTCCAGGGACAAGTTCCCAAGTTGAAAATTTTAAATTAATTTACCAACAGTTTTGTTCCTGATTTGAAATAAATGGCTTTCTTTATACTGAAGGTCAAACCTTGCGTTTTGCATTTTTCTATTCATTAGGGCTTCACAGTTAATTGGATTTTTAATTAAGCTGCCACTTTAATTAAAGATGTCAATTTGATCGCCCAGTACTCCCCTGCTTGTTTTATTAACAGCAATAAAATTGTCACCCACTATGCTCTAGAGGAAATGTTACTCAGAATATTTGTGCATGAAGCCTGGAGGAAATCATTTCAACAGAGTAAGCATTATAATCTCAATAAACATGCAGAGAGGCTTTCGCACTGATCTTCATGTAAAATATCTTTAACATAATAAATAATTCACCGGTTTATGGAAA
>JAUCMX010000009.1:17773069-17778069 GCA_033459395.1 Hemibagrus guttatus | reverse complement strand
TGCATCCTGTCCCAGGTGTCCCCTGCCTTGTGCCCTGAATACCCTGGGAGAGGCTCCAGGTTCCCTGTGACCCTGTGAAGGATAAGTGGTACACAAAATGAATTGATGGATCTCACTGGTCTTTGTAAATTTGCCCTACCAGACATTTTTGTGAAAGTATTTTAACACATTCAGAATCAATATTATTTTAAAATGCCATTATATAAACCATAAACCTGACCAGTCCATTATATCAATTCAGCCACAAATTGCACAAGAAAATGTTTCCTATGAACTTTGTGAAGCTTAGACCTTACTGATAGTCTTTCTATGCAGAGATATGAATATAACCCTGAGGAATTTGTGGTATTATTATGATTCTCTGTAATTTCAGATCATTTTACAGCAGGATGAGAAGGCAGATGGGAGCTGCTGTACAGCAGCTCGGTTGAAAGTGCTCTCGGCCCCCAGGCCCAGCTGTCTGCGGTCAGCGTCTACACTGCTGGATTCCTGAGACCCCCCTCCCTCCCTCTCTCTCTCTCTCTCTCTCTCTCTCTCTCTCTCTCTTTCTCTCCTCTCTCTCTCTCTCTCTCTCTCTCTCTCTCTCTCTCTCTCTCTCTCTCTCTCTCTCTGTGTGTGTGTGTGTTATGTGGCACTGGCGAGGGCTGAGAGCGGACAGGCCTGGCACGGCATGAATAGGGTCAGTTAGATTTCAAATATCTGCTGATGAAAAGTGCTGAAGCTGTGTTCACAGACAGGAGCTGCTCACACAGCTACAAAGAGCTGCTTTCAGAAAGAACGAGAGAGAGGAGGGGGAAAGGATGGCTAGCTTCTCTCTGTTCCTCGTCCTACACAAACGAGTGAGAGGGAGAATAAATGCGGAAAGAAGGAGGACAGAGAGGCAGAAAGACAGGCCTGAAGGAAGAGGGAGAGATAGTTAGAGAGAGAAATGAGGGGGAGTGTGTAGTTCTGTGGCATGTCTAAGAGGCCGCACTGAAATGCTCTCCAGTACAATGGAACAGGTGTTATGTGGTGTAGGGTTTCAGGGAGGAGGGGTGCGGAGGTAGAGAAGGGGATATTGACATTCAGGGCTGACAAAAATACTCAGGGAACATTGTTTTTACAAAGGAAAATGTGTTGATGGAATTTACCTTAACAAGAAAGAAGGGATAAAAGCTGAGCTCATCTTCCTGGAGTGAAATCACCATACATTTTGACATTGTTCCTTTTCACACCTTAAAATGCATTAAAAGTCTTTTCTTTAGAACTGGCTTTCTTTTGTGAAGTGAAATGGATATTTTGTTAATAACACTTGCATAGAAAGAAAAAAACTATATATCATATCATCACTTATTAATCAAATTGTAAGCAATTGTATTATCATCTATATTAAGTGTTTGGGAACAGCTTCAATTCAAATTAATTAACGTTAAATATATCCTGAGCTAAATATTACTTTCCTTTGCTTTCATGTTATTTTTAATAGTTCTGTTCATTTTCCCTATCACATCTGGTTGAAGTTATCAGTGCATGTGGAAAAGCACACTAAACACTAAAGACATTGCTCAAATTTTATTAGCCTTTTATTTTAGCTAGTTACATTATCAAGCAGACTCAACAAAAGCCAGATGTTAGTTATGTCGAAAATCTGCTGTGTAACTTTATACTATATGCACACACCATGTCGTGCCTGCTGCTATGTGAATAACCAAAACAGCATCTATTCCCAAAACGTACTGAAAGTAACCTTAACCGGAGGGACAGCAGGGCCATTTATACCCTAAGGAGATGATTTGGAGTGGCTTTGTTCTCCTCTTATTCTTTTTTTTACCTCTTCTCCTGTCATTGCTCATGTTTCAGGGGAAATCTCAGCGAATTACTGAAAAAAAAGAGTGGACGAAAAAAGAGACAAAATGAATTAAGTTATATGCTGCTGTGAAGTGTGACAGGTACTGTGTGTGTGTGTGTGTGTGTGTGTGTGTGTGTGTGTGTGTGTGTGTGTGTGTTCATGTGTGTGTGTGTGTGTGTGTGTATGTACAGTGTGTGCGGCAGTAACTGTGTGAGGGCAGCAGCTGCTGTGTGAGCTGGACGGGCCAAACACACACACAGACACACAGACACACACACACACACACACACACACACACACACACACACACACACACACACACACACACACACAGAGATACACACAGACATACATACACACACCCCATCTCAGCAGACGGGGCAGCAGAGGGGGTTCAGGAACCAGCTAACCATGAAATCAGACAGATGAGTCAGCGAACGCAAGACGACATTGGAGCTCCTGTGCCCTTATGTTACAAAAAAAGAGAAAAGAAAAAAGAAAAAAAAAATTATTTGGCTGGCTCCTAACAAGAAAAAAATCTTACAGCCTCTTTCATCAGCTGGCCCTAATTCTGCCCTGCATGCTGGCTGTTCTAATGCTCTGTGCCTTTCGAAGTGTTTAATTATCCTGTGTTGGTGTATGAAAAGCAGCAAATAATCTCTTAAGCATATTATGTTCCTTACATTCTATTAATCAAGTACGGATATGTTACAAATATTCTTCCCATACAGCACTGTATTACACCAGCTGATTATAAAAGCATAAGGATTTGCTTAGAGTTAAGAAAGAAACATAGTGAGCAACAATACCTGCCACTTTTGATAGGTTCAGCTAGCCAGGATATAAATCAGTATTGATTTTACTTTTCAAAGTCACCGTTTAGCACAAAAAAACTTATCCTTCACTAAGTCCAGTGAGCTCTAAGCTCAGTTTGACCTTCAAATTTTATATTTCTTCAGCAAGCTACAACTTGACCATGTATCCAGACAATTTAGCAATTCAAAAAAAAAAAAAAGACACAGCCCTTTGAGGTGCCTCAGCCGCTTGTCACCTGTGAGAAATGCTTGTTAGATGGATGTTTGCCCTGAATGACCTCGGTGACTGAAAGGCCCCTCCTAAATTGGCCATAGCCTCCTGAGGCTGGGCATTGCATTCTGGGAAAGCAGGAGTCGCATTCATACATCCAATCAAAGCCTTAGAGAGATCAAAGGTGGTGGCAGAAACTAATGCAAATCTTCCTGGATTATCACCGGATGAAACAGCAGAAGCGTTTTAGTGCTCTTCAAGTCAAATCCCAATTCATGCCAAGAAATGAATGGAGCAGAATAAAGTTCAAAGATTACAAAATTAAAATAAAAATTAGTCAAACTCAAAATTTGAAGTAGAATTTCTTGAATTAACATTAAATTAATCTTAAATAATGGTCAAAAAATGTTATCTATACCTGAATGGAAAGAAAATCTTGGTGGTTTTGACTGTGCCATGGCTAATGGTGCCAGACAAGCTTTCCTTGGGGTTTTCATCCGGGGTATAGATGCACAAAAACAACTAGAGATTATTTCACAGAATATGGTAAAAAAAAAAAAAAAAAAAAAAAAAAAAAAAAAAAAAAACATCCAGTAGGCAGCAGGTCTGTGGGCAAAAACATCTTGTAGATAAGAGAGGTCAGAGCAGAATGGCCAGCCTCATCTGAGCTGGCAGACAGTCTACTGTAACTCATCGCTTGATAATTTTTCAATCTTCAGCACTCCAATTTGTGTGATCCTATACCCACTGTAGCCTCAGATTCCTGTTCTAAGCTAGGAGTGAAACCTGATGCTGTGTTCTGATTTGTAGCTTATCTTTCTCAAGGTTCCACATGCTGTGCTTTGAGATGCTTTTTGAGGTGTAAAGAGTGATTATTTACGGTAGTCTTCCTGCCAGCTTAACCCAGTCTGTCCATTCTCCTGTAAACTTGCATGAATTTCCAGGTTTTCCGGTGTTCCTAATAAAGTGGACAGTGAGTGTATTTTTCATATATAAAAATATAGATTTTATATATTTCATATATTGTAAAGTTTCATTAACCTTAAGTATTTCTATCTTGCCACTTAGTTTCCACAGCATGTATTAAACTTTAATATGTAAAAGTCCACTCTCAAGCACTGAGTAGTCCTTCCATTGCCGAAAGTACTTTAACACACTTAAAAACCACACCACTGTCACAAATGTCAGCCTCTGAAAAATATTTGTTTTCCGTTCTGTCTGGCTGTCATCTTCAATTTAATGTTTGGAAAAAGGCATCTGTGGTTTGAGAGGTGAAATGAACTTGGATGGTTTTGACTTTGATATAAATAAAAACACCCAGATGGATGGATGAAATCATGGGAGCAAATATGGGTTAAATTATTCAGTATGGCCTACTAGAATATTTATTCTCCAAGCCAATACCGAATATTTGAACCAGGATCTAAATAGCCATAGACAGAGGAAATGCATTGTTCCATCTGTGCTTTTTTTCTGTGAATGAGAATATTACAGAAGGCTGTATAGCATTTTGGCTTAGATTCATGAATAGGGCCTCGCTTTATTCAAGAAAAATAATATGTCAGGGAACTTATATACACACACACATACATACATACATACATACAGATAGATAGATAGATAGATAGATAGATAGATAGATAGATAGATAGATAGATAGATAGATAGATAGACAGACAGACAGACAGACAGACAGACAGAGAGACAGATAGATAGACAGACAGACAGACAGACAGACACACAGAGAGACAGATAGATAGATAGATAGATAGATAGATAGATAGATAGATAGATAGATAGACAGACAGACAGACAGACAGAGAGACACACAGAGAGACAGATAGATAGATAGATAGATAGATAGATAGATAGATAGATAGATAGACAGACAGACAGACAGACAGACAGAGAGAGAGACAGATAGATAGACAGACAGACAGACAGACACATGGAGAGACAGATAGATAGATAGATAGATAGATAGATAGATAGATAGATAGATAGATAGATAGATAGATAGATAGATAGATAGATTGACACACAGAGAGACAGACAGATAGATAGATAGATAGATAGATAGATAGATAGATAGATAGATAGATAGATAGATAGATAGATAGATAGATAGATAGATAGATAGATAGAT
>JAUCMX010000009.1:17503069-17770569 GCA_033459395.1 Hemibagrus guttatus | reverse complement strand
ACTATTCATCATCCTACAAACACCATCTCTGTGAAGCAAGGAGGCAGTAGCAGCATGTTTTAGGATGCTTTTTATCAGAAGGGACTGGGAAACTTGAGGGCGATTTGGATGGATAAATACAGGGCAGTTGAAAACCTGTTCCACTCAGCTAGAGTGGATTTTCACCTTCTAATCTAAGAACAGCCCTTGGAATACTGCCAAAGATACACTGACATGAATAAAAACCACTTAAAAGTGTTAGAATGGCCCAATCAAAAACCAGACCTAAATCTAACCGAGGAGATGTGGCCATATTTGCTGCCTGCCAACAATCTTCATCTAGTTTAAGAGAGTTTGAAAAAGTTCACCAAGAAGATTGAACAAAATTTCAGGCTCTAGATGTGCAAAGCTGACACATATCCCAGAAGATGGCTGTGGTTACAGCCAAAGATAGTTCTACCAGGAGGTGAACTGTTATGCAATCAAAACATTTCTGCAATTTTTAAATTCAGATTTGTCACAATAAAAATATTTTATATCTTTAAATGTTAGACATGTCGTGTAAATCAAAGCTTTTAACAATATAAAATGTTGAATTAGTCCAAGGAGGGTGAATTCTTATGCAAGGCACTACAAATGCTTAAAAAGCTATATTGGTATCATATCACAGGAACTGAGGTCTCTCCAGAGCTTTCAGCGTAGGTGGTGTAGAGAGCTCAGGTAAGTGCTTGTGAAGGAGCAGGGGAACATAAAGCTGTAATCAGTAATCAGGAGAATTACATTACATGCTCATTTTCTGTTCACAGGGCTGAAACCCTTGTTGTAGAGGCAGCTGTGGGAGAGGAAGTTGCCCATCACTATCACTAGTTGCCTCCACTGAGGTTAATCTTGTCCACAATCCATTCAGAGTTGGAAATAAATCTGTAAAGAAATCAAATATCTCTTTGTTTGCTACATGCCTCAACATACCCTGTCAGTGTTCACCATTCTATTAGCATTCTCTCACCTCCACAGTTTCTTCTCACACCTCCAGCTCTCACACGGTCTTGCTTATTTAATACTTGATTCCTTTATTCATTCTATGGCTCTTTCATTGCTCTTCCCACACACCCTCCTCCTCCTCCTCCTCCTCCTTCTCCTCTTCATAATCAGCAATAATAATAGCATGAGGTGGCCAGGTTTGTTTGTCACACTGCCCTCAAGTGGATTGTTGTGGCAGCAGGGGCATGGTAAAGCTTCAGCTTTAGGGGTCAGGGTTCTGCAATCAGGTTGTGTGATCAGGTACCGGGATTGTCTGCATACATGCATCATTAACAGTAGTATACTTCGCACCTGTCTTTTTTCTGAGCAAGTGTCTAATACCAAAAACAAAGAGGTCTTCAAAGCTGAAGAAACGTTAACTGGAGCCAAGCAGTTGAACTGGATGTTCGTTTACATTTATTATATAGTTCATTGAACTTATATACAATGATTTACAATGAATGGAGAAAACCCAAACACCTTGCATCCTTTTTCTCCACCTGGACAACCAGAGAAATATTAAGCCTGCAACTGATACACAATGTTCAGGAGTAGCTTCAGGGCTTAATTACTCCCTCTCACTCACCTTCAGGAACCACTTTACCTTGGTCAAGATTGCGGTGGATCTATAGCCTATCCTAGGAACACTGGGCGTGAGATAAGAATACACCCTGTAGGCATCACCCACACATATATTCTTATACTCATGTCCACTCTGTGGCAATTTGTTCTAGTCAATTGACCAACCATGATGTTTTTTGGGAGGTGAAAGGAAACCAAACAGTGCAAGAAACCCAGACAGACACAAGGTGAACATAAAACATAAAGAATCTGTAGTATGAGCTTAGGTTGAGCAACGCTAACCTCTATGCCGCTGTACCATAGAGCTTTACTACTTTTGCTAAAATATTGACAGCAAAGGAAAGAATAGTATTGATCTCTTCAGCTGAAAGCTTTTAAATTTTATTACCATTTTATAAATTTTGTGATATGTTAATAATAACGATCTGCTTTAACTACAGAAACTGAAGCAACTTCTTTCTTTGCTTTCACTCTTTCATGCTGCCTCAGCCTCTTTGTACAAGAATGAACATTTCAGCTTCAATAGGTTTTAGTGTGTTGTATACATCCTTCTTTGTTTATTCAGATCATGAATGGTCAGGTCAAGTACTTCTATCTCATGTATGAAGGAATGGCTGGACTACAACAAGATAATTGGATTCTTCCACAGCTGTCTTCAATATATTCTATGACTAGTGCTGAAAGAGGGAAGCCTTTGGTTAATTCGCTGTAAGCACTGAGGTGCCATCAGTGTAATAGCAGGCAGTTAAGTACAAAGTCAGTAAACGCAGCCACACTGCAACAATTAAGCACATGCTAAATGAAATTTAATTAATTTGCTACTTGCTATGAGGCCATACTCCTAGAACCCCCATAACATCTAAAAGAAAAGTGCTAAAAATTTGTTGCTTATACATTACTGTGTTGTTTACATTGAGTTTTCTGTTGTTGTTGTTGTTGTTGTTGTTGTATTTTTGCATAGGATTTAAGCAAACCTCAGTCAAGGACAAAGAATTATTCAATCAGCCAATCAAGTGGCAGCACTGAAAGGCATAAAATCATGCAGATACAGGTCAAGAGCTTCAAACATCTAAATGGGATTTCACTTTGACTTTGACCATGGTGTGGTTGTGCGTGTCAGGACTGGTTTGAGTATTTACACAGTAAAGTATTTACACAGTAAATACTCAAAGAAGAAATGCCAGACTTACTCAAGCTGACAAGGAAAGCTACAGTAAATCAATAACCACTCTTTATTTCCACGGTGAGCAGAAAAGCATCTCAGAACACACAGCAGAAGATCACTTTGGGTTCCAGTCCTGTGAACATGAATCTGAAGCTACAATGAGCACAGACTCACTAAAACTGTAAAGTTGAAGATTGGAAAAATATCGCCTGGTCTTTTTCTGGTCTTTATCATAATAGAAAATAGTGTGATTTCTAGATGGCTAGCCCAATGTCCTTTGACGCTTATATGCTGTGTTTAATCTTGTAACCACTCATTCCAAATCATCTGTTTTTCACTGTCCATTAACAGATGTGTACTGCACTGTACCTCTGTATTTATAACCATGTGTTTGGGTGATCTCCTGTTTCTTTAATTGCCCCATTAAGAGATCACCATGGGAAATGGCCAAGGGCAACACACACACACATGCACACACAAACAAATTACATTCATTTTGGTGTCCCTTGCAATCTGTTTACAACTGCTTCTTGCTGGACACCTAATACCATGTAAACTATATTTTAGGGAGAAACCATTAACATCCTTGTGTCAATATGTGTACACATTTGTTTGAAATTCCAGACATGGGCAAGTCTATGGCCTTTAACCACAGACCTTGCTTAATGCTCTTTCATTCATAAATCTCAAAAGGACAGCTTAGTCTTTAAACACATGGAAACGGTTTGCTTACCCAGACTCCACACCGCTCTATTCTCTTTCATAGCAGAAAGGAAGGCTGGAAACCGGCTGATAAGGAAGGAGAGAAAGGAGGAGTGGAGGAAGGAACACACACAAAGTCAGACAGAGAGAGAGAGAGAGAGAGAGAGAGAGAGAGAGAGAGAGAGAAAATCTCAGCAGCATTAACTGTTTTCAGACCTGTTTCACATGTGGAGGTCATTACTGCAAATGATTTTTTCCAGCAATTCCCCTCAGTCACAGATAATCTTCACAATTCACTGTCTTTGCTGTCCCTCTCTCTCTCTCTCTCTCTCTCTCTCTCTCTCTCTCTCTCTCTCTCTCTCTCTCTCTCTCTCTCTCTCTCTCTCTCTCCCCTCAGCCACAGTATCTGTATCCTGATGCGTATCGGTTTTCTCTGTAGTGCAGTTAGGTCTGATTAGTGACTTTTGATAGTACTACAATGCTCATCTACATTATCACGAACATTGAATTAGCTCTCTGAAGCTTTAATCAAGTCCTTTTATGTGTCAGCCTGAAACACAAAAGAAGCATTTTTTAAGAGTGATGGTGTTTTTTATCACCGATCTCAGACATTACAGTATTTTGTATGTAAGCACACAATGTACCTCAGTGGGCTGGAAATGGATGTGTCATTTTAATAGAACTGAAATTTAGAATTCCATATTTAAAAAATAACCTATGCTATGACTTTTCATCATTCCTGGAGAGAATTGGGGTGAAAATGTTGAGGCTTAGCACTAAGCCAGACAGCTGTTGTGTTCTGGAAAGTTCAGGAAGAAAACCAGTTGTTTGTTGAAATTTCTGGATTTCTGGTTTCTCAATGGGAAAGCCTGTTTATGTTGGTCACAGAAGATGATTATCAGCCTAGTGTGCTTGTAAAAGACAACACAGCTTACAGACAACACGGAAACATGCTGAATGAGCCAGAACAAAATTAGCAAGACTTCAGAAGAAAAAAAAATGTATCCGGAACAAGATTTTAGATAATCTGGAAATCATTAAGCCATTATTTATATGTTATTTTATTAGAGCTTGCAATTGAAGGTGTTAAGCAAACTTTCTGTCTTAAGTCCCTTCAGCTTCCACGCATTCTAGTTGTCATGTTCAGGCAAGACAGTGGTGTCTATTTTTGCTGAAGGAACTTGTATTACCTTCCTCTCTGTGTGTTCTTTCGGCCTTAAAACTCTGTCAAATGTGTCATTTGGTGCTCAGGAAAAGGTGAGTGATAGCGAATATGTTTTTCCCGAGGGCTACATTGATCTTTTACGGTTTGTGTTTGCTTTCTGCAGTAAGCTCTGCTCCCCTCGAGATAACATCATCAGGTGTTGGTGACTATAGGGGAATGTGCAAGGCTTGTCAGCTTTTAGCACAAATTCTGCTATAGGCTGGAAATCTGTGCTTGGTCTGCAAAGGGGTCTATTGGGAAATGGTGCAACATGGGGGCAATTTTCAAAATTAGTTTCTGAATCTTGTTATCCTTGTTGAAGACTATCTGTTCTTGAATTCTGCTCTATTTGACTTTTTTGTTGAACTCCGTCTTGAATGAATAAGATGTTATAATGTAAAGCAATGTCTAACTCCAATATATCTATCTATATATAGATATATATGCACAGATTGAAGAGGAATCAGGCCTGATTTGTTCATCCACAATTTAAATACATCCTATAATTCTTCTTAATGAGTGCTAAATACCTGTTTCGGCAAAAGAAGGGCTTTGTAGGATTAGTAATATTTGAAATGCAATTCAAAAGATTACAACTAGTCTGTTGAGCAATGTAGAGAAGAAAATCTATGAGGTACTTGATCCAACTATTCTGTACCATGTGCCATTTGATTCCGCTAATTAGCTTCTTTCATTATGTAAAGAGGGTAACTGATTGTCAGTATAGCAGTGAAGTCCTTGTATCGGTAAATGAAATCTGAAAATCTGTATCTGAAATCCAACTTATGGCTTGCTAGTCATATGATGAGTCAATAAAGTTATTGGTTTTGTTCATGTTTGATGTAATTAAATGTAAGATGACCATAAGGTCTATGGCTCTACTCAAACTGGACAGGTACTGAAGCATTCCCCTAGTCTATTGCAGGAATTGTCCTAGTGATACAAAGCTGTCCACATTAATGAGGCAGCCTTTTATTCTCCTGCCAGAGCAGCTCACTAACTATGCCGCCTTTACAAAGCACCAAGGACACTTCTTATATCAAGTGCAGTCCTTATTCTACAGTGTTCATCAATAAGCAACCGTGACTCACTCGCCTTGTCAGTCTCTTTCTGAAGGCTGAGACTGAGGCTAAAAGGTGCCTTTCATCAGCGGTATTGTTTATTCAGTAGACAAAACACCAGGTCAAGCTTTGTGAGTCCGGGGAGAGCGAAAGCAGCCATTTTAATCCCCTGCCTGACTTTTAATACACACAAACAAGTGTGTGTCGGCGCAAAGTCAGGAGTCTGTGAGAAGAGGTGAGCAAGTATCATTTAGAATGTAATCATTTCTGCATTCACTTCTGCAGCCAAGTGACCCATCAGCCTCTGCGACAAACAGCACAGCGACTCAGGGTCTACGAGGTGAGTGTCTGAGCCAACTGCAGAACCTGCAGGGCTTTTAATATTTTATCATGGCTCATCCGGTCTAGAATTTTTGAGCTTCTGTCATAGATATTTGCTCCACAGCAGGGACCCGGAGCATGTGTGTCTGAGGGGTCACTGGAATGACCGTGACTCATTCCTTTTTACTGGGATCAAGGTGCAGGATTTAAAAAACACACAAACAAAAAAAACAAAACATATATTTTTCAGCAACAAAGCAAACCGATTCATAGCTGTCAAAAGGAATTGCTGTGCCCTGTCTGGATTTATTGCTAAATGCATACAGAGTGCCTTTCAGATTTGACATTTGAATCAGAGAACTAACATGTAGAGCTTCTATTACTTTAGTGGAGCATTGAGAGGAAATCTCCAGGGTTAGAGAGATAGGAAAGGCACATCAACTTAATAAACAAGCCAAAAGGCTCAGCCTGTTGGGAATAGTGCATGCAGCTAAGCTCTGATCTTTCTCAAATGGAAATGAGCATACACACCCACCCACACACGCCATCCTAATTCACTCATTAAAGCCTTGGCCAGCTGCACATTTGGGACATCCCAACCATGTCTGCTTTTAGATGATTTTAATAGGCCGTTTTATTTTTTTAACAGGCAACGCCCCCCTCGTTTGTGATTTTGCCCCTTTCACCCCCACCTCTCTTCTCCTCACATATGAAATTTCTCCAGGGTTGCTATCTTTTTTTAACAGTATCTGCACTCTCACCTACCAGTGTCTCAGCTTCACTACCTCACCATGTTATTATTTATTCTTCTTACCATGTATACAAGAACAGGTCTGTATTCATGGATGAATTGCAGAGATGCAGTGATACCCAGAAGCCTTAGCTATGACTTTTCTATTCCATTCATCTCATTTTTTTTTTCACCTGTACTCAATGGTAAAATGCTACAACATTTGCAAACTGTCTGCCATGCAAGCAGCAGCAGCAGACAGGCCGCCCTTCTGGAGGACATGATTGCAGTGTTTCTATGGAGCTCTGAGCAGCATCAGCAGAGGCATCAGACAGCAAGAGGGGAGAAAGAGAGTGATCTGAAATCATACATATTTACCAGCATCTGCCTCAAAGAGATGCTATTTGCAAATCCCTGGCCACCCTCTGCCTCCTGCACACGAGTCTGTGACATTTCAACAAGAGGAGACTCCCTGTGGCTTTCAGGGACCTGGGAAGAATTCATCTGCTGTGCTGTGGATTTATTCATTTCAATACATCTGTTAGAGGAACTGCAAATTGAGTTTTTATTATTCATTTTCCCAAGGCCATTGGCGAGGTCAGAAACATGAGCAATTTTGCAGTCTTGTTATCTTACACATGCATTATAATGATAAATATCGGAGGTTCATGTTAGGACTTGCCCCACATGTCAATTCAGCAAGAGTGCTGTGAAGTCTAATTAAAAAAATAAAGTCTGATAAAGAAAAAGATTAATTAATTAGTTAATGACTTTTTATATTATGACATTTTGTGGCATACAAAATAAAATGTCTGCATGTATTCTGTATTATTATGTAGTATAAATTATTTGTTTTTTGTTATGTTAAAAAAGGTTAATCATTATTCTTTATTCACAACTCTATGCATTTTAAATTCCACTGAAATACTAACTACCGACTTGTGGCTAAACTACAATTTGAAAAATAAAAAAAGAATAATTCTCGTATTTTTCAGATACAAGCTGGAGTTCTATCGATTTGCACGCCTTCCTAAATCATGGCCAGCTGAGCTCATTTAGCTCCATGGAGTTATTATTAAGTGGATAAAAATGGGACCTGTAACAAGCACTAATAGAGGCCAGCTAATAATGGGGTAGTAATCATGCATCCCCATGATTTTTCTATGAACATTTTTAAAAGCAGCAGAACAGAACATTTTATGATAGTGTTTTGGCTTTTAAACAAATTTGGCTAGTTTAACAGTACTCAGTAGCTGCCAAGATCTTGTTTTCATAGCAAATAATTAAATCGAATGATACTTTACACAAAACCAAACCAAAGTGTAAGTACAGACAGTGTGTTTATGATGTACAGCGGGAAAAAGGGATTAGGGAGAAGGTAATGACCGTATATCTGATATGCTTGTGTACTACAGTGACCTTGTTTTCTATTCTAAGGCTTTGAAAAACAAGAAAAATGTGTTTCTCTTTTCTAGTGCCTGAGTTTTAGGATGCATTTAGGTCTTTGGTGTGGTTTCTGAGATGTAGTTGGGCTGGAAATGTTGCTAAAAACCTATAAACTCTGGTTAATGATACGCACACTTAATTGCTGTCGACTCACAGCTGCTTATTATGGGGTTACTCAAAATATTCACTAGATAGAAGTCTGTAAGTAAATTGTGAGTGCTTCTCGACATAACGTTGTTACAAATGTCATCCTGTACAACCAAAATTTATGGACATGACGGTTGCTGGATTTCCTATTCTCCTTCCTATTAGAAGATTGGGTCTCATAATTTAAATACATTTTGATAGGTTTACATTTGAAAGTAATGTTAATGCCCATATGAATAATTGTATTTGTACATAATATATGTTCTATTTAAAAATGTGATTATTTTCACAAATAGTTCTTAAATGGACTAAGAAGAAACAACCAACAATATGCTCAAGCTATAGTGAACATTATTTATTTATTTATTTATTTATTTATTTATTTATTTATTTATTTATTTATTTATTTATTTATTTATTTATTTATTTATTTTATTTATTTTTTTTTTTAAGCTGTGAAGCTCTATAATGAAGCTGGTTCTAAAGGTCAAGAAAATCATCATGTGTATAGTTTTGACACTTATTTTGGTCAGTGAACAATTCTATATGTATTATTTAAACATTGTTATGTCTTTATTATTGTGTAATAAAGTACTGTATTATCTGCATATACTGTATTATTATTGTACTGGATATTTAAACAGTTCTTCCTTCAGCTGATGTTTTGATGGTAGTGGTGGAGAACACAGTCTAAGACATCAGCCCAAAATCCCTCCTAGGTGTTCAGTTGGGTTGAGACCTGGCATGTGCATATGACAGTGTGATTTACATAATTTTCATCCTCGTCAAACCATTCAGTGAGCCCTCATGGCCTGTGGATCGGGAGCATTGTCATCCAGGAAGAGACCACTCCCATCTGAATAGAAATGTTTCATCATAGAATAAAGGGTTTGACGTGTGTGTGTGTGTGTGTGTGTGTGTGTGTGTGTGTGTGTGTGTGTGCGTGTGTGTGTGTGTGTGCATTAAAGAAAAAGGCTCCCAGATATCATAGTTTCAGTGTTACTCCCTCGCATGCCCTGTCATTATAACTCCCATGAAAGATGCTCTGCATTGCTGCAACCAGATCCAATTTGCATGTGAATAAACCAAGATAATTGGATGAATGTTGACTTGTGGGTCAGCTGAATAACAGTAATAAGAATTGTATTTGCTGCTTCACTCTGACATCCCCGGTGTGTTTTAGAGTTCAAAGCAAAATTTCATCACAAGGGCTGGAGAAATGTTCATATCTGCAGCAGTTTCATATTTTCTTTCATGTGCAGTTTCATATTATTAGCAAGACACTTTTTTTTTTGAAAGTCTATGAAACAATGCACGCTTTTATGTCTGTGACTCACTTTGCACACCAAAAAGGAATGTGGTGGCATTTTGGCTCTTGTCTGGCTGACATCTGTGGATTCTGGCACTGTTGTGGACCAGACAAGAGCCAAAATGCCACCACATTTACCCCAGAACTCATCCAGAATCTCCAGAAAACAACCATAACTGGACCAATATCATGCCAGAATCCCTAAAACTGTACCAGAAAATACCTTTATATAATATTTATATATTGTGAGGTAACACTCAGTACAGGTAACACCCAGGATAGGTGGGCCAGTTCTGGCTGGATTCTGGTGACATTGTGAAGTTGTGGCTGAGTTTTGGTCTGTTTCTGGTATTGGTCTGCTTGACTTTTGGCATACTGCATTGGGCCAACCTTGGGCCATAATTCTATGTGGTATGTGGGCCAAACTCAGCCAGATTTGATGAAACTCAGTCATATCTGGGCCAGAACCAATTTGCTATCTGGGTAGGAGTATATACATGTTTGCAGGACAAATTTATGCTGTGGAATATCAAAACATTCATACTATAAAACGTCAGAAGATCTGCACAGATAGTCTAGCTCACTCAGCTACCTAATGACTTTTCTGTACATGTTTTGAATATTGAACTGTAAAATGTGTTATATTCACAAGTTTTGGCTAAATGTATGGAAATCTGAAAATACCTGATAAATTGGGCTGGGGTTGCTCATCTCTATCCACTATGCTAGATATTGATGCTGCTGCTGAGAAAAGCAGTTGGTGCCAAATGCCACAAAATTACTAACAATTTAGACATACTGTTTTTTTTGTTTGTTTTTTTAAATTAAAGTAGTATGTAGTTTGTTACTTTCCACCCATTCCCACAAAAACTGCTTTGTTTGCTATTACATTATTTAGCTGCATTAATAATGATGTCAATGAAAGGGCTTCAGAAGCATTACAGAACAAATATGCAAACCAGTGTGTGTGTTTGTGTGTGTGTCTGTGTGTCTGTGTGTCTGTGTGTGTGTGTGTGTGTGTGTGTGTGTGTGTGGGTCTGTGTATGTGTGTAGGTGTGTGTGTGTGTGGGTCTGTGTGAGTATGTAAGACTAGGCCATAAAAAATCCAGGACAACAACCAAACCTAGGTCCTGTAGCCTGCTGTTCCTCTGGATAACACACTAGGGCAACTAATAACCCATAAATGATATGAGGTTGAGAGAAAATGTCTCCAGAGCCAGACTCTCATATATCATACACACATGCTCTCTCTCTCTCTAGACACACACACAGACACAGACAGAGAAACTATTATAAGAAAAAAAACTTTAAATGGGCTACATACTTCTCTAGTGTAGTCTAGTTCTGGTCTTTTTCTGTACAAAAAATGAGATGCTTTTCCTATTCTACCTTTCTGAAGCCTAGTTCTGTAACCAGATAAAAAGTATATCTATCTATCTATCTATCTATCTATCTATCTATCTATCTATCTATCTATCTATCTATCTATCTATCTATCTATCTATCAATCATATATTTATAGATAGATAGATAGATAGATAGATAGATAGATAGATAGATAGATAGATAGATAGATAGATAGATAGATAGATAGATAGATAGATAGATAGATAGACAGATGTTGTTATCCACATCCACATACTCAGTAATTAACAGTGACAGTCATCTTGTTTGTTGAAAATAGCAGTGGTAACACTTTACAATAACAGTACATAAAGAATCCTGCACTTATACCTGAATTAATACTCAAATATTAGCTAATGGTAAGTTAAGGCATGTACTAATCCTGAACTAATGAATAGCTAACCTTAACTATGATGTGAGTCTTACAAATCCGAATTACAACCAGCTTAAGGACATGTTCATACGTCTGTTAGTTTATTTCTTAATTAACACATAGAGGTAAACTAAATCAAACATGCTTTATCTAAGACAAAAACACCTGGAAATAATCTTGCAGATAATAGAATCTATAAGTGAATTAATATTCCTCTGATTCCTCTAATTTCACCCTTAAGTGAAAAGAAACAGAGGCCCGGGCCCGAGCCACACTTGTGTGCATATACTAGTACTACAGTGTGATTTGAAGAGAAATGGATGGAGAATGAACCAAACAGATTAAGGTGAAATGTTTGGTATTTATTTTTAGTGCAACTTTCCAGACTAGATAAGGAGGGTCTGTGTAAATTATAAAAATAATATAACAACATTCAGTTATGTTTGTGTACATGGTTGCATTTGGCAAATTATATAAACATTTGACATGATGCATGTTTAATTCATATTCCTTCTTATAGAGAATGTTTGATTTAGTTTATCCTATATCTTAATACAATAACAAACAAACTCGTATTTAAGAAGGCTGTTATTCATGCAGGAATTCATAAGACTAGCTTCATAGTTAAGGTAAACTTTTCATTCGTCTGGGATTAGTACATGCCTTAACTCACTATTAATTCATGTTTAAGTAGGTATTAATTTAGATATAGTAGAAGACGATTATTAATGTCCTGCTATGGTAAAGTGTTATTATAATAGTTACACTGATCAGACATAATATTATGTGCACTGAGAGGTAAAGTGAATAAGACTGATTATCTCCTCATCATGGCACCTGTCAGTGGGTGGGATATATTCGGCAGCAAGTGAACATTTTGTCCTCAAAGTTGATGTTAGAAGCAGGAAAAATGGGCAAGCGTAAGGATTTGAGCGAGTTTGACGAAAGGCCAAATTGTGATGGCTAGATGACTGGATCAGTGTGTCTCCAAAACTGCAGCTCTTGTGGGTTGTTCCTGGTCTGCAGTGGTCAGTATCTATCAAAAGTGGTCCAAGGAAGGAACAGTGGTGAACCGGCGACAGGGTCATGGGCGGCCAAGGCTCATTGTTGCACCTGGGGACTGAAGGCTGGCCTGTGTGATCCGATCCAACAGACGAGCTACTGTTGCTCAGAATGCTGAAGAAGTTAATGCTGGTTCTGATAGAAAGGTGTCAGAATACACAGTGCATGACAGGTCAGGGCTGTTTTGTCAGCAAAAGGGGGACCAACAGAATATTAGGCAGGTGGTCATAATGTCATGCCTGGTTGGTGTATAATGACACACAAGAAAGATTTATTTATTCATAGGATAAAGCAGGAGCTTCTCTCTAAAAAAATAATAAAAAAACAATCTTATTGATATGCTAAAAGCTAAAAGATAAGAGCTAAAAATCCACTAACAGGAATTGTAGCCCTCAGAAACCACCATGGTCTGAAAAGAGCTTTTTGTTTATGCTATTTATATATGTTTATTATATGTTATATAATAAAGTGGGGTCCTTTTATAAAATCAGCTTTTAGATGTGGAATCCAGAACAAAATATCACATTATGTCAAGGCAGAGCAACTTTTTAACTCTGCAGAAGAAGACTTTTTGTTGTTTTGTAAGGCATTACTCTAGAAGTCTTGCAACATCCCTTGTGGCCCAACCCTGGATAAATAAAGATAAAAATTCCCATTGCACCTTCGATTAACTCATTAACTGTGTGTGTGTGTGTGTGTGTGTGTGTGTGTGTGTGTGTGTGTGTGTGTGTGTGTGTGTGTGTGTAAAAAGAGAGAGAGAGAGAGAGAGAGAGAGAGAGAGAGAGAGAGAGACAGAACGAGAGAGAGGGAGTCACTGAATGACAGCTGAAAGAGCTGATAGCCTCAGTAAAACATCAGTGACTATAAACTAAAATCTTTACAATTCTCCACAGCAGTCTCAGATCAGAGAGCACACCCATCTCCCCTCTATGCTTAATAGCTCAAAGTCACAGATACAGCCATCATCCACATCTTATAACAGAAAGAGCACATTTTAATGCATAATGAACGATATAGATTGCACTCACTGTTCATTTCTGGAATTAACATAATTTTTTTTTTGTCTTTCATTGTTGTGTTATTTATTTGTCTGTTATAGTGTTATCTATTGTTGTTTGAGTTGGCACATTTACATTTATGGCATTTGGCAGATGCCCATATCCAAAGCCTATTACATTTATCTCATATATACAGCTAAGCAGTTGACGGTTAAGGGCTTTGCTCAATGTCCCCGCTGCAGTAGCAGCAGTTTGGCACAACTAGGATTTGAACTCACAACCATCTGAGCCCAATATCTTAAACACTGAGCTATCATTGCTATCATTACAGCCTCAGCCTCACAGGTTTGACCCTCAGCTCAGCTTACTGTTTGTGTTTATTCTTGCATGTTCTATCTGTGTTCACAAGGGTTTCCTCCAGGTTCTACAGTTTCCTACATCCAGTTACCTTATCACAGCTATAAATGGTCATTCAATCACCAGCATCTCTCTCTTTTTTTTTTTAAGACAATAAGACAAACGCAGCTTTCCTGAAGAATTTTCAACTTTCTGAAAAATCCTTGTTTAACTAATAGTACATTTTTGATCTGTTCAGTGTTGCATGTTTTCCCTGTGTTCATGAGGGTTTCCTCCAGGTTCTCCAGTTTTCGTTCCACCTCCAGACTCTCAGGTACTCTAGTTTCTGTTCTAAATTGCCCTTAGAAGTGAAATAATTTGTGTACATCAGTCCTAGGCCTGGTACTGACCTCCTGTTCAGGTGTATAATTTTTTTTCTACACTTTTATTCTCAGTGTTCCCTGAATAGGCTTCAGATGAAATGTGACCCAGAACAGTATAAAGTAATTATGTAAGCTCAATGGATTAATTAAAGTATTATTAAACTCATAGATTTATACTTTTTCACAAAGTTTCAATGCAGCACTATTTGTCTTAGAGGTCTACAATACGTATGTTGACATACATTGGAATGGTTACATTTGCTTTTATAGTAAAGTAATAGTTTAATAGCATCTTGGGTATGAATCCTTTACCTTTCAGCACTTCCAGACCCATTTCACACTCGTATAAATTAGCGGTGTGCTCTGTTAACCTCTCCAGAACGGGACTTATGAGATCTGTGAGATGATGCCTGGTGTCAGAGCTTATTCTTGAGTCAAGTATGGCAGGAAAACAGGAGGAAATCCCTTAGTGATAACACCATATAAATCCTTCCACATTTAAGAGCTATACAAGCTCCATCTAAATAACTCTCAAGGGAAAGAAAAAGAGGAAGAGAGCTTATGTGTTTGTGTGTGTGTATGTGTGTGTGTGTGTGTGTGTGCCTGCATGAAAGAGTGAATGAAAAGCAGGAAGTATAGTGAAATGTAAATACAAATGGTAGGCATGTGATTGATGGCGAGTGGTGTTAATTGTAAAGCAGCTTGGGGCGATAAGCTGCATTCTCGTAAGCACCACGTCCTCCTCCTGTCTCACTCTGCAGTGTATTTATGGTGTGAATCAATTTTGCTGATGAAATATTTATGGCAGTCACTTTCAGTGTAGTGCAGCAAGCCATTCAGTCATGAGGACAGCATACAATATTCACCTCTGGAGGGGAGGCGGCGAGACAGGACACGTATCAATATCCTCACAACAAGCCTTTGTGAGAGCAAAAGACAAAGAAAGGGATAGAGAGATAGAGATAAAGAGAGGAAAGAGAAGAGGGAAAGGGTGACAGAGCGCTTGTGCAATTGCTCTGAAATGACGACATCTAAGCGTAAAGGAATGGTAACCTAAACCAGCGGGAAATTTTTCTTTGTATAGCATCAATATCGTTTTTCCTCATTACTCCATGTTTTTTGAATCAGAATAAGCTTTAGGCTGTTTCTGGGCCAAAGAATAGCATGTCAGGTACTTTAAATGTAATTCAATCCTCCTGTCAAACCTACAGAAGCAGCTCACTGACAGTTCTGAAAAGTACATTACATAATAATAGCTTTTGTGTTTATATACTGGCACGGTTTAATATTAGATGTAATTTTATATAAAATACTACCATTTGTGTATAATAATAAATACGCTATTCTCTTCCCATATCATCCAAATCACATTTTCTTGTAGAACACTGAGAATTTCATGAAGTTTTTTGTAAATTATGCTCTAAATGTGGAATAAAATAGAATGGTGGTGTGATATGGCTCTGCTCTGAAGTTGATTATTTCCATATAAAAACATGTCTTGAACAGTTTTATTCCTTTTACACTAACATTAATTTACATTAATTGCACTGATTTTATTTCATTCATAAAATAATAATATATAAGCTGCCTTCCAAATGATGTACTACAAGAATTGTGTGATTTATCGTGAAATTAAAAAATATACAGGATAAAATCTCTCAAAAATAATACTTGTACCAGCAAACATGACATTTTTAACAGAAGATCAAATCCACCATAAGCATTAAATACTTGGACCTGCTGAAACCAAGTTTTTTTGTTTGGTTTCAAGAACAAGAGATTCATTATTCAGGATGTTAGAAGTCATGCCATGTGTTTATAATATTAGCCAGCTAGTTTGCAACTGTCTGCTTTGTGCTATGTTCTAACACAGCTAGACATGTGGTCTTGTGGGTCCAAAATTAAACAAATAAACATTAAAAATTCAGTTTTTAGCTAGTTAGCTCGCTGTTGTTAGTGCACTAGCTAAAAGGCACCTAATATTTAAGCTGAAGCCAAAATGACATATTATATGATGTGCTCTATGTGGTATACTGTCTAATGATTTTTTTTAAATGAATTTAATCTAGGGGGTGGCCCAGTGGCTTGGTGGTTAGCATGGTTGCCTCACACCTCCGGGGTTGGGGGTTTGATTCCCGCCTGTGCCGTGTGTGTGGAGTTTGCGTGTTCTCCCCCTGCCTCAGGGGTTTCCTCCCCCGGTCCAAAGACATGCATTGTAGGTCGATTGGCATCTCTAAATTCTCTGTTGTGTGTGTGCCCTGTAATGGGTTGGCACTCTGTCCAGGGTGTATCGTGCCTTGATGCCCGATGACTCCTGAGATAGGCACAAGCTCCCCGTGACTCAAGAATAGATTGGATAAGCAATACAGACAATGGAATTTAATCTATGAATTGTAGAAGTTTAGTATCCTCTCAAATGGAACACTAATGTTTTTACACTAACAAAAAGAATAAGCTGTTTCCCAATCCATAGCAAATTACATCAAATGCTCATAATATCATACTGCTAGCTTAAATGTAAAAAAATAAATAAATCACACACTGGCTAATTAAAAATTCCTTTGTAAAATAACTTATTTTCCCGGAGTGTCATCAGCCTTCTTGAAATTTTTATAATCATAAACCAATCGTTGCCAATGTAGTCAACAAAGGTCTAAATACAAGATGGTGACCAACAACGTGGTATGTGGTAGCTCAGTGGTTAAGGTGTTAGACTGCTAATTTGGACGGTTATGAGTTTGAATCCCAGGTACAACAAACCGCCACTGCTGGCCCCCTGAGAAAGGCCTTTAATGCTCAGTTGTATAAAATCTAAGTTACTCTGCATAAAGCTGTTTACCAAGTGCCGTAAATGTAAATGAACAAGATGGTGCCTAAATATCTGTTTGATCAGGTGTGATCAGACACCACATGAAGTTATAAGCAACCATGAACATTTTGACTGAACTGTTAAGAACAGCTTAGTAGGAATTTTTCTCATGTGTGTCTGATT
The DNA here is from genome assembly GCA_033459395.1 of Hemibagrus guttatus. NCBI lineage: Eukaryota > Metazoa > Chordata > Actinopteri > Siluriformes > Bagridae > Hemibagrus > Hemibagrus guttatus. The sequence goes on along the minus strand of JAUCMX010000009.1, from coordinate 17,753,355 downwards.
ATACAGTTGCATATTTTAAATAGCCTTAAAGAGTACATGATATATAAGAGGTCAGCATGTGCTTGTTGTGAACATTTTCTTTTACACAGTTCGCCAGCTTTGCTCATTCCTCTCTTTTACTCCATCCCATTTTTCGTTATTTTTTTCAAGGGTACATTTCATGGACACTAAGAGAAACAAAGAGGTCAACTTGAAACAAGGGGCAAAAAGGTAATGTTGTTTTTTATTTCCAAACCTGTCAAGAAGTACAGCTTTCTTTCTACATGAACCCAGGTTTCATACTGTGCAACAGCGAGAGAGAAAAGGACAGAGGCCTGCAGCGCAGGTAGAAAGTAAGCTGCAGTGGGAACAGGAAAGTCATTGCTGCTGTAAGATGGGCTTTGAGTCATGAAGCCTGAAGGCTTTAAGCCAAACCAAACTCAGCTCAAACAGCCAGAGGATTGTGAGCTTTACCTGGCTCGGGATGAGATGCACATTCATGGAATTTTACTGCTCATACCTGACCACTTGCACAGTGCAGGCTTTTTACTGCTTTCCCTTTTTTGTGCCACCTGTACAAACCTCAGCAAGGTCGCAGCAATTAGCTGCTTGGGGATCTATTTCAGAGCCATAATAAATATATGCGGTATGAGCACTGATGTGAGCGAAGAAGCCAGGAGGTCTGTAATGGGATTTAATTGATTTGCAAAGTAGCTGAATGGGATAGTGCTGAATTATTGATTATGAGAAACATAGCCCACTGCATTACATATCTTACAACAGAGGTAAAATGGCCCACTAGTCAAGAAAAAGGGCTTACAGTAGTCTGTCTTTTCTATAGATGATCATATCAGATTCAGAGAATATCACAAAGAAACCTCATGAGAGCATCTAAAGAGAAAAAAAATCTTTCTTGAGTCAGCTGGGAAAATATTCTTTTTGCTTTTACTTTTTTTTTTTTAAGAAGAAATGCTTTCTGAGCATTTTCAATGCCGATGCGTCCTTCAAAGAATCTCAAATGAGTTTTTCAGAAAGCTTCTAGAGGGCCAAAATGGCTTTCAAGAGCACTTCTCTTGCTGATGGAGTGCAGTAAACATGCACATGTGGAGTGGAGTGGTGGTGGGTGGAGAGCCTTGGTGTAGACATGGAATCCAGCAGCTTAAACATACTTCTACTGTAAAATTGCTCTGTTGGAGTTTCAGAAACAAGGAACAAGATACTGAGTTCCTGCAGAAAACTCAAAGGTGATCACTGAACTTTTAAATGCCAAACAAGATTGATGTTTTGTAAATCGTGACTTTTTTATAGCTGAAGAAGCAGAAGAAGACAGGTGAAGGCTAGCTTCAGAGAAAATATCTATAACAGTGAGAACTAAGCAAGGGAATCTTGAATCTTATAATGTTATAATGTTCATGCTATAACGTTTATTTCCTGTCTCTGTGCTGTTGCCTGTTCATGAACTCATAACGCCTGATCCACCATAAAATAAAAAGAAACTATAAAAAAAATGTGTTAAATTGTTGGAATTGTTATTATAATATCTTTTATGAAATCTTAAAATGATAAAATCTGTGTGAAAAAGCTGTTGCAGGAAAGCGTTGTTTATTTACCACAGTGTGGTGTTCAATACTTAGAATAATGGTTACATTAAATAACCTTTATTTTATTGTACAGTTTTTTGTACTGTAATTACTTATTGGCACATGTCCTGCAAATAATAGTAAATGAATAAAACACTTTAAGACAAATCTCTGAATCATTAGCTGGGAGTTTTGGAGGCTGAACTATATAATCATTAAATATTTCAATGGGTAAAAATTTTTTTTTTTTTTTTACTTCTGAGCATTTGAGTACGAGTTTGAGCACATGGTGATCTACCAAAGGCCCTGGATTTACATCATCCCTCTTACACAGTACTCACCTATTCATGCAGCCTGAATTTTCCCAATGAGGCCCCTGAATCAGCCCTGTCAATCAACACGAAACAGGATCTTATCTGATCCAGTGGCTCTCACATGCAATGTGGGGTTTGTGTATATCAGAATATTTCTCTCTCTCTCTCTCTCTCTCTCTCTCTCTCTCTCTCTCTCTCTCTCTCTCTCTCTCTCTCTCTCTCTTTCTCCTTTATCCCCACACTAAAGCAACAAGGCTCTAAGAGCCATGATCCAGGCATTGATTAAGCGAGTTTGCCGAGGAGCATACTCAGTCAGGAGGGGCCTGGAAGACTGAGGACCCAGAATCATCCTAGGCTAAACTTTGATGTGCCTGATGAATACAGATCAATGGGGAGTCAGAGAGAGAGAGAGAGAGAGAGAGAGAGAGAGAGAGAGAGAGAGAGAGAGAGAGAGAGAGAGAAAGGCATGGCTCTACCTGCTGAGGAACTCTATAATGCAGAATCCCCATAGCTTTCGACTGGATGGTCTAAAAGAAAGACAGACGAATAGAGTGGCAGCTAACAAAGCCAGGCTTCTTAATAAAGTTTACTGCTGTGCTTTGACTTCTGGAATACACTCACTCTTTCTGTTGATGTCACCTGGTGAACAGTCACATGGTGGGGGCAGGTATGACTCAAAAGGAGGGTTTCAACATCCCTCTCAAATTTCAACGCAAACAGAAGGCTTGTTTTGGTGGTAGAGTGAATTTTTTTTCTGAGGTTATCTGTGTGAGTGGGTAGGTGTGTGTGTGTGTGTGTAGTAGGGGGTGTATGTGTGTGTGTGTGTGTGTATGTGTGTGTGGGCATTTTTGAAGTTTTATCTTGAGTGACACACAGCAAATTCATTGCCATTATCTTGCTTAGAACGTGGAAAGCCCTGGGTGAGTAATTAACAGGTCAGTCTGTGAGTTCTGTTTAGAGAATAAAGTCATTCATCTTCACAATGTCAGGTAAGAAAGGTTCAATCTTGCTCCCTAAAGACAGTTTGGTGATTTGTTTTGACAGCAAATGATATTTTAGCAGTCTTGATTTTTACCATGGGGGACATGGTGGCTTCATGTTTAGCATGATTGTTTCCAGGGTTGGGGTTTGACTGACTGTGCAGAGCTTAGCGTATATTCTCCCTGTCTTTGGGGGTTTCCTCTGTGTACTCCGGTTTCCTCCCCCAGTGCAAAGTCAAGTGCTGTACACTAAAAAAAAACTCAATTTACTTAATTCAGTTTTGTACATGGTTCCATGTGTTGAGTTGAGTAACATTAGCACAATTAGTTTTTATGTATCCAACATGATTTGAGTGTGTATTTATGAATCATTGAGCTCACACCAAAGATAAGAATCAAATCAGTGACACTTGTGTCTTGCAACAGATGCATTTCTGCTGCACTATTCTACCATACATATTTTTAAGCACCTAAATTTGATATTTAATATTATATACTAATGTATAATATGAATATAGAATATTATATTAATATAGTTATAGTTCTAATCTGCACCAATACCCTCGTGAGATTTCCTAATGTAATTGGTTTACGATAATATAAAATGAATCATTCAGCCTAGTACTTAGATACTTGCTTAAATTGAAGTTTAATATAAACAGTGAAATTACTTTCAGTTGAGAAACGTAATATTTATATGTAAACTATAGGAAATATTTTTTCTTAAATCTGGCTGAACACGTTTTTTCAGTGTAGGCTGATTGACATCTCTATAATTGTTGTGTGTGTGTGTATGTGTGTGTGCGCCTCTGTGTGTCAATGTATATATAATTATGGCCAATTATGGAGTTCACTGAGATAATCTCCAGGTTCCCTGTGACCTCATGTAGCATAAGCAGTTCAGAAAATGGCTGGATTCTTACCATTCTCTATAAGTGTTAGAGACATTTCATCATTTTCTCTATATCTTCACTGATCCTCAAAAATACTGTGCGAGAAAAAATATTACTACCCCTAATGCACTGTGGCCTACTTTGGAGAGATTTGCTTCAGGAATTTCATTCAGTAATTGTACTCAGCCATTCTGTCTCCCTCTATTGGCACTGGACAGAAATTCACAACATAAAATGCTCTCATTCACATAGCTGTTTACTTACTACACTAAAAATTCTGTAGAAAAAATATAATCTAGAATGTTAATATTCTAAAGTCATACAGTATATCAGTTTAAAACAGTAGGATATGTTCCATGGCATGCTTTTACTTAAAGGTTTATGCTACATTTGAACGTTTAGAAGGATTGTATCATAAACTGTTTTATTTATTTATTTATAACACATCCTTTTTTTTATGTTATATAGCATTTAAACACTAAACTTTCAGATTTTAGAACATTTACTGTGCCTAATGTGGGTTTAAAATCACCTGATACACAACATCCTGAGGTCCGAGCAGTATAATGTTGATTAGTTAATTAGCGCTGGTTAACTAGTAAAATCTTGCTGGTAATGCTGGTTGTTTGCTCAGAGTATTTCTGCTTTTTTACTCTCCGGGGTAATCAGGTGTGGAGAAGTGAAGAGTGTGTGGGAGTCAGAAAGAAAGAGGATGTGTCCATGCCTACATTCTTCCGCTCTAATTACTGTGAGGCAGATCATGCTGAAAGCTCAATGTGATGATCGATGTGGACAGGTACTTTCAAAGCTTCTGATAATATCTGCGGGAACCCAGTTCCTGCCAAGAAAACTGGAACAGAGGAAGGTGAAGTGCTTTCTTTCTTTCTTTCTTTCTTTCTTTCTTTCTTTCTTTCTTTCTTTCTTTTATAACTAATGCTAATGAATAAAATATGAACATTATGTAAATTAACTGAAAGACATTTTCTTTCTTTCTTTCTTTCTTTCTTTCTTTCTTTCTTTCTTTCTTTCTTTCTTTCTTTCTTTCTTTCTTTCTTTCATAACCAATGCTAATGAATAAAATATGAACATTATGTAAATTAACTGAAAGACATATTCTTTCTTTCTTTCTGTCTTTCTTTCTTTCTTTCTCTCTTTCTTTCTCTCTTTCTTTCTTTCTTTCTTTCTTTCTTTCTTTCTTTCTTTCTTTCTTTCTTTCTTTATTTCATAACTAATGTTAATGAATAAAATATGAACATTATGTAAATTAACTGAAAGACATTTTCTTTCTTTCTTTCTTTCTTTTCTTTCTTTCTTTCTTTCTTTCTTTCTTTCTTTCTTTCTTTCTTTCTTTCATGTTTCCTTAACTTGAAGGCATGATTCCTCTTAGAGGAAGCCACTCTTAAGACATGGTTGTTTAATGATTACTGGTGAAAGCCTGTGCAGGCTTAGTGATTAAAGGAAGGTGGCCTTAACACAAGTCCTCATCAGTCAACAAAGTACATATCCTCCCAGACTCTCTCTGGTTATTTGGCATCTCTGAGGTGTAAAATGTGCCTTCTAGATGAAAGGAAATCATGATCTTTTACCCTTTCAGTTAGTAAAAGCCAAAGCCTCGTGATTGACAAAGTTCTCTCTCCTCCTCTTTACGGGCTCTAAGGAGCTTTTCCGTCTCAACGATTCGTATTTTTTTTCTTTCAATAAACCTCAGTCAGCAGGCAACTCGGTGGTCAAATTCAATGCATCTCTCAACAGGCTGTGGGCCACATGATCAGCATGTAAACACTTCGGATTGGCTGTCTCTAGTTTCCATGGAGACCGAAGTCGGTGTGCCTTCCTGGGAAAATGTAAACAGTCAGTGAACACTGGAGGATTTAGATAAATTGTTTTCTAATCTTGTCGCTCATTTCCATGGTGCAGTGGATATGATCTAACAAAAGGGGACAGACAAAGATAGTGTGTGTGTGTCTGTATGTGTGTGTGTGAATGTATATATGATATGTGTGTGTGTGGTGTGTATGTATATGAATGTGTTTATGGTTTGTTTGTGTGTGTGTGTGTGTGTGTGTGTGTGTGTGTGTGTGTGTGTGTGTAAGAGAGAGAGAGGAGAGAGAGAGAGAGAGAGAGAGAGAGAGAGAGAGAGAGAGAGAGAGAGAGAGAGAGAGAGAGGGAGATGGAAGGATTAGTACAAGGCCACAGCATCAACAGTCTTATTTAAACAAAAAAAATGAAAATATGAAAACGTCTCTAATTGTCATACAGTGTTATGAAACAGTTCTTACACAATAACTGTTATGGAGATTACACTGTACCTCATATTTCAATGCAGCTGAATGCTTTAGGGTTTGTTTCTATATCTTTCAATATCTTTCTTTTCATTTTTATCTTTCCCATGTTCACTAAATCCATGCAAACACATGGAAAGGTTTTTCATGTTCTTGCCAAACATATTTCTGGACTAAACCATTTAAAATATACAAGAATTATTATCATGTCATGTGATGGCCTTCACCCTTCTGTAAAGTCAGTAAAGTCAGCTACCCCTTTGTACTGCCCGCTAAAGACTACAAGCCAATGCCATAATTGCTTCTTTTATTCAGAACACAGCGTCATCACTGCTGTTTGAATCCGTTTTAGGGAGAGAAAATTAGTCCTTGATTGACTCTAAGTATTTCCATGGGACAGAGATTAGAGGTCAGCCATGCATGAAGGGCAAGCTGAGTAGAAAAGATGGAGAATTTAGTGTGTGTGTGTGTGTGTGTGTGTGTGTGTGCATGTGTGAGGAATATCACAGAGTTTTGATGTTGGCTGGTCAGCATGGGGAAAACCCCTTAAACCCCTTTTATGAAGATATAAATAGATAGATAGATAGATAGATAGATAGATAGATAGATAGATAGATAGATAGATAGATAGATAGATAGATAGATAGATAAATAGATAGATAGATAGATAGATAGATAGATAGATAGATAGATAGATAGATAAATAGATAGATAGAAAGATAGATAAATAAATAAATTAAAGGGGGTCACGGTGGCTTGGTGGTTAGCATGTTTGCCTCACACCTCCAGGGTTGGGGGGTTCGATTCCTGCCTCCGTCATGTGTGTGTGGAGTTTGCATGTTCTCCCTGTGCCTCGGGGGTTTCCTCCGGGTACTCCGGTTTCCTCCCCCAGTCCAAAGACATGCATTGTAGGTTGATTGGCATCTCTAAATTGTCCATAGTGTGTGAATGAGAGTGTGTGCCCTGCGATGGGTTGGCACTCCATCCAGGGTGTATCCTGCCTTGATGCCCAATGACGCCTGAGATAGGCACAGGCTCCCCATGACCCGAGAATAGTTCGGATAAGCGGTAGACAATGAATGAATGAATAAATAAATAAACAAACAAACCTAAAAGGCAAACAGTTTCCTTTCATTTGCTGAGGTTAAAGATTAGGGTTAGATTTAGATTGAGCATAGCATCAATTAATGGTATTGATAGAATGTGTGTGTGTGTGTGTGTGTATGTGTGTGTTTGTCTGATAGGATGGGGATAGTAATATCTGAGAGTTTTGACATTCACAAAAGTGAAAAAAATCTGACTTTATTTAAGAGAGAAAAAAGATGAAAGATTAAAAGAATTGTAAGACAAATGTGTGTGTGTGTGTGTGTGTGTGTGTGTGTGTGTGTGTGTGTGTGTGTGTGTGTTCTAATGTTCATGTTTCCTCTCATATGCTACCAAAATTTTCTTTAGTCATATTATCCTGAACAAAAGCATTTCAGGACTGCACTTTCCTCCCTGGACAATTTCAGTAGATGCCTCTGATCCTAGAAAACGCCACAGCGAGACAAACAAGCTTTGTCAGTGAAAGCTTCTTGTTTACAATAAACTGAGGTCACTGTCAGTTAAGATGAAAATACTTTCTGGCCTACATTGTACACAGAAATGTGTTTTCCACATTCCATTTACAACAGCCAATTTGATTTCGTCTGTTATTATATCCCGCTGAACATAACAAATGAGGAGGATATTAAATACGATTCCATATGTTCTTTTCTCCACAGTGCTCACTTACTGACAGTTTATGACTTATGACTTATCATTTGTCACAGATTTTTATTCTTGCACGTTGTAAATGATGTACACCACTGATTTAGGCAGTTTCATGCTCAGAGGTATTAACAAGCAGCTAGTGCACACTGCCAAACAAATTACATCTCAAAGCAGCATATACGACTTAATAAATCTGTGCTTCCTAATGGTGCCCTAGTGTAGCTCATTTTATTAGGAGAAGTGAAGGTACAATAAACTGTAGTAAATCACAGTCATGTTGCACTGCAGACCATTTAGAAATGTCTCATCTCATAAGCCTACAAGACCATATAAGAGTACAAAAATCCACCCACTAAAGGTTTTGTGTGTATAAAAACGCATTAAAAACCGGAGAACTATGTCTCTCTAACATGGTTTTCGCTGATAGATTATTCTCAGACCCTGACCTACCTGTGTTAGCATTAAGATATTTATGATGGAGAATCATTAATATATTACAAGCTTAACTGTCACTTTAACTTTCTCCTGTAGTTTCAGGTCAAAGATTGTGGACAAGCAAATTTCTCATGTGTAACATTTGAAACGTTTAGATAGATAGATAGATAGATAGATAGATAGATAGATAGATAGATAGATAGATAGATAGATAGATAGATAGATAGATAGATAGATAGATAGATAGATAGATAGATAGATAGATAGATAGATAGATAGATAGATAGATAGATAGATAGAACTTTATTGTCATTGCAAAGTACAGGTATATAGCAACGAAATGCAGTTTGCTCAGTCTAATGCACTATTATATTGCAAAACAGAGGTTGTTTTTAGTTGGACTGCACATTTGATTTGCTTTAGGGTTAACAAAAATCACAATGTGCTTTTTTTGTGCTTTGTGTTAAATTGAAGAACAAAGTTTGGCATTTAGGAGTGCCTGAATTGCTTTGTTTGGTACATTGTAGTGCCTGAGGATAATTGAAGAGAAATAATTAATGAGTTCAGTTGTTTTATCTTTTCTTAACATATTAATTGCCTTGCTAAGGCAGTTAGTTAACTAAGGCTAGTAAAGTGAACAAAAATAAGATGTTAATTTAATTTAAGTCATCAGTATGTAAATTTACTTGATGAACAAGTTTTTATATTACTTTAATTAGGTTTTGCCAAGTGGCAATTAATAGACTACTTGGAAATTTTCAGGTAAGTTTCTTCACTTTTTCTCAATAAAGTTATTACTTTTTACAGTGGGCAGTGGTAGCTCAGGTGGTTAAGCCTCTGGGTTGCTGCTCTGCTGAAGATTTGGGTTCAAGCCCCAGCACTGCCAATCGGCTGCCGTTGGGCCCTCAACCCTCCACCTGCCACCCCCCTCTCCTGTGGTGCTGCATCATGACTGACCCTGTGCTCTGACCTCAAGGATGGGATATGTGAAGAAAGAATTGTGCTGTAATGTATATGTGACAAATAAAGGTTACTTAAATTAACAGGCAAATCTCAGAGCCAACAACACTACCGACATCACTACACAACTACTACAATTGTTCAGCATGAGAACTGCACTGTGTTACTCTCAATGTTTTTCCTTTATGCTCTAAAACTCCTGCTGAAACAAATTCCAATCTTGTTGCCAGAAAAAAAATCAATCATAATAAATTGTAGCTGAATGTGCAAACAGTCATTTACATATAAATTTGACAGGAAACTAACACTGCATGCAAATGTAAAATAAAAAAAAAGTAACATGTTTACACCCTTGCAACAGTGATCCTTTTTGATAAATAGGGCTTATTAATCATGCTATATAAAAACCTTCCCTGTGTTAGCAAGAGGAATTAACTAGAGACTGAACATGCATCAGTAAGTTTTCATTAGAATGCGTAATAAGCAGCAGTCTTGCTAAATGCCACTAGTGATTAATTTGGACAATAATTTGAACTTATATATCTTTTATATAAACATTTCTACATTAATTAGTGCTTCTCAAAGTCATTAGCACTGTTGCATTTTTTGAAATCTTATTGGTCATAAGTATTTTTTACAACATGAGCTCTAAAAATAGTGCTAGCTATGATCCAAATCACAAACTTACAATATATTACTGTGTCCTTTCTAATACGCTTCGGTCACTATAGTAACAGCTCATTTACATGGACTTATGGGAAACGTTCCATATAATGTAAGACTAAAAAACATTAAATAACAGATTCTGTTGTTAATTAACAAAGAAAAATGATTTAGTCTTCGATATGATGAAGCTTTCTGTACCCAGATGTTTACATAACATCTCCAATGTTTGCTGTTTGTAACGGCCAATACATTTTCTGCCAAAAAACAAGTCTTCGAAACACACTTGCATGTGTGACACATTAAATTTAATTAGACTGCTCTGTAAACATGTCATTTTGTACTACATAAAAAATGGAATTGTTTAAAAGTTTGCTGTGGTATAAATAGCATAAAAGATGTTCACACGTTATGATGTTACTAGAAAACAGTCAGTTTCTGGCTGGATCACTTAGTTTACATTGATTATTTTACTATAACAGCATGTCCTGATGTGTTTTAATTTGGACTTATCAAATGAGTATTGACGTTTAAGCTGTGAGAAAAGCTTTTAATCATCATTGAGATAACTTTGTGGACTAAAGATTGAATTGTTTTGAATGACTGAATTACTGTGGATGACAGTTGAATTGTTGTCTCTTCTAAGTTAGAGTAGGGTTTGTTTTTTTTTTTGCTGGAAAGCATTAATCAATCCAAACTGATATGTCTTATTCAAGCCAGTTTTTAACTGATTAAAATAACAGTAAATTTCCCCAGGGGGCATGTTGGCTTAGTGGTTATGATGTTAGACTCGCACATCTGGGGTTGAGGTTGAGGTTTGATTCCTGCCTCCATCCCGTGTGCACATTTTGTGAGTTGTCTTTGTGTTTTTGGGGGTTTCCAGTGGGTGCTCCAGTTTCGTCCACCAGTCCAAAGACATGCATTGTAGGTTGATTGGCATCTCTAAATTGTCTTTAGTTTATGCATGTGTGTGTAATAGTGCACTGAGATGGGCTATCCCCTGCCTTGTGCCCCAAGTCCCCTAGAATAGGCTTGACCTATGGATGAATGAATATTATTCAATCAATCTTATATCATGTTATTTAATAACCTCTATGAATGATTCTGTGACTGCAGTGAAATTAAAAGTAAAACGTATGTAAGAGTGAAGAATGCAAGTCTGGAGACACTGCTATCTCGTGGGAGTCTAAAATGTAATACGAAGTGCTTTTGTGCAGAAAACTGTGAGTGTATATTCTAAATTCATTCAATGTCTACCGCTTATCCGATCTACACTCGGGTCACGGGGAGCCTGTGCCTATCTCAGGCGTCATTGGGCATCAAGGCAGGATACACCCTGGACGGAGTGCCAACCCATCGCAGGGCACACACACACACATTCTCATAATACAGACAATTTAGAGATGCCAATCAACCTACAATGCATGTCTTTGGACTGGGGGAGGAAACCGGAGTACCCAGAGGAAACCCCCGAGGCACAGGGAGAACATGCAAACTCCACACACACGGTGGAGGCGGGAATCGAACCCCCAACCCTGGAGGTGTGAGGCAAACGTGCTAACCACTAAGCCACCTTGCCCCTCCGTATTCTAAATTATGATCACTTAATTATGAGAGGTGCTGCAGGGAAATCAAGAGTTTCTGTACAAACACAGAACACAAGAGGCTGTGTTAAGGTATTACACTGCATATACACAGAAGGATGACTTGCAGATTATGCAGCAAATAATCTTTCCATACTTTGAGCATCACTTTCTGATTTTTCCTCATGAAAAATAAATAAAGACATATTTGTTTTCCAGAATGGAATGTCCAGAATATCCAGAATGGACCGTATGGCAGTGAGAGAACTTAAACTCACCATAAATTAAAATAAACCTTCACAGTTTCCCTTGTGGGAACCAGGCTGCAGGAAATCAAACTCCCACAGCAAACTGGAGTAAAGTTGCCCAATTGGCAGAGCACTGTTCAAACATGCTTTCCCGACCTCAATGTTCCTTCCATATTCCGAGCGTAGCAGCCTGAGAAATGTAATAAGCAAACAGCACACTGTGTCCCAAAACCTATCTATACAGTATGTGTGTAGAATTGCTGCATGTCAGGCTAACAAGCTCAGTTTGCATTACTTTGCCAACATTCTGGCATGTCTTACTTTCAGTGACATTCTGCAAAAACACATCATAGTTTATACTGTATGTATTTCTATGAATATGATCACTATAAATAAAAAAGGAAAAGAACTATAAAAAAAAGATATTTGCTATAAATGAACATTGGATAACGTGACTATAATCCCATAAAACAGTCTATAAAGGCTGCTAAAATGCAGATGCAGATTTTTCCTAACATTCCTCAGACTGTTCACAGAGCATATTTCAAAATGGGCATTCAGTTAAAACACCAAAAATAGAATTGCAAAGCAAAAGGAATTAAAAATCCTGGAGAGATGCCTGTATATATACTCACCATCCAAATTATTAGGAACAGGCATGAACTCATGCAGATACAGGTCAAGAGCTTCAGTTAATGTTTATCAAACATCAGACTGGGCAAAAAGGTGATCTCTGTGACTTTGGTATGGTTACTGGTGCCAGACAGACTGGTTTGAGTACTTTAGAAACTGCTGAACTCCTGGAATTTTCAGTAGAGTTTATACAGAATGGTACAAAAATGGTTGGTGAGAGAGGTCAGAGGAGAATGTCGAGACTAGTTTGAGCTAACAGGAAGGCTTCAACTTCAACTTCCAGTCTTCATCTTGGCAAGCCTCCTGTAAGTTTTTAAGTCTGTAAGTAAGGTTTTTTTTATTTAATAATTAGTTATGGACTTTAGTTATAAAAATGGAAGCAAAGGGTCATGCAGGACAGGGTGGGACAGGCTATTATCTACTATTAACCAGTGTGAATGAATCTGAATGACATTTAAGGATCTGCAAACTTATTTTAATGAGATGTAGCTGTACTTGACTTGAATAACATCAAACCTTGGTGCAGTTGGCACAGAGCATTTACACTGTGTTAGATCTGTGTGAAATATAAGTTATGAAGAGACTGAACCGATGACATGACCAATATTTTTGATAGATGTTACACCGATAACTGTTCTATAAAAAAAATAATGGTGAACAGATATTTTATGGGCCATTTATGGTCCATTTTTGAAGGGAAATGAGGCTATTTTTCCATGTTTTGTAATGTTACAACTGGAAAGAAGCTAATAAAGAGATAACTGGGACTATTCATTATTAATCCACACGAAATAGGCAATAATTTTTGTGTGTGTGTGTGTGTGTGTGTGTGTGTGTGTGTGTGTGTGTGTGTGTGGTGGGTTAGGGGGTTGACACTAAAAGTGCAGCTTTTAGTCAGAGAATTCTTTACATGATGCTACCACCACCTTGTTTCACTCCTATCATGTCATTCTCAGAGTGATGAACAGTGATGGTTTTCCATCAAATGTAGTACTTTGTGGCTCAAGGGGGAAAAAAAGTTACCTTTTTCCACATGTACAATGTGCCTTGAACATATCTGACAGATCTAACTCCAAAAAGGATTTCATGTAGCTCAACACATTCACAAGGTCTGGCTTTGTGCAAAAGTCATCGACATATCAATGATCTGCCTCCTCTAGACAAAATCACGGGTGTGTCATATCCGTTGTGACTAGTTATGCCCATGTTTACCACACTGAAAAAAAGCTCCTTGTATTTACTTACTTCAAATGTGTACATCTGTTCCACATGATTGAACTGAGTAACATTAACACAGTTAGTTTTGATACATCCAACATGATTTGATGTGGATTTTCTAAACCAAGAATAATATCAAAACTGAGAAGAAAGCACAGGATGCTGGTGTTTTGCAATTGACACATTAACACTGTGCTATTCTGCTATGCACGTTTTATCTGCCTAAATTTACTACTGTAATTACAGTTTCCACCAATGGCAACATTCTCATGAAATTTCACAATGTAATTGGTTACTTTAATACTATGTTAATTGATCACACTCACTTTACATCATTCAGTCTAGCTGTTAGAAAGCAATGAAATCACGTTTTGTTGAGAAACATATATTTTTATGTAAACTATATGTTGTTGTTTTTTTTAAGTCTTGCTAACCACATATTTTTTCAGTGGACAGTACTACTGTATGTAAGAACATTAACACCAAATAAATGCTCAAAAATGTCTCTATTGTTGAAAATTCAGTTTTCAGTTCAAATCAGTTTTGACTTCATGAGGGTCAAAACCTTTGGCTGTTAGAATAGAATAGTCAGAAATAAATTAAAGCGTTTCCAGGTGTGTTTATTTGTATGTTTTTCTTTGAAATCTGTTCAATGAATGTAATACACTTCTATATATCTTTAAATGAATATGTCCGGGGGGTTACGGTGGCTTGGTGGTTAGCATGTTTCCACCGGGTACTCTGGTTTCCTCCCCCGGTCCAAAGACATGCATTGTAGGTTGATTGGCATCTCTAAATTGTCCGTAGTGTGTGATTGCATGTGTGATTGCGTGAGTGAATGAGAGTGTGTGTGTGCCCTGCGATGGGTTGGCACTCCATCCAGGGTGTATCCTGCCTTGATGCCCGATGACGCTTGAGATAGGCACAGGCTCCCTGTGACCCGAGAATAGATCGGATAAGCGGTAGGCAATGAATGAATGAATGAATATGTCCTAACCAAAGCTTGAAAGAATTTTAAAATTGATCTTATTTAAGCCTTTTTAGGTTTATTATTACAAATGAGGCAATGGTTCTGTTGGCAGCCCCACTGACTCATGGGAGTATCCAGTGTTAGAGACGGTTTTTTTTTTGTTTTTGGACCACACAGTCTGTCACTGCTGGCCTTTCTGCACTGACATACCAGGACCTGTAGAACAGATGTTAGCAGAATATCTCAATAACAAGGACACACACACACACATACACACACACTGCCTTTAGCAAAAGTGCATTCATATAGGCAGGTAGCATGAAATAGGGCTCATTTGTCAATGTTGTAGTGGTACTGCTTTGAATATGAGGCTTAGGAATGGTGTTTAGAAATGGTGTGGTGTCTAAAAAAAATCATATTCACATAAAAATTCATGTTGTTCAAAAGACTGGCTTTTGTCTGTGTTATTCAGAGATATATTTGTGTGTCTTCCTACCAGACCCCCAAAAAACTGCCTGGAAAAGCATGACCTCGCTGGCCCATGTGTCTCCTCTTGAAAGATGACATGTCACATTTCTTGCAAGCAGAACAAAAGCAGACCAACTCAGCTCATAGCAGCTGAACTTGTTGGGCTGCTGCATTTCTAATGGGTGCAGTGTTCTGTGAAGAACCACACTGGCCTGCTGTAGCCTGTCTCTGTCTCTGTCTCTCTCTCACACACACACCTACCACACACACACACACACACATATATGAATGGTCTGTCAGAAGACCCAGTGCTTGTGAAGTAAACGGCTCATGACCACTGGCACCTCATGCATTAATCATTTTCTGTTCTGTTCCTTCACTATAGAATTGTGTCATTTCCTGTGATAATGCAAAAGGAAGGAGGGAGAAATGCACCATTATTATGTGCATTAATGTAATTACTGTGAGTAGCACGTGCAGAGATATCACAGCTTCTGTTGTTGGGTGGCAGTTAATTAGCACAAGACCTGAGCCAGCTTGTTTTCTGCTCACATTCACACAGACCTTCATAACAGGCAGTATGTCACTGCACAGCGACATAAGTGGCATTAAAGGCATAGTGCATTTTTGGGTTATTGGTGAATCACATAAGCTCTGATATAGAAAACATCATTAAAACTGCTGGGCTGGAAACTATATAGTTTGTGCTATTGCACAAGGTCCCATTTATGTCATTCCAGATAGCCTGTGTGATATGCAGTAGTTGCAGTTTCTCAGCTAACCGTTGTCAGGGTAAATGCTCATCAGAAAACATAACTATGATTTACTCAAACATCTTCAAACCAAGGACCATTTTGGGGGCACAAAACAGATTTGTTTAGAGCTGTCTACACAGTGGAGAAACCTACAGAAGTCTCTATTATATAAGCATACAGTCAGCTCAGAATTACTGGCACTCTTGGGATATATGAGTAAAAAAAAGAAAAGAAAAAAAAAGAAAATGTGGTAAATTATCTTTAAAATGCTGTCTAAGAAAAAAATCACCACAGCTCATCTCCCATGATTCTCCAAGGTTCTAAATCCTCTCTTGTGAACTCGAAGGGGTTTAGGTCAAAGGACTGGGATGACCATGTCAAAAACTTTATTTTGTAGACATCATCCATCTGGAAGATCCAACCATGACCCAGCTGCAGCTTCTTGGCAGAGGCAACCAAGGAACAGCCAAGGAACATCACATATCCTCCAACAAACTTAGGTTCTTTTCAGTATAACCATCCAAGTTTTTATACCAAACCCACCTTGAATATTTGTTGCCAAAAAAACCATCTATTTTAGTATCATCTCACCATAAAACCTGGTCCCAGGCAAAGTTCAAGCAGCATCTAGTGAATTCCAGGTGCCTACATTTGTGATTAGTTGAAAAACAAAAGTTTTTCTTCTGGCAAGTCTTCCAAATAGTTTGTTGTCATGGAGGCAAAATCTATTTGTAGATTTGGAGACTTATATTACCCAAATACTACCAACTTCTACAATCTCCAGTTGTTTCTTTGGAACAATGTTAGCCTCTCTAAATTTCCCTAAAAGTCCACCTTACTCCTCTCTTGTGTCCTTTTCCAGGCAAGTTCATTACGTCTCAGCATTTCCTTCAAAGGTCTTAATTAATGCTCTAACAGTGGATACATTTCCATATATTTTTTTTATATCGGTTGTCTGATTTATGGAAGTCATCACAATTTTGTCTCACTTCATTTGTGTATTCTTTTATCTTCCCCATATTGACGAATGAGAAAAGGAATTTGGCCTCTGTGTCACCTCATTATTGCTCTAGTGAAACAGGAAGTCATGTTCCTAAACACTCCCATGAACTCTATAACTGGGAACATGCTTCAGTTTAATTTGGTCATAGGGATTTCTACAGGCATCAATCATTATGACACTCGATCGATGGGTTTTGTTAAAAATGTTGAGTAATTAAATTTAGTCTGTTACAAGTTAGATTTCTCCCATATCGTCTGTAAGAGATTAAACTAATTAATAAAAATGACATTTTTCATACCCTTTTCCAACCCATCTTTACCCAGGGTGCCAGAAATTAGGGAGCTAACTGTATTGCTCCTCTTATTACCTGTTCTTTTTTTTTTCTCCCTTGCTCTTCTTCCTCTGTCCCACGGATATGCCTCACCAGATGTCGAGGTGATTTATAGTGATTACCTCAGTCGCAGATGTGCTGCAGAGCAGAAAGGCTTCGAGATTAATGAGCATAGTGATAAAAGTACTAGCGAGAAAGGCGTCTGCTACTTAATAGCTCCTGAAATTAGGCATCCTGCTATGCCATGCCTGCACCTCACCTTCTTCCCTGGGATATTTCATTACTTTAAGACAAATGGATCAGTCTGTGGAGATGCCAAGGTTTCTGGGACAAGGAGAGTGCAGAAAGGTGGAATTATCGTAATCAGAAGAGTGAGTCCGACTGTCAAAACCAAAAACACGCAGTAAAATGGTGCAGTGAGGTAGTTAAGCAGAGCATTAATAAAGCAACAGGAGAAGATGAGAAACGGTTTGGATTTAATTTTAATATCGTTAAAAATAACGGACTAACTAGGATTTAAAGTTGGAAGTAGAAGTGTTTATAGTTTTAGCTTTTAGCTTCTTTGTGAATGATTTCACTGAATGAAACTTTATTTTACTAACTTACTCTGACTGAGTCTAGTTAAATATTGTGTAAAATGATCCACGTTCCCACGCTGTGTCTGGAAGTTCATCATGAAAGTGTAAAGTTTATATATACTATAAACTACACACGCTGTACATCTACTATAAAGTACACATAATATAATCTATATTGTACTGTATATGCTCTATACTACAGTAAACTGAATGTAAACATATTACAAATATTCATCCAGCATCTATACCCTTTCCAAGGATAGGTTTTAGTATACACTGTATATCCCCTTAATTCTACATTAAACCATACAAACAAATGAATCTGAATGGTTTCCTGATGTGCATTTCAGATGAATGTTGCTCTCAAATCCTGTGAATAGATTTACTGATTTGGCCTGCCTTACAGCTTTTTACTAATGACTGAATCCTGCTCTCTTTTCTATCCTTAATCTCCCTTTGTTAAAAACAAAATGGCACCATGTTGTTCTTCTAATAAAACAGCTAATATTTCTTTACGCTGAAGCCCCGTCCTCTAATCTCTGTCCCAAATACCTCTGATGCACTCCAATTGCGCTTAGTTAAACAGGTGTGTTCACTCTTTCTCTTGGCTCCATAAAAGTGAAGGATTGGAAGGGATTTAATGTTCCAGACCACAGAACACAGGCCAGTCCCACACAATGGTTCAGATTTATGGCATACGGCCAAGACCACAGTCATGGCTAGAGAAACTGAATGCAGCCAAGTGCAGATAAGAGATTTAAAAAAAAAGTTTTTACACTCGCTATTTCCATAGATCTGCTCTTGAAGTTGATGCCTGTCGGGTTTGTGTTTAACTCTTTACCCTGGTGCTCTTAAAAATTTCTGAATGGATTGTTTTTAATCCAGGGTTTATTTCCTGAGTACCGGTGTGTCCTTTCATACAAACATAGTTAGCCCTCCATGCGGCTGTTTAAGAGTTCTTTTTGGCTGTTCCGGCCTTTCAGGAGGTCAGTCTTTGAAGTCACTCCGTACCAGCAAGGGCTCCTGTAGTGGTTGCCCTTTCAATTACTGCTTTTAATTGCTCCCGAAGAAAGATAGAGGTGAAAGGCAAAAGTGGCCTACAGCTCACAGTGGACTCGAGCCTACCTGCTGAGTCGCCCACTTACCCAGGTACTAATGTGCTTCTGATTTTAATAGGTCATATTTATTTATTGATTTATTGATTGATTGATAATTCTATCTCTCCAGCTACAAATGTATTCAAGTGAACTTAGTTTACTTTCTTAATACACATATTCTAGTGGAAGGTGACCTTTAGAACTGTTGTTTTAAAGTACTGGGTTAATGGTGTGTTTTAAAACAAAATCTTCAGCCAGTTGTGGCCAGTTGAATCCTGATACTTCCAGTAACTGTGCATTTCTTTCTTATTTAGTTTACTATGCAATTATAAACAAGATAATCCATTAATGGAAGCCTGCTGAATGCATCGAAGCCTGACGCATTTTAAATCTTAGTCTGAGGTCATTCATTTCGGTTATATGTAATGAATACCAAAGGGACAATTAACAGAATAAAAAAGATTTGATCTGTTTTGTGCATTTTACATAAACTCACCTCACTGCTCTAGGGTTCCTGGTTCAAACTTTGCTTTCTGTCTGTGTGCAGTTTCTGTATGTGTCCTCGAGTGTTCAGTGGTTTCCAAAAAAATGTCGGTATGTTGATTGATGCTTCAAAATTGCCCCTAGCGTGAATAAGTGTGTAAAATTGTGTGTGCACAGTGCCCTGTGATATGTGAATCGTGCTGTCCAGGTTGGAGTTCTGCTTTGCATTCAGTGTTATGTGGAAAGGTTCGAAATCCACCATGAATTAGACTGAAAGCCTTTTACTGAATAAATGAAAGATCAGAACATTTTTTACAGCCATGGATTTATGACCATTTTCTTCTTTTTACCTCGAGGATTAACATTCAGTTTATTCATCCATCCATTACTATCTTCCATTTTTTCAGTCTTCTTTTTTTTCATAAATTGCATTAATGACTTACGAACACAGTAACAATCAGCACATCAGTAAACCTCTTAAATTGGAACTTGTATTTTTATAGATATACTTATTTCTCTCTTGATTGGCAGCGAGCCTGTGTTTACGTCCTAATTAAGTTTACTGCTTATAGACTCTTAGGTTTATCGTGCACATATTACAGCTGTAGTCATATTCCCCCAGTCTGCAATGACAGCACATGCGATTTGAGCCCTTCCTCTCTCCTCTGCTTGGCTATGAGATGCAGATGGAGCAGAAGATAATTAAGAGCTGATGACTGATCAGATGGAAACATTCGCAGTCCTTTAGTACAGTAGGAGAATCACATGCTGTCTGCTGCTCCTTCTGGCCAAGTGCTAATTGGATGATCAATCTTCTCTAAATTGCCACAACCTAGGAGGTGTGGATAGAAAGAGAGAAAGACATAGAGAGAGAGAGCATGGGGGATGGAGTATATATATATATATATATATATATATATATATATATATATATATATATTCACTCACACACCAACATGCAACTGCTTACACACATAGACACAGAGTTTGTGATTAGACTGGGGGGTGCCTGCAATTCTCATTCCTGACACCATTTCTTTTCTTCAATAATAAGTTCAAAAGGTCATAAATGAAATGTATCATCACGTCTCATGCTGCACAGTCAACTACTTCAGGAGAGTTATATACACATGGCCATATTCGTGTGCTTGAGTAAGAGCCAAGTTAAAAAAAGCCCTGAGGTTAGGAAAAGCAGGAGTAACCTTGTCTGTGCCTCCTCACCCTTAACCTTTGGTCTGCTGTGTTTATGATTCTTTTCAGGAGTCTGGATTGAAGCTTGTTTATGAGATGTGCTGTGCATTTGGGATGGCTGTTAACAGAGAGCTGCAGAATCCATTTAGCAGACTGATTCAAATCAGCTGGCAGACTGACACTGGATGCCATTGTTCTGCCCCATTGAATGTAGAATTACAAAAAACAACATCAAGCAAAAGAATTGGCACTGATGTGACAGTCTAATTAGTTAGTAGTGGAATTTTAAGCAAGAGCACTAACAGGAAAATAAAGGTCAGAAACAAATTTTTAAGATGATTACTTGTCATATTGAATGAAATGATTTGACTGAAGAGACTGTGCTATAATATTTGTTTTCTCTGTCAGATGTAGATCCTAACAATAGACCGATGATTAAAGATAATTACTACATTCTGCTTAGGTCGTCAATCACAACAATCTGGTCTTTCAGAGAAAAGGGGTCACATAAACAGTAACAGTTTTCAAACTGAGCTAAAAGTAATGAGAATATATTTCTGTCCACTTTGTTTATATTACCAATGATGTATTTGCAGCTGCCATGTGAGTTTTGCATCATCCTATGCCATCCGCCTTTCGGCTGTTAGATATGGGTTATTGCAACGGCCACAATCTGAATCACAATCTGGTCACAAATCTGAGACATGAATTTAAAATAATTCTGCTGCCTGTAATCACATTATGTGCTCCAGTATCTCAGCTCGTGAAGAATTATTTTAAGATATGAGATTTTTATCTTCAACAGCAAAATTGGGCCGAAACCTGGCTTAAGTTAGCAAAGAGTTTCACTCCCGGGTGACTCATGCCCTTCCAAATATAGCTCCAACTTGTTAGTCCTTAAAAGGCATAGCTGAAATAGCTGTGGTTAAGAAAGAAGAATAAACTGTGGTTGTCTCTACCCAAGCTACAGATTCAAATATTGTTTTAACCTCTATTTGAGTGTAAGTCAGGGTGTGCTGCTGGCATTGTGGCCTTGCTTTGGAAAATAAAATGGCTCTGAGAGGAAATAAAGTCACAGGTGGCAGAGTGAACAGGAACAGACTTCTGTCTGGGCAGAGCTAATGTCCAGATTCATATTTTCTTTTCTTTATCCTGACCTAGTTTCAGCTGTAGAATCACCCCAGAAAAAGAAAAATAATAGAACTACTGTCCTTCAGATATTGAGAAAAAGAGCAAAAAAGACATAGGGATAAGATGAGATTTCTAAAGGATACTCTGTAGCTGTGCTATTACATAGTGCAACTCATAAATTCATAAAATTGCACATACAGTTGTTCCATGAACATAAAATGCGTTGGAGGATTTAATAAGCAATAGTGAGAGAGAGAGAAAGAGAGAGAGAGAGAGCCCATACAGCCATAACTAAAAATCTTTTAGAGACCAGCCCATACTTGGCCAACCCCACAACTCCTTCTGTCTGCTCTAAGGATCAGAAAGATTGAGCCTGGTGTGTTCATTCCTTTGAGCTTTATTGGAAGCTTTGCAGTGGAACAATATGCTTTTTCAAATCTAATGCTCAGATACATCCGAGGCAATCCCTGATAAGCCTGTGAACAGCAGTGAGGATATTACGAGTGTCATATAAATGCATTTTATGCTGTAGAGGATATACATCAATGGCATACCTGTAGATGGGATAAGATCTACCGGTATGATGTGGAGGGCAGTGTTTCCCTCAGGCGTTACTGGAAAATATAACACAGCATACAGATGTCAGCTATTTCAGCAAGAATCTGATAACATCGCAATTCTCTCGTTTTCTTTCTCTGAACCTCCGGAAAATGTTTGCCATGCTTTAAGTATCCATGAACCATGTACAATACATATATGTACAATGATAAAATTATTTCATATATTTTTATGCCTATAGAAATACCAGAAAGGACATATGATAGTTTTAACCCTTATTAGAAATGTCAGGAAATATGAATATGCCTCATAAAAACGCTTTCATTTCCTCCTCCATATAGCGAGGTAGTAGATTTATTGCTAGCTTGAATTTTTCACCGGCTAACAAAATTGGGATGTTAGTAACCTATCTGAGACACAATGTCACATGTCGTAGCAGCATATGATTTAACAGTAACCACGTTTCAGACACCCTACGTTTATTATATAGATTTAACACATTCTGTATAACAAATAATATGGTCATCACTATTAAACGATTCATTACTATATGCAGACATGAGAATTTTCTTAAATTCAATTCAGTTTTATTTGTATAGCACTTTTAACAATGGACATGGTCTTAAAGCAGCTTTACAAAACATGAGAAATTAAGAAATATAGTACAAAACATTCAAGATTAATATTAGACTTACATTTATTTGTGTTGATCCCTAATGAGCAAGCCTGAGGTGACTGTGGCAAGGAAAACTCCCTTAGATGGTAAAAGGAAGAAACCTTGAGGAACCAAACTCAAAAGGGAACCCACCCATCATATACATATTTCATATGTATACATAATATGTATATTTAACAGTAGCCAAACCTGTCAAAAAACAACCACCCACCACTAACATTAACCAAAATGAACCAGATTCAGGATATGACTTCATTCCCAGACTTCACAGGTTTAAGCTGTGAGGCTTTTTTAATGAGAACACATACTGAACTCATAGGTCACAGTGATCCCAGGATCAGTTATTAAATAAAGTACTAGTACACAATCTGTTTTTATGGGGGGGAAAGGATATGTTTTAACCAAATATCAAACTAATTATCTAATTATCAAATTATCTAAATATCAAACTAATCATCTTCTGCTATTATCTTTTTTGAGTGCATGAATACTTTACTACTTACCAATAAAATGCTGTGTATGGAAAGATTATATGGTGTGTGTATAAGAGACCTAGAGGACTAGGACACATTACTGCCTAGAATATTACATTTTGAATTAGCCTATAAAAGAAGGTTATTTGATTTCATGAAAAACTAAGAACAGAACAATAAAAGAAATCCCCATTAATCAACATGGCCTGGAAAAAAGGCCAGGCAGTAAAATGGCAATACATCCAGAAAAAAAAAAAAAACAGTAAGAATTGCATATTTGCATATATATTCCAAAAGCACTTCATGTATTATTTCTCAGGGGTTGGAAAAGCCTCCATAAGATAGTTTTAGATCTATTATGCACTTTCATCAGGCACAAGAGAATAAGTAAAACATCAACAATTACAACAATAACAACTTTATTGGAATAGAAGAACATGACTTTTGGGTGTATAGTTGCAACCAAAAAACATTAAGACCGGCAATGTGTTGAAAATGTACATTTCTGAAAACATTGCACAAGTGATAAATAACACAACATTAACGACAACTTTATTGGATTTAAAAAAGACACAACTGAAAGTGCAAACTTCACACAACAAAACAAAAGAAAATGTTGAAACTGGCAACTTGCTGAAAATATACTGTGTGTTCACTAAGTACTGTGGTTCAGTCTTTTTAGCACTGCATAGCTAATGTTTAGATATTCATGCATGAACACGCTATTTTAGCGTACTTAATGTAGTAGTTTATAAATGTTAGCAATTCTTCCTCCCTTTTTTGTATACAATGAACAGATATAAGAATTAGTATAGTGGCTACCTAGTCCTGTAAGAACGCTTTTTGTGTGTCTATTATTCCTATGTATATTTGAGCATATGACTCATGTTTCTGACAACATTTTGCACATTTGTATGAAAAATACAACAATGCTATAAAAAGGAGTACAACAAACATTAACTGGAATTTACTGAGTCTCAGTGTGATAATAGGCAGGTCAACGACAGGAAAGTAAAGCAAATTACGTTCCCTTTATCATCATCCTCTCCCATTCTCTTTCTAAGTGCATAAGTTCTTTACTACTTTTCCAGTAAAATGCTGTGTATGAGAAGATTATATGGTGTGTGCATAAGAAGCCTGGAGGACACAGGAACACATTACTGCTGAGAATGTCACTGCTGATGTCTTGAATCAGCTGCATTTACATCGTCCATAACAATGCAAGTGCCAGAGAGTCTCATTAATGATATAATGGACCATCGTTTCGATCTGGAGCATGGGTGGCATTCTTGCAATTATGAGATGGACAGTTTAATTCAAAATCATACCCTTCGGGGTTGCAGTAGGCACATGATGAATATTTAAAGGTAATGTGACATAACAGCAGTCAGTGATAATGGAGGGGAGACCTATTTCTTTCTTTCTCGTTCAGTTTTAGATGTATCACACTTAACCTCTCTCACTCAGGAGAGGGGAGATACTCATATACATTGTATGTCTTATTTTTATTCATTTGTTAAGAAATTTATAGCAAGAGACTTAGCGAATATTGTGAAGGTCGGCTCTGGTGTGAACGTTTGTCTTGGTGCTATGCCTGGGGGGATCGAGGTGTTGGGGTGGGGGTTTGGGGGGTAACTGCTGAACAGAACTAATAGACCTATTTGAGCCGCTCTTTCTCATTCCTGTGGGAAGGCATGTCATAAAAAGCAAACATAATTTCACCGTCAGGAGATTTTTGCTGCCCATTTTCTTCATCACAACCCAGAGCTATGGCCCATGCTTCAGAAAAATGTCTCAACTAAAGGTGCAGATGGTTTGAGTCTCTGCAAGGAGGTAATGGCCACTTGTTCCTTCTGTTATCTGCTGTGGGATTTTTTAATGCATGTAGATGTAGAGGAAAAAGACAAAAACAACAAAATCCAGCATCACTAACATTTTATCATATGCAGGTGCCACAAGCCCTTAGAGTGGCTTTTTGTATAAAGTAGTAGCACTTAATCACTGCTCTCTTCTTTTTTCTCATTCAGTCATTCATCTTCAGCTTTATCCTTGTCCGGGTCGCAGCAATAAACATACTGAATGGGAAACCAGGGCATCGCAAGAATGATCGCTTTTTTTTATAGAGACAAAACATTGCAGTGCTCTGCATCTACAAAAATCAGTTCATTTTCACTGATTACTTTACTTACCAATACAACCATCCAGGCTATAAAAGCAAAATTTCATTTCACAAAGAACAAAACAGTGAAAGAAATTCACATTAATCAGGAAGGCATAGGAAAATAATAAAGGAGGCAGTAAAAATGCCACACAACCAGAAAAGAAAAAAATAAACTGTTCAGTTCAGTTTCAAGCACTTCATGTATAATTTCTCAGGGGTTAGAAAGCCTCCATAAGACAGCTCTAGATCTATTATGCACTTTCATCAGGCACAAGAGAATAAGTAAAACAACAATAACAACAGCTTTATTCGAATGGAAAGACACAACTGAAAATCTTTTTTTTTTTTTACATTCGGGTGTATGGTTGCAACAAAGAACGGCAAAACTGGCACCTTGCAGAAAATATGTATGTTTATTATGTACTGTGGATTATGTATTGCCTTTTCATGAGCACCCAGCTAGGATTTATATATCTATGCATGTATATACTATTTTAGCGTAATAATTTATGTAAGTTATTGGTGAGAAATTCTAGCTCCCTTTTTATAAACAATGAAATGATATGAGAGTTAGTGTATGTTTAATTTATGTGGCTGTCTAGTTGTGTTAAAAGGCAAGTATGCTGTAAAATAAATAAATAAACAAACAAACAAATAAATAAATAAATAAATAATTCTGACAGTATTATTCACATGCAGTACGGGTGATAAAATCCCACAATGTTATAAAAGAAAATGAACATTTATACACAAATGAGTCACACAATGGCTCAAGACTTAAAATAAAGGCACTGTGCTACCAAAACCTTTTGCTCTGTGCTATACAGATGTATCTGTTCACTAGTTGTTCACATTGCTGGGGGTTGCCACTGTTATTCAGGCTGATCTGATCACATTCTGACCAGACAGCTAGTAGCTTTAGTTATATATACATACACAATTCTTGAATAAAGCATTGATAAAAGCTTATTAAATGACAGATACTTAGTGGCACATCACATCATTATAAGGACTTTAAGGGATCTTCAGTTTTACTGGTTCTGCAAAGAACCATTTTACCAGAAAGTTTCCAAAACACTAGAACCCTCCTATTAAGGTAATGATCCTGAACTACACAAAGAACCCATTTAAGAGCCTTATTTTGGTTATACAACTCCACTTAACTATATACAGCTGTAGAAAGGACATTATTTATAATCGCACTCTCCGGCATCATTTCTTCGCCATATCGTCTCAGGGAGTTTTTCCTTGCCACGGTTGCCTCAGGATTTCTCATTAGAAATAAATATAAATGTATTTTTAAAGTCTGTAATTTTTTATCTGGATTTTTCTATTTCTGTAAAGCTACTTAGAGACATTTTCTGTTGTTAAAAGCGCTATACAAATAAACTTACCTTGAATTGAATCTGATTATTCTAGGATTCCTGCATTTTGCATACCATGCTCTGTAGCAGTAGCAGCAGGGTTACACAAACTACAAGCATACATATTTTGAACATTTCCAAAATTTAAAACCCTTCTGAGATAGCAAGAACAGTTAACTATACAAAGAACTTGGAGAACTCTTATCCTAAGAGTGTATTGTACAGTACACTGTATGTAGTAACTTAGTATTGGAGGGATGCATAGTATTGTATATAGGTTTTGCTAATTTCATTTCATATTTTGCTGTCAACATACTGCATGTTTTTTTTTTTTTAACTTTCTACTTCACAAATGAAATACTCCACGGTTTGTTTATCACCTGTGATGGCAGCCAATTCTGTTTCATAAACACCATCATAATCAAAATCATGTCCACACCACCCCTCACTATATAACTCACTATATCAAGAAACTCCAGCACAGGTTGCTGATGTCTCTTATTCATGGATACTAATCCTCCTGTGTGATTGTGCTAGACTTACAGTCATCCGGTATAAACCTCATCCAAATCCTATTTGTTGTTTACAGATAGAGTTCTGATACATAGGGATTGTATGTGCACTGAATATTTCTCATATTCTCTCTAGGTTTAAAATAGAATCCTCCAGATTTCAAGAGTTTTAAACAAACTCCACTTTCTGCCCATGAATATAATGGTATAGCTGAAGACATAATGAATAAATGTTTACAATTCATGAAACACTGTGCAATACTGTTGTATAAGGTACTGTCCTTTGCACTTTATAACAATATAGCATGCTGCACTAAAGGTTATATTGTTACGACCAATTAAAATATTTGTAATGTTTACATTGTAAACGTCGTGCATATACTGTTTTAAGCTGACAAAAATTACTTGCAATACTGAGGGACTTACAGGGTGCTGTCTATTGCACTATATCTTTTACACCACTGAGATGTCACTGCATTAATGTTCATTTTGTTTATTTTGTTTATATATTGTTCAGATATTGCTTCTTTATTACTATTTAATGATTCATTGTTGTTCTAATATAAAGCATCTAAAGAGCTGCTAACCACATTTTGTTGTTTTGTACCACTGTGTACGCACAATGACGATAAAGAAGTTCATTCATTCATTAGACTATAAGCCACAGCTGGGGCAGCATTGTAAATCCCATTTACTGTCATGGCTTGATATAGTGATGATAAAGCCATGCCAATATCATGGTTCCCATAAAGCACCATAATGAAAACCATTCTAACCATTCTAGAAACTAATAAATCTTCCATACAATCATCTACATCGATAATTACTATTTTGATATCATGGTCTATAGTAACTTCCTAATTCTGACAACATGGGAATGATCACTTCCTTGATGTTAACAGGGAACCATGGTAACCAGAGTTCTCTCTCTACAGTGTTTTGCGATCAGCTGTCACTGGTTGTCTATGTGTTGGCTCTCGTCGCAGTAACGAACGTGTCACAGCGTATCAAGATAGCATTAATTTCCTCTCCAAACAAAGTCCCCAAGGTGCTGCAAGAGACAGGCACAGAGCCTGAGCCCACTGACAGCCAAATGGAGTGAAAGAGAGAGCAATACATCATAGGTTCAGTGCCCAGTTGTCATACTGTTCATTAGAAACAGAACTTTTTTTTCCCTTCTGTGCCAGATTGAAGTATGATTGGATGCTATCTGAAGATGCAATGCACATGACAAACAGCAAGCTACTATTTTCTAGGCTTCTACTTGAAGTGTTAAGGCAACAAACTGATATTTGATTATACTTAATCTGCTATGATGTTCAGAATCTGGGGTAAACATATGTTTATGAATGAGCAGAATTAGATAGGAATATTTCATAACTATGTCAGTGTTATTGGCAAATCCTATTTACATACCAGTTCATTTTTACACCCTATTTGTCTGGTTTGTTTGTTTGTTTGTTTGTTTGTTTGTTTTTGATAAAAATCAAGATTCATTTCAGTTGTTTCCTTTTAAATCGCTGTATCACTCCAAAAGATCCAATCACTATACCCCTACTATTTTCTAATAGAAGCAAACAGAAATAAAAAATAACCATAAAACAATGAATATTTTTATGTATACAAAAAGAAGAAGAATATCAAGATCAAGATCATGCTCTTCCTCATTGCAAATAAAAGATACTATCAAATAAAATTATGAATATATTCAAAATGTTAATATAATATCTAATATCTAATATCCATCTATTTTCTGCAGCTCTTATTCCACACAGAGCCACAGGAAACCTGAAGCCTATCCCTGGAGCCTCAGGGCACATGGTGGAGGACACCCTGGACAACGTCCCTACCTATCACAGGCACAATCACATACTCTCAGACACTATGGACATTTTTGAAATGTCAATCAGCCAACAATGCATGTCTGCACTCAAGGAGGAGTGAAAAGGAAAGAAAACACCAGAAGCATATGAACATACAAACTCCATACACAGAGGGGAAATGAGCAACCTGAACTCGCGACCCAGGAGGTGCAAAGCAAATCACTAAGCCCTTATGCCGTCAAGTAGAATAGTGTTGAAATGCCATTTTCAGTTTTAGCTTTAACCCTCATTCTTGATGATTACATCAGAGCTCAAGCTGCACAGGGATAGCAGGCTGAATGATGGGGCCCTCCTGCCTCCCTTACTTATGGAAATGAAGATGCCTGTCATTACGGTACGGTAGGTCTCTGCAGTGAGTCTTACTTTGCAGCATTTAAAAGAGCATGTGCTTGTGTGTGTTTGTGTGTGTGTGTGTGTGTGTGGCACTGTGAGAGGTTTTTGCGAGGTGTCTGAAATGTACCTGGTGGGGGTCTGGTGAGATGCAGAACATTTCCTGTACTGACATGGGGAATATGCTGACCTTAAGAATAATCAGAGCAGAGATGAAGATTTTTAGTGTGTGTTTATTTACGCATGTGTGTGTGTGTGTGTGTGTGTGTGTGTGTGTGTGTGTGTGTAAGATAAAACTATATTAGAAAAGTGGACTCAACAGTACTGTATGGAACAGATAATGGCATGCGATGCACGTTGTTAAGCTGCTTGATGATGTGTATGCTTGTGAATGTGTATTTAATTATGTTTATATTTGTCATTTGTGAAATTGCTATTTGGTTTCCATAGAAATCATTAAAATGTTATGAGTAGGTAAATGCTGTTCAGTAATTTCCAGCAATCTACATGATAAGCAGTGCGCAGCGTGGTGCTCATAATTGCTCAAAGTCCGCTACAGAAAGCAGCCACCCTGATGAATCTAACCTTTTTTTTCCCCCCACAATTTCCTTTGTGCAGCTGAGCTATCTCATATACTGTTCACTGTGCCTTTGTGTGGCTTTTCTTTCTTTTTATTTCCCTCTATTTAATCCAATTCATTATCCAGGGCCCTTTTGTCCCTCCACTATCAGGGCACACAAAGCGCTCCACTCAGTATGGATGGGGCTTTGTTCACATTCTGTCCTCTTCTCCCCTGGGATGCAGGATCCGTGAAGAATACCTGGAGCAGGCTTTTTCTTATTGTGCACAGGAGGCACGGCAAACACAGAGATTGGAAAGCCGGTGAGGCGCCCAGCTGAAGGATAAACGCTTTTGAGAGGCACTCACTCCAAAGGCAAAACTTTTTTTGGGGTCTCATAACGCTTCCATATGCATGCAGTGTACTTGGCACACTGAAATGGAAGGAAGGAAGGAAATACTATACTATTCTGCACTAATGCAGATGGATGTAGTGTGTCCTAGACTGCAAAGAATGTAGCTTAATTGGCACAACAATTTCTCAGTGATTATGAGACATACAGTATAATGAAGAATAAGATATATCAGATTCTACCATCACAGCTATTCTTTAATATATACTATAGCACAGATGAAGAATACATCAGTACATGTGCTAAATAAAGACAGAGTGAGTATGGATTGAATGGTTCGATCTTCCTCTGTAAACCCTCCCACTTGGCAAATTCCCCTGATCACTTCTTCTCTGCCTGCACTTGAGATCCTATATAGAGAAATCCAGAACATTCTTTCCTACCCTTCTTCATTCATCTCACAGTCTCGCTATAGCGCTATCCTGTATAACCATTCCATGCCCCATGCTGGGATGCTGAAACACATTTCTATTGAGAAATCGTGCAGCTCAAACTGAGAGGGACAACGGCACTTTTTTTTTTAATTCAGGAAGTGATTTCCACCGTTCAGAAGAACCGGATGCTCTTAATGGCCTCTTTTTATTTGCACTTAAATGCTCTGTGTGTGTGTGTGTGTGTGTGTGTGTGTGTGTGTGTGTGTGTGTGTGTGTGTGTGTGTGTGTGTGTGTGTGTGTTTGCATTTTAAATGAGAGACAAATAGAAATGTGACATGTCAGTCACAGGTGGTTGCCCTGATGAGTGTACACACATAGTTAAGGGAGGATCATTTCCTACTTTAATTACACACAGCAAGTGCTTACTGAATTGGGAGGAGGTCCAGACACAATAGCATATGGATTTTGGGAGACAATTTCAAAATCATTTGATTTAATGGTGCAGAAATAAAGGGAACACAGAATGACATATGCAAACGCATATCAATAGGTACACACTTCTTCTTCTTCTTTCGGCTTTTCCCTTCAGGGGTCGCCACAGCGAATCATCTCTCTCCACCTATCCCTATCTTCTGCATCCTCAACACTTGATCAATAGGTACACACTGATGATCTGAAAATCTGCATGTTCCCATTCATACAGAAGGACTGAAAAAATATTAGCACTTGGCCAAACTGCTTGTGTATAAGGTATCTGCTACCATGTGACACTATGTCATACAGTATACACTCACCAAGCTCTTTAATAGAAACACATGTGCATCTACACATTCATGCAGTTATATAATCAGACAATCATGTGGCAGCAGAAATAAGCATACAAGTCAGCAGCCTCAGTCAATGTTCACTGTGATCGCATTGATTTTGATCAAACCATGATTGTTGGTGCCAGACAGGCTGTTTTGATTATTTCTACAACTGATGATCTGACACAACAGATTTTCAGACACAACAGTGTCTAGAGTTTACACAGAATGTGGGAATAAAGAAATATAAAACATTTATACAACAGCAGTTCTGTGGACAGTCACTGTGTTGATGAGAGAGGACAATGGAGAATGGACAGACAGGTTTGAGCTGACAGAAAGGCTATAATAACTCAGATAACCACTCTCTACAACCGTGGTGAGCAGAAAAGCATCTCAGAATGCAAACATGTTGGACCATGAGGAAGATGAGGGATGTGGGGGATGTGGTAGCTTAGTGGTTAAGGTGTTGGGCTAGTTTGAATCCCAGGCCCACCAAACTGGCTCCACTGGGCCCTTGAGCAAGGCCCTTAACCCTCAATTGCTCAGTTGTATAAAATATGATGAAATGTAAGTCGCTCTTGATAAGGGCATCTGCCAAATGCCAGAAATGTAAAGAAATCTTAGATGAGTTACACCAGCAGAAGACCACGACCACTTGTGTCAGCCAAGAACAGAAAGCTGAGGCTGCAGTTGGAACAAGCATAAGACTGGAATGTAGCCTGGTCTATGACTCTGCTGAGGCACACAGATGATTAGGGTCAGAATTTTGTGCCAACAGCATGAATATGTGAAGCCTTCAACAGTCCATGCTAGTGGAGGTTGTGTAATAGTGTGAGGAATGTATTAATACCAATAAATCATCATTTGAGTGACATTTGAGTATTGTTGCTGACAATGTGCATCCTTTCATGGCCACAATTTACTCATATTCTACTGGCTAGAAGTCATCTCATGCTGGTTTCATGAACATGACAGTGAGTCCAGTGTTCTTCAGTGGGTTTCCTTGACATCAGATCTGAATCCAATAAGACACCTTTGCGGTGTGGTAGAACAAGTGATTCACAGCATCAAAAATCTGCAGGAATTGTGTGATGAGATGTCATATCAATATGATCTCAATCTCAGAAGAATATTTCCAACATCTTGTAGAATCCATGTCACGAAGAATTGAGGCTGTTTTGACAGCAAAGAGAGGCTTTATCCTGTATTAATATAGTGTTCCTGATCAAGCGTTCTGTGAATACATCTAATACCAAGTGATACTTTTATAACATTGAAATGTAAGAAGATTCTATGTTTTGTTAATTATATATATTTCGTACTTATAAATGGAGTTTTATTTTAATGGGAAGATTCTGAAGGACTTATTGATGGGAAAAGTCTGCTATAGAAAAAGGAAAAAGGGGTTGTAATTTAGTGGAGGGATGAGTTAGCCGTGATCTCTTGACTCGAGTTAATTAAAAAAATAAAACAAAGAGGAGAAATATATTAACGAGGAGCTCATCATAGTGGCTGTGGTATCCATTATTATTAAGCCCCCTAACACACAACCGCAACTATTACACTATGTATCTGATACCATGTGACAATATGTAATATAATCATATTGATCATCAACAACATGCAGGACCCACAATGGTCTCTTACCAGCCTACTTGGACATTAACACACAAATGCACATATGTTGTGTTCCTATACATCACACAACTCAGACAGCCGTACTGCACCTGCACACTTATCTTACCTTCCTACCTCAAAGTGTGAGTTTTGCACTTTTGCTAATATGCAATTAATGTACAGTTAATGTTTCCATCTGCACTGACTGTAGCCTTGGTAATTCAATTGTTTGCACTGGTTAATTTTTTAATACAATATAGAACTGCACTATTACACAGTATATATTCATTCATTCATTGTCTATCCTCGGGTCACGGGAAGCCTGTGCCTATCTCAGGCGTCATCGGCCATCAAGGCAGGATGCACCCTGGACAGAGTGCCAACCCATCGCAGGGCACACACACACACTCATTCACTACGGACAATTTAGACTCCAATCAATCTAGAAGCATGTCTTTGGACTGTGGGAGGAAACCATAGAACCCAGAGAAAACCCACCAAGCAAGGGGAGAACATGCAAACTCCACACTCACAGTGAGTGGGCGCGAGACTTGAACCCAGGAAGCTGGAGGTGTGAGACGAACCACTAAGCCACCGTGCCGCTGCCCACTGCAATCCATCCAAGGTAATTAATATAACTAGCTAATGCACTTTATTTCGAATTAGCTAGCTAACTAGCCTAGTAGCATAACTATATGAGCAGGCTCATGTGCACTTTTCATGGCCTCTATTTAAACTATGGAAACATGAACAGAGCCAATAAATGTGACTCTAAACGTGATTTCTTTGATTGATTGTATCTTTGTCTTATCCAACTTTCATACAGTGAAGCAACTTTCCTTGAGGTTGTGTGGAGTGCATGCATAAACCACAGCATTACTTTGGTAATTCATAAACACACATTGTGTTCCCTTTGTAAAGGCAGTCCTATAGAATGCTACAGATTTAAAGCTTCATTTACAAATACCTTTGACTGAATAATTCATATCGAAGTCATATCAAACACCAAGAATATCAAATACCTCTGAATAATTCATAACCTGCTATAAATTATTAAGTGTCTCATGTAAATGTTTATTGACTGCCCCAACGACTACCCTTAAGACTTTTATTGTCAGTGGGTTTTAAGTAAACAGGTAGGTTTTCTGGGTTTTTCTTAATACAAGAGATTTACAGAGAGAGAGAGAGAGAGAGAGAGAGAGAGAGAGAGAGAGAGAGAGAGAGAGAGAGAGAGAGAGAGAGAGAGACGAGAGCGAGAGAGAGACTAAAGGGATGTTTTTCATGTGTGTGTGTGTGTGTTTTATTCAAGTGAGACATGCAGCAACATAAACAAACCATAAAAATGCATACTGATTCAGCTAGTGGAAAAGTGTGTCATTGAATGCCTATTTACAGCACTACTTTAAAGTAAACAGTATATTTTTTTTATATTTGTTTATATTTTCACATTGTACTCATTACCAAGTGAAGTTTATACCGAGTATGAACATAAGATATTTTCTAGCCTTCCATTTCTAGGTCTTAATTTATCATTATGATTCATCTGTGGAAATGGCACTGTGTCATTTGTATTCATTACGAGGATTGAAAGCAGTAGAATAATGTAAGGCCATCACTTTCTCTTCAGATGAATCCCAATTTGAGCTCCATACAAAAAAAGACAAAAGAGTAACTATTTCTCTCTGAAAAATGGAGCAATATCATTTTATTTGCAGTGGAAATTTCTTTCAAAAGAGTCCGAAAAGCGAGTATGTCCTTCCACATCTTGTGTGTGCATGTTGCTATTAACAGTGCTATCTATATCTTATGCTAATTTCTGGGATGGAGAGGGGCATAAAATGAGGAACTGTAATCTACAGACTGTGGGCTGTTATCTGCTAGTTATGTTCTAGGAATACTAATTAGATTTCGCTTTCTATATACATGGCAACAACTGCTGTTTGCTGAAGAGATAAGGGATGTGTTGAAATTCAGCTCACACACACCTATGCGAACCCACACACACATGCACACGCTTATTTGCACCCTCTCCTATCTCTTCGTCTCATCATCGTCTCCCGTTTTCAGAGATGATTGAACCAGACTGTGTGCAGGTGAGCTGTGCAAGAGTGACTGCCAAACACGAGTCTGTACACTACATGGCTAGTTCTCTCATAAAGAGATACATCCATAAACCAAATTTCTGCAGGAGATTTCTATAGTAAATTATAGCATTTAGCACCTTTTTCCCCCTTCTCTCTGCCCCATTATCTCCATCTTCCACTGCTGAAATTCTTGCCACAAAAAGCTCACACTCCAATTATTCTGGATCAAATAGCAAAACCTGGCTTCGTATTATATACAGAGGCACTAATCAGACTCCGAAGCGACAGGTACAGCACGGCAAGGGAAATGAGGAGCCCTAGTGAGGAAATGAAATGGAAATGAAAGGTTCTGCTACCACTGTAGCACACAGGCCATTCACCTCCTGAATAAAGACAAGGACATTCCTCTCACAGGAATCAGCTCTAATCCTCATTTAACAATTATTCCAGACATCCCAACCAGGGCTCTACATGTGATGAATAAGATATGCTAATGCTAATTTCAGAATGGTTAATGCACTGCAAATCATCATGTGCCGCTGTTTTCTTTCATCTTTCCCTGTGAAATATCATTTATTTACTCACTGATGCTTTACACTGAGATTACATTCATTTGGAGTTAGGAGGAAATGAAGGTAATTCACCACAAGATGCTTGAATGTTGAAATAAATGGCATTGTAGTGTTTAAAAAAAACATTAGACATAGATATGAAAACATCAGAGGGAGAGCTCATGTTGGACGTTTGGGGGACAAAGTTAGGGAGGCCAGATTAAGATGGTTTGGACATGTTCAGAGGAGGGAGATTGAGTATATTGGTAGGAGAATGTTGAACATGGAGCTGCCAGGCAGGAGGCAAAGAGGAAGGCCAAAGAGGAGGTATATGGATGGAATTAATGAGGATATGAAGCTAGTGGGTGCAAGTGTTGAGGATGCAGAAGATAGGGATAGGTGGAGAGAGATGATTCGCTGTGGCGACCCCTGAAGGGAAAAGCCGAAAGAAGAAGAAGAAGCAGAAGAAGAAGAAGAAGAAGAAGATTAGACATAGATATGAAAGAAGGCAGCCAGTGTCCTGTATACATCACCTTCCCTTCTGTAGCTTGTAGCATCTCTACTGAACCTGCAAATAAACATACAATCCATATGTTATTATTAATGAAGAATTTTTTTCTGAGGATGTTTTCTTAAAAGTATTTCATCTAGAGTTCCAAAGACTGTTATTTTGTGATTATTATTAGGTGTCTGCTTGAATAATAATCTATTTTAATAAGTGATGGGTGGCTGTGATATTAAATAGGAGGGCTCAAACACATTATCTATCAATTGCTTGACAACAAAACTATTAGGATTGAAAAGTGCATTATATCATGAGGTCTCATTGACGGCTTAATAGGAAGAATTGATGTGAGGCAAACCACACACACACACACACACACACACACACACACACACACACACACACACACACACACACACACACACAGAGACAGAGAGAGAGAGAGAGGGAGAAAGAGAGAAAGAGAGAGAGACTTAATGAGAGATACACTGTTTTTATTTTTGTTGGTATCAAAAGATTTTTGTACTTTTCATCCTTTACTGGGTTCATGCCACGTTTCCTCTGAATACCAAACAATAAAAATATAAAACTCTATTTATTTAAATTCAAAAGGTTTCAATCAATTTAAAATTTTATTTATTACATACACAACCATACACAGTACCACACGTTAAATCCTTTTCGATCTGAATAAAATCAAACTAGAATAATAATAGACTATTACAGAGAATTAAAATAGAAAACTATACAGCTGGAGAAGGGAGATATACAGTATGTAGTAAATATAAAAATACAATATATGAATGCAGATCGGTGGTAGAACAGCATTATGAATAAAGTGTAGGTGTGTGCAGTTGGGTGCAATCCAGCTTGTTCACATGCATTACATACACAGCTGTATGTCTCAGTCACTGCTGAGGGCATTTTATAGATGTGTCAGTAACACAGGCTGAAAGACTCCAGCTCAGATGCAAATCTTGGGGACGTTTGACTGTGAAAACACCTGACATGACTGTCACTAATCAGCTGCAGGAATGTATGTATGCCTCAGCTTTCTGGGCTAGAATAACATCAGGCCCAGTCTTGCGTTGTCATACAGATTCTGTGTCTTGTTCTTACTCTTACATGTTGATGCTGTTGTGTGTGGTTCCACAGAAGTCTAAAATAATGTGTTAAAATAATATTCTGATGTAGATGCAAAAAACAAAAGCTTCTCTTCATGTAAATTTGTAAAAAAAAAAATAAATAAATAAATAAATTAATTAATTAATTAAAAAAAATATTTAAAAAAAATTAAAAAAAATCTTTAAAAGACACAGGGGAGTTAGCCAGCCATTGATACCAGACATTCTTGATATTTATGTATAAATAATATAATATAAATAATAATTATCTGTGAAACGCATGTGAAAGTGATATATAGGAACTCTAGATGTTTGAAATAAATTGAATTGAAATAAAAATGTAATTAGTTTAATGGAAAATGATTGATTTTACTTGATTTTCAAAATTCGCAATGCAACTTGAGGTTTTTTTGTGGCATTTTTTCAGAAAAGTACTTGAATTGGCAAAATAGCAAGCACAAAATTCTTTTTTTAAACTACTACCAGTGAAGACACATTTGTAATTACTTTCTATTATAGTAACTAGACACCTTGGCCTAAATTTGCAGAAAATCTGCGGTAATTTAAAAATTGCAAGCTACTCTGAATATCACAGCTTTTGCTTAATTTTGTGTCTTGCAAAATCGTGCAATCCTGAAGGGACTGTATTGTATACAAAGTCAGAAAAACTAAAAAAAAATTAAAAGAAACATCCAGCCTTCATTGGACTGTGAAGTTCTTTTGTAAGTACATCTCCAGGCCCCAAGCTAGATCAACACAAAGAAATCTAAGAGAATAATTCCAGTGGTGATAAAAGTAGGAGGTTGTTCAAATGTGTGCAGATTTCTCTAGCGAGGGTGTTAGCTCTTTACAGGACCTCCTCAGGCTGTGTAGTGTTCTCATTATATAATCTGCCTCTTAAGCTTTATTTTTGGTGGGCTGTAATTTAGTGTGTTGCCAGATTTCTACTGTTCCTGTGTGCTCAAGGCACTCTGATATGGTAATGCCAGACATGCTTTCTCACAACCGCAGGAACTTTTTGTCTAATTTTTTTTGTACTCTAAATTATTTTTCACAAGTCAGGGATTTTTTTTTTCTTCTGAAATATTAAGGGTTCTTCATGAGAGGACTTCTCAGCATATATTACAGGAAAACAAGCACACAAGGGATTTGTGTGTTAATGAGTTTGTGCTGATGAGAGGAGTTGCCTTGGATGAGATTTGGAAAGCTGTTACTCTGCTGAAGCACAGAAGGCTGAAACTGCAATGCCAACAGTTTTTCATGGTTGAAAATTCATGAGGCAATCAGATCCTGACTCACAGAAAGTGGTTATTGAAATTAAGTGGAATTTGTAAGGATTTGATCCAAAGGTAAATTTACAAATAATTTAGGTATGTGTTAAAGGGAAAGGATTAAGCCATTTAAAAAAAACATCAGAGCTTTATCAACTCCATCCCAGACTTGTGAATTTTTGTGAATCCAGATCCATGCCACTCTGGACAATCGCCTGCTCACAAGCCAAGCTCG
Organism: Hemibagrus guttatus; assembly: GCA_033459395.1. Classification (NCBI taxonomy): domain Eukaryota; kingdom Metazoa; phylum Chordata; class Actinopteri; order Siluriformes; family Bagridae; genus Hemibagrus; species Hemibagrus guttatus. The sequence continues at coordinate 17,714,330 of JAUCMX010000009.1, read as the reverse complement.
AAGCTACTAACAAGATTAGTTGCTCCTCATTTCACTCATGGTGCTCTCAGTGTAGGCGAGCATGAGGTCAGATGTAACAGAGGTCAGTTCAACACTATCAATTGTTCTAATCAGCAACAAGCTACAGTGGAAAGACAAAGTCTGCACGTGTTCAATAACATCATTCTCTACCTGTCTGCAAAACAACATCAACTTAAACACAGCTCAGAAGAATTTATCATTAACAGTCTGATTTAGAAGTATGAATATGTGTTCATTTTATAAATCTGAAAAAAAGTTAAATGGATACAATAAAACAAATACATATTGCAAATCCTATTCCCTCTGCAGGAGTATGTTGCGGAAGCCCATCTCTCAACTCTGACAGCGCTGAGTCGCAAGGGCTCGCACATCCAATCTTCAGAGCTCCTTTTTGAAGCTAAACAAGCTTTGCAGAATTTAGAGGACAGAAACCTTCTAAAGAGCCATATATCACCTCAGATACAGAGGGTCCTAATGGGTCCTGACAGATTATTCCTGACTAGCTAAAGCAGAAAAAAGACAGAGGATCTGGTCTGCTGATGGCTTTCTTCAGAGTTGCAACCAAGTGCAACAGCCATGTAAGGCTGTGAAGTGCTGCGGGCAATCTGCTGACACCCTGATGATGAGATGGATGATATCCTTTAAAAAAAAAAAAAGCCAACAGAGAAGCATTCAAGCAGCTGCAAGTCAGCAGTTTCATTGAGCTTATAGAGCACAGGGGAGAAGGAGCACCGCCTCAGTCCTCCATGTCCTCTAATGGCATTTTGCTCATCGGGCAGACAAAGGCTTTCTGTATTGTGTTCATGGATGTCCACACTGTGTAATGCACTCCTTACTTGGTACTATGGGGAAAATATCACCATTCATCAACTGAAAGCCTATAAAAGCTTAAGGTATGACAAGATTGCAGAATTGTTACTTTCTCAGGCTTTTACTAAAGAAGGGACACAGAAACTATATGAATCCATCAATATTTATTTGTGAAGGGTGGCCATTAACTAAAGTACAGATGTTTACGAGACATGAGACATGTTCATTGCTGGCCACAGCAGTAATGTAAAATATATATATATATATACATTTCTCATTTCTCCTCTTAGGGCTGGCCACAGCGAATCATTGATCCACGTATTTTGATTTAGCACAGGTTTTGATCTGGGCTTTGGGACTGGTACTGGGATCACATTGAGTTTGTCTTGAGCAATCCCAATGGCAGGAGTTGGCTGCCAGGCACAGCAGTGAAAATATTATTATTAGTTGTAGTAGTAGTAGTAGCAATAGTAGTAGTAGTAGTAATAACTTGACAAGTTGATCAATCTTCCTGTGATCCAGCTAGTTTGAATAATAATTAAAAAGTAAAATTCATCGCTTTCCAGTGGTGAGTATTGTAAAAAAAAAAAAAGAATAAATAATGAATAATTGTTTAATAATTAATAAATAATTGTACAAAAAAAAGGAATGTGAATTGCTCCCTGACTTCACTGACCACAAAGTCCAAACATGTGAGCAAACACTGGTCAATTTTTTCACATGAATTATTTATAAGCACAATATTGGATTTCTTAATAATATTGAATTTGTAACAACTTTGTTATTTGTAGCCTAATGTTATGTTATTGATGCTTGATAAATGGTTAAATATTGGTGTTAAGCTATGGGGATTCTACATAGGTCATAGGACTAACAACATTATGTGTTTTTCTTTAAAAGTGGATTAGAATTTTGCCCCACCATACATTACCGCCCTAATAAAGTGAATGGGTGAAACCTGGTCACGGCATTGTAAAAAGCTCTGGCTATGGTGCTGTTATGGGATCTGGTTGGAGAGGATAGTGAATATAAGTGATACCTGTGCATATAGACCAAGGAAATGAGAAGGTATTTTACAATGTGTGGTCACATAGTAGAACTGGTATTATCACACAAGGCACATACAAAGCTGTACAAAGGAAAAAGGCTTCCCTCTGAGTTTTGTATGTGCTCTGAATATCTTTGTTGGTTGTTAATGGATTCAGTTTGATGGGTCCTTGCATTCACCGGATATAAAAGTGCAGAAGGGAAACTCTGTTATCTCCTTTCACAAAAGAGAAACAGAAAGAGCGAGGTGATCAGCTTGAACACTCAAAAGCTGGTGAGAGAAAGAAAGAAGCATGTCCTCCCCATTGCCCTATTCTTCTTCTTCCGATTGACAGCTCGGCACCTGATGGGTTTTCATTCTCTTTTGACCTGTGTTCTGCCACACATTCAGAAAACAACATGCTCTTGTGAGCTAATCAAAGACCGACGGAGAGCGGACTCATCCACTTCACGAAAGCGAGACGACATTCAGGACTGTCAAACATGGGCTGAGCAGCAATGAGGAAACATGCTTTGTGTGGCCATTTCTCTAGAGATGGTGATGGGATCAAGGGGAGGGAGGGAGGGAGGGAGGAGCAGAGGAGAGGAGGAGGGGTGAAAAGGGGGTGAGCAGTAATGAGGCTGAGTGGAAAACATTTCAGCTTGTCTCAATGGACAATCAGTAAGATGTAGAGCACAGCTGCTGCTACTGCTGCCAGAGATGGAGAGAGAGACATTGAGAGAGAGAGATAGAGAGAGAGAGAGAGAGAGAGAGAGAGAGAGAGAGAGAGAGAGAGAGAGAGAAACAGAGAGACAGAGAGGCAGAGAGGGAGGGAGAGAGGGAGGGAGGGAGGGAGAGAGGGAGGGAGGGAGGGAGGGAGGGAGGGAGGGAGGGAGGAATGGTGGTAACTCGAATCAGCTCTTTCTCCTCTTCTCATTTTCTCACTATTAAATATTTAATTTCCATTAAAGTCAGAACAATGGCTGTGAGAGATTTACGCTTTGTCTTGTGTTGTTTTTTTGCCTTTCATGCACTGACAATGTGAAAATGAGGATTTCCACTTACACCTAGAGGCTATTCATGTTTTAATATGTTTTTTTTTTTTAATAAAAAAGAAAGGAGCATTCAAGACAACATTTCTGTGACTCTGAGGTTTGAGCTTTGTCTTTTCAGTAGTGACGTGTATTCAGACTAACACATATGTTATCAGAGAATGTTTAACCTCCAAGGTTGCACATCGCTTCTTTAAGCAATGTGTTTGGCTCCTGATATTAACTGGCATTGTTGAAAAGACAGATTAGCATGTCGACTGTGGCCTTTAAAGTCTATAAAGCTGCTTTAGAGTTGGTAGAGATAGCTTAACCAGAGGCGCTGTCTCTCTCTCTCTCTCTCTCTCTCTCTCTCTCTCGTGTGTGTGTGTGTGTGTGTGTGTGTGTGTGTGTGTGCATGTAATAGCATATAAAAAGGCACAAGCAGACTTTGAGAAGCAGAGACAGACAAAAAGAGCATGAGAAAAGAAGTCAGAAAGAAAAACAGATACAGGAATAGTACAGACACAAACAACATAGTTGGAAAAGAAAAAAAAGACACAGTAGCAGATCAACAATGATGCATCACCATGACAGCAGACAGATGTGCACCTCATTTTGCCACATTCTCTGTGACCTCTACTAATAATCAAACACAAACCTGATGCTTTTTCTGCAAGCTCTGTGACACTGGGATGATGGTGCCCTAAAAAAGAAAACAGCCTCCCCATCTCCTTGAGCACTTCATATATTGTTTCTGTAACGCTGACCATACTTCGTGTGGGAAAATGAAGGCCATTTCACAAGATGAATATATCTGTAGTTTTCATTTATTTTGAGCAGGGTATGGTTCTTTTAGAGCTTCAGGAAGTGTGTGTGTGTGTGTGTGTGTGTGTGTGTGTGTGTGTGTGTGTGTGTGTGTGTGTGTGTGTGTGTGTGTGTGTGTGTTTTAGGACTGTTTCAGGGGAAATAGAGAGCGCTGTGGGGAAATAGAGCTCTCAGTTCTATAACCTTTTCTCTGACAGCTATGATAGGTTTCAAAAATGACTCTCTCTCTCATTAGAATTAGCACTTCCAAACAAAATGGCAGTGCAAGCTGTCAAGTTAAATGTTTTAAGGTCAAATTCTTTGACAAGCTCATTTTTGCCTTGCTGCAATCTTTGCACATCACCTTAAGTATCTGAAAGTGCATATATACACACAGCTACATGTGTGTGCATTTTTGTGTGTGCTTCTATAGTATCTCTCTGATTTAAAGGCCTGCAGCAGTTCCTACTGGTTGCCTTTAATTTATATTCCTACCTGATTTTGTGTGTATAATGTTGATACTAATATGATGTTAACTACAATATGCCTTTTTTGTATATTTAAAAAAAAAATCTACACTATTGTATGTTCTTGTTTTGATATGTCTCGTTAAACCAGTGTGTGCTCTGTACATTTGTGAACATAGTTGCCACCTTCTTTACATCGCAGTATAGACCCCTCACCCCTCACCCACCCCCAGGTAGATTACAGTGCATGATATTTATCTTTCTGAGAAGTGAAAGCATGAGACCGCTATGACCGCTATGTACAGACTCTAAACCCATGTTATTTAGATGGTCAGATATGCAGCATATCAAAACATTCCATGAAGGCTAACCTCGCTGGTCTGCAGCAGGACCACCCTTGTAGTGCCCAATATATTTTTCCAGACTTCAGATGTAATGTAATAGATGATTATTACTGGGTCAAAGATCATATGAGCTGAGTGGCCACAAATGATGTGCTATTATGGCATGAATACAGGCAAGAAATAATAGGATGATCTGGTAGCTGCAAGAGCACTGTACACAGAGAATTAAAGATTAATATTTATCTTTTCATTCTAAGGATACATTAGGGTATAGTCTTTACTTTGAAATCTAAATTACATCATTGTGTGTCTTTTAGAGATCTAACTAGACTAGAAGTGCTCTACCGGCACTTGACACATTACTGCCCCCTACAGGTCTGTTTCCAGTGCACTCTGAGGTAGCTTCACGGAAAGAAGAAGTAAGAGAAGTAGAGGGCATGAAGCCTTTATTATCGCCACACATACATTACAGTACAGTGGAATTTCTTTCTTCGCATATCCCAGCTGAGGAAGTTGGGGTCAGAGCGCAGGGGCAGCTATGATACAGCGCTCCTGGAGCAGAGAGGGTTAAGGGCCTTGCTCAATTGCCCAACAGTGGAGCTTGGTTCACTGATCATGGATTGCACACACACACACACACACACACACACACACACACACACACACACACACACACAAGTGAATAAGGTGCACATTTTTCAGCGCCAATTCCCTAAAAAAACATGGACTCAGGCCACAATGTCTACCAAATGTCCAGCACTATATACAGAACAGATTAAACATTCAACCCTGTTCTTATATATTAGCAGCCCTTTAAAGAAAAATTCTGATTAAATATGTTCAAAAAATGTTACTGATTTATGTATTTATTTTGTTTGGTGCTGAATTTTTGTTATTCCAGTGAGGATATAGAGGATATATGCATCATTGATGTCACAGGCTGATTTTCTACAACAATGTACAGATAAAGACATGAAAGACCTGGACAGACCAGAAGACTAAAGCACCGCTGCATTGCTGACTAAGCAGTTTTGAAGCAAGAGCTAATTCCCACGAGCACCACTCTCCACCGGTAGGAAAACATTAATCAAAATTAAAATTAGGGTGAAAGAAGTTTAAACTAAAAATAAACTCTGCATTTTATAAGGAAATAAATCTTGCATGCCAATGAAGAGCATGTTTGTTAAAAAGATTAATATGCAAGTTGTTCTCGTTGTGTGGTTTTTTCTTTGTGACTGGAAAATAAAAGTTTCTGTCTTGTCGTTGCAGGGAGCTGTGGGACTGAAATATTCTGAGCTACATTACACTGAGGGAGATGCAGGAGAATAAAAAGCAGAAGATGAATCTGCTGACAGCCTTCTCTTGTGTTTGAGGTAGCAAAGGCATTGAGGTATTCAGAGGAGCAGCCTTTAGCAGTGCAGGGAACTGCATTTCACATGTTCCTCTCCAGCCTGTCAGAGAGAGATGGATTGTCTCTTACGCTGAAACATGGATAGAACTAAAAGATGAGGGTGAATTGAAAACTGAGACTAAGTAGTAACTCTCTCAAAATACCTCCAGAGAATGTAAACCCTTATCAGATGAACTGGAAATGGTTGATACGGCACAATAGCTTTATGGGGTTGGCCGGTTTTGAAATCATTTATTTGATCATCTTGTTATTCTACTTTTACCTCAAGTTGTCAATAAAATCATTTGTAATGAAAATTGAATGTAATTGTAATGAAATATATATATATATATATATATATAAAAGCAACATATTATGTAACAGACCACATAATGAAGGCTGCTGGGGGAAAAAGGGAAGCAAGTGCAACAGTCATTGTCTCCAGTAGAATTATGGCAGATGTAATATGTTCAGTAGAACGTACAGTTTATTTCCTTAAAAAAACGCACAACTGTTACATGACACTTTAAAACAAAAGGGTTCACTGATCTTTACAGTAAGACAGATACAGATACTGGCCCAAACAATAATTGCTACCATAGTACAACTGCAATAATATTAACTTATCAGCATAATATTCTTCAACTGGTCTCATCTCCTACAGCCTTCGGAAGAACTTATAGCTTGCACAACTAATGGCACGTAGTAGTAGTAATAATAATAATAATAATAATAATAATAATAATAATAATAATAATCAGCATCATCATCAATAATCAGGATTTACAGGCTCTTGTCCAACAAGGGAAAAATTCTTTCTTATCTGCAGAGAGGAGCTTCTTGACCTGCTGTTCTTTGAAGAGGTCTGGTTAATCATGTCTTCCTGCACTGAGCCATACTCCACACAATCCAAGCCCTCTCTAACTGATTACAAACAGACAGTTACAGCTGGTTACATTCAACCTGAACATAATGATGAAGCTGTAAGAACTCACAGCTGGCAAAAGGACTCTCCAATCATGAGGGTTAGCGATGTCACCTTGTCCTATTGCATTTCAAGAGGAAGGTATCTGAGAAATAATTGCACATGTACATAGATTCAGCTTTGTAGTGTCAGCAGCTGGTTTCAGAAGGTCCAAAAAAACAACAGTAAGTAAGGCAAATGAACTAGGAAGAATATACTGGAGACTTCACAACTATCAAAACTGGGCTTGAAATATAAACGAGTACAAATGTAGCCCTCCATCACAAGTTATTTAGGTGGAAAAAAAAAGTTGATAAAAGGAGATTGATAAAAGAAGAAACAAAGTGGTGTAGCGATACAGCTATTCTGAAAAATTGTGAAAGTCAAGAAGGAAAAACAGTGTAGAAAAACACAAAAGAAAAACATCAATGTTTATTCATGACCCTCTAGTTATTACAGTTATTACAGTTATTAGATAATATTTATTTCAAATTTATTATATAAATGCTGAATAAAGAATAAATTTGTGATGAGATATTGAAATCCTAAAATATTCCTGATATAGAAAACCTAAAAAGCACAATAAGCCTAATATATATATATATATATATATATATATATATATATATATATATATATATATATATATATATATATATATATATAAAAAAGGCTTATTGTGCTTAGGTTTTTGTGGGGGGTTTTTTTTGTAATGTTTTCTTTATTTTTTCTTAAAGGTATGCCAAGCATGGCATTCAGCTACAGAAATATTATTGTACTAACTCATATTGCCATTCCACAAGAATTGTAGTAATACTGTATATTCATTATAATGCAGTCAACTTGTTTTAATGGATCTTAAAACTTGGCATTTTCCTGGGGACTATAGACAGTCAGGTCTATAGGTTTTTTACTCCTGTATAAGGTGCTGAAGCTGGAAAGAAATATATGACTCTAAACAGTTGTGAATGGATTTGCAGTTATTGCGCAGAATTGCCAGTGATTTCTTCTCTCTTCACATTTCTCTCAGTCAATCTCTTTCTTGAAAAGAACTCTTCAATCGGTCACTCAAGTGTTTGGTGCTATATTTGTCCATTGTGCATTGTCACAATCCCCCCTCTGCTCTCCCCCTCTCTTTGTCTATTCATCTTTATGTAACCCTGAAGCCTTCACAAATGAACAGAGATACATTTGTGCTTTAAATTCTCACTTGGAGAGGAGATTAAAACTATATATTATGGGTATATTCTGTATTTAATAATCTGAACAGTCTCAAGCAGTACAATGTCATCCATTTTTCCCTAGAGGTAAATGCTCAACTTAAATTATATTATACTTCTAAAGAGCAAATTTCCATATATATTTTACTCTTATATTTCTCTTATAATTTGACTCTTATACTGAGGCCTGAACATGTGTAGTGATGTAGTGCTTTGGGATTGTTATGCTGCTGTATGTTTATTTGACTATAATGGATAGGAATATGCTGTATAACCCCAAATCATTATTTTTTTTTATTATTCCAAATGGACTATATAATTTGTTGAAAAATTGGACATACAGAATGTGCCTTAAAGCTCATGAAACAGCCTTTAAATGTAGGAGGGATAAGAAGATAACAGAAGCAAGCATCAACAGAATACTTGCTGTTGTGCTAGCTATGTTTTGTTAGAATACTGTTTGTTTTGCTAGCTATGTTTTCTCAGAATACTAGCTGTTTTGCTAGCTATGTTTTGTCAGAATTCTAGCTATGTTTTTTTTTCTTCAGAATTCTAGCTGTTTTGCTAGCTATGTTTTGTCAGAATTCTAGCTATGTTTTTTTTTCTTCAGAATTCTAGCTGTTTTGCTAGCTATGTTTTGTCAGAATTCTAGCTATGTTTTTTTTTCTTCAGAATTCTAGCTGTTTTGCTAGCTATGTTTTGTCAGAATACTTTGATTTCTTTCTAGAATTCTTGCTATGTTTTACTAGCTACATTTAGCAACATTTTGATTTTTTTCAGAATACTAGTAATATTTTTTTCCTAGCTCTGTTTTGAAAGAGTACAAACTATGTATAGGTAGCTATTTTTTATTTTTTTTTGCCAGATCCTTTGTTCAGTTTTTCTAGTTGTGTTTGCTAGAATGTGTAGAATATCTAGAACCTAAGGTGGTGTTGTGTGTGGGATAAAACCAATTCAATTCTATGCGGCATGGAAATGTGGTTTGATAGAGAAAAAGAAAAGAGGTCTGCTTACTTACTTAATTAAGAGGCAGAACATAGGACTTTACTGCTCAATTAAAACCAACAGAAGCTCACAGTTCATCTCTCCAGCACGATGAGGATAAAAAACAGGAGCTCCCTCTCCTTGAGTCTAAACTGAATATGACATGGTGAGGAGGGGATGTGTGGTTAGTGGGCCATGCACTTCTTCTACGACCCTTTGGGAATCTCTGTGACAGCAAGGACGATGGTTTGGCTGCGAGCTGCGTTCACGGGTGAAGATATAAATATTGAACAGGTGGCTTCCATAGCGTAGCGAATGGCTCAGGAGAAGATGATGATGGATTTGGTGGCCAGGAGCAAGACTGCTCTTCCTCGCTGCTCAGACTAATTCCCTCCCTGAATCTGTCACTCATAGCTAATGGATGCTAATACGAGTGGCTCCGCTAATATAACCTCTTTCACTGGAAGACTCCCCCCATCCCTCTCTCTCTCTACATATTGCAGTGTATGTGAAGGACCCTTAAGGCTGACACCTTTTTAATAACAAAAATTGATGGATTTACATCAGAAAAGTGCACTCAATCAACATGCAGTGGTTTTTGGGTTGTTGTTTTTTTGCTTTTGTAGGCCTAAGAAATCTGTCAGCATTCCAGGGCTTACATGTTTACTTGTGCTGTAGATGCTTGCAGGTTCAAATCCATCTGCCCATGCTCACTTTCTCTGTGTTTCTTTGATCATACCATGTATTCTCTCTGATTAGGGAACATGATAACACTGTTATCTTAATAATCGATGGCAAGACTAATAACAGTACAACAGATGGCATTGTAGCTGTAAGTCATTGTGTCTCCTCTAGTTTCAAAAATACTGAAGCTGGGACACCATATGCTGGACCGGCAAACCTATCCAGGTTGTACCAAAATACCAGGCGTGAGTGAGTGAGTAAGAGAGCAAGTGAGTGAGTGAGTGGGTGAGTGCGTGAGCAAGCGAGTAAGTGAGTGAGTGAGTAAGCAAGTGAGTGAGTGAGTGAGTAAGCGAGCAAGTGAGTGAGTGAGTGAGCAAGCAAGTGATTGAGTGAGTGAGCAAGCAAGTGATTGAGTGAGTGAGTGAGTGAGTGAGCGAGTGTGTGAGTGAGTGAGTGAGTGAGTGAGTGAGTGAGTGAGTGAGTGAGTGAGTGAATGATTGAGTGAGTGAGTAAGCGAGTGAGTGAGTGAGTGAGTGAGTGAGTGAGTGAGCGAGTGAGTGAGTGAGTGAGTGAGTGAGTAAGCGAGTGAGTGTGTGAGTGTGTGAGTGAGTGAGTGAGTGAGTGAGTGAGTGAGCGAGTGAGTGTGTGAGTGTGTGAGTGAGTGAGTGAGTGAGTGAGCGAGTGTGTGAGCGAGTGAGTGTGTGAGTGAGTGAGTGAGTGGGTGAGTGAGTGAGTAAGCGAGTGAGTAAGTGAGTGAGTGAGTGAGTGAGTGTGTGAGTGAGTGATTGAGTGAGTGAGTAAGCGAGTGAGTGTGTGAGTGAGTGAGTGTGTGAGTGAGTGAGTGAGTGAGCGAGTGAGTGAGTGAGCGAGTGTGTGTGTGAGTGAGTGTGTGAGTGAGTGAGTGAGTGAGTGAGTGAGTGAGTGAGTAAGCGAGTGAGTGTGTGAGTGAGTGAGTGAGTGAGCGAGTGAGCGTGCGAGTGTGTGAGTGAGTGAGTGAGTGAGTGAGTGAGTGAGCGAGTGAGTGAGCGAGTGTGTGAGCGAGTGAGTGTGTGAGTGAGTGAGTGAGTGAGTGGGTGAGTGAGTGAGTGTGTGAGTGAGTGAGTGAGTGAGTGGGTGAGTGAGTGAGTAAGCGAGTGAGTAAGTGAGTGAGTGAGTGAGTGAGTGAGTGTGTGAGTGAGTGATTGAGTGAGTGAGTAAGCGAGTGAGTGTGTGAGTGAGTGAGTGTGTGAGTGAGTGAGTGAGTGAGTGAGTGAGTGAGTGAGCGAGTGAGTGAGTGAGCGAGTGTGTGTGTGAGTGAGTGTGTGAGTGAGTGAGTGAGTGAGTGAGTGTGTGAGTGAGTGAGTGAGTGAGTGTGTGAGTGAGTGTGTGAGTGAGTGAGCGAGTGTGTGAGTGAGTAAGCAAGTGAGTGAGTGAGTGAGTGAGTGAGCGAGTGTGTGAGTGAGTAAGCAAGTGAGTGAGTGAGTGAGTGAGTGAGCGAGTGTGTGAGTGAGTAAGCAAGTGAGTGAGTGAGCTAGACATCTTAAGCAAGTGTACACAGACGTCAGATTGAAAACACATTCATCAGTTTTCAGAGTAATGATTCATTTTCAGCAACAGCAACATTCCAAACACCCCTCAAAGCTGTGATAGAGATATTGATGAACAAATCTCTTCTCCTCAAGCTGATCTGTGATCGAATTGTTTGGGAGAGGTGACCAAATTCACAAATGCCTAAGAGGATTATCAGTAAAATACAAAATCAGTAAGGTACAAAATAGCAAATGCTCCTTTATTGTTATTATTATTATTATTTAAAGTATTTATAATGCTAGATGTAATCATATCTTTGATGTATATAACATTTACAAGCAACATATACTGAAATTCATTAAAAGAATATTCTGTAATGTGACATATTTCTGATGTAAACACTTTCACTATTTTCATATGAGGTGCAAGGGAGGTGAAGCATGACACCATATCACTAGTAAATATTTTTTCCTTGTGCCTAATGATGTAGTCATAAATCAGAGAACATCAGAGGCAGGCTGAATGAAAGGCAGGCAGATGAAAACAAGTATATTATCCCGAGGAACACAGTAAAGCCTTCTCTGTTTTATAAACCTATATTTGCTCACCTATATCTGTTATAATGGATTGTGGCTCATTAGCAGCACTTTGAGAATGGAAATAGTTTTTAATTAAATATTATTGTATTATTGTTGTTTTAAAAACACACACACACACACACACACACACACACACACACACACACACACACAAAATGTGCTCCAAGTTTGATGTTATTTTTAATGTGTTAAATTGTTTCAATTAATTCAATTTAATTTTCTCTAACTGGTTGCAGCGGATCCAGAACATATCCTGGGAATACAGGCAGGAGGCAGGAATACAGTCTGAAAGGTATATCAGTTCGTGACAAGGCACACACACACACACACACACACACACACACACATGGACAAAGAGATAACATGAGAAACATATACAGTAATGTGATACCTATCTATTGTGTTCTTATTTGTATGTCATAGAACTGCATAGTGTAGGACTTTAAATTGCTGCATCCTAATACGATGCAGGACATAAAACATAACCTCTACTGCAAGTTTACACAAAGAACAAAATGTTACCAAAGCATGTGTAATGTCAATAAACTGATATCGACTTCCCTGTGTTTGTAGCAATGCTGGGCATATAGATTGATTTCCTGTGTATAATTAACCCTTGCTGTGTAGAGTCTCTGCAGATAGCGGTAGTCATCTCTGGAATGATAGATGATGCAATAAAACCTCACTCAGTCTGCCTGACCCTCCTCACCCTCTCATTTAGGGCAGTAAATACATGTGAAATGGGCTTTAATCCCAGTCAAGCAGAGTTTATGGCCTCTGGAATGATCTCAGATAGTTACTGCAACACAAAATGGTGTGTGTGTGTTTGTGTATGCGTGACTGTGGGTGGGTTTTTCAGTTAGAAATATTCCTTCTGTCTCACCCACAGACAAAGCAAGCAAACAACAACAACAAAAAAAATCATATACTAGATACAAAGACTGTGGAATAATGTAGAGACAGACAAACGGGCGAGAGGGAGCAGCTCTCTTGAAGTACCATATAGGAAGGAAATAATAAATCGTAAGTGTCATGTTGTGACATATAGGTGCAGACTGCAGTTGAACGCTTTGTGGCCTCCTGGTGCCAGTAAAGTTAAAGGTGTTCTTGACAGTGTCACTGCTCTGTGATGCTGAGCAGATGCTGCTGACCCATTTTAAAACACTGCATTCCATCACTGTGCTCATGGTATTCAAGGTTACAAACAGTTTTTTGGGGGGGGATGCATTTGGAAAATATCAGTAGAACTTTTTTTCGCTGGGGGCTTTATTTTCTTTTAAATTGCTTTCTCTGTGCTGCTATTTGCAACCAATTTATGCCTATAATGCATGAGATCAATAAACACATTTGTTATTGAAAACACAAGTCAGCTCTGTTCAGAATAATATAGTATGATCGATAAGTCTTGAACTATACACCGATGGCATAGCAAAGCTTGTAAACAAATCTGCTCTCTCTCTCTCTCTCTCTCTCTCTCTCTCTCTCTCTCTCTCTCTCTCCTCTGCACTACGCTACACATTCATTCACCCTGAAATATATCCCAGATTGCTTTGCGGCTTGCGTTCGGCAGCAGGTGTCCTCTCTCAGTCATATATCTTCATTTGGTGCTGCTGCTCCTGCTCTTAATGACAGGAGGTAAAAAAAAAAAGAGAGAGAAAAGAGAGAACATATCACCAAAGTCTTTCCTCCCGGTATGCGCCTGCAGCTCCATCACTCACTGTTTCTTCAGCTCTTACAGCCGCGGTGCTGAATAGAAGGCCCCATTACTTCACATCAAATGAAATATGCTTGACAAGAAAACTGACCCATTTTACAGTCAAGGTGTACTTTCCCTCCAAACGTGTATGATCGAGGAAAAAAAGGAAACATTTGCTAAAACTTACAAAATTGCAACACTTACTGAACACTTTTGTGAAAGCTCGGGCAGCCATTCATCAAGGCAGCACACCATATATCCAAAATAATGAACCAACCCAGATGTGCTCAGTGCAGATAACCACAAGTGTTTATAGTATGAGTACTGAGAGCTGCCATTATTCACATGCAGTGGGCTTTAGTTTAGCTTATCAGCACTCATTCTGCTTCCACCGCTTGTTCTTCCCACTTACATATTTACTATTTCGAGGTGTTTTATAGGAAGCTTGCAACAGCTAGGTATAAGAAACATGAATGCCATGTCAGTCAGAGGAGAAAGTGTAGTAAATTAACATGTTTTACACAAAACTAGTGATTGTTAAATGTAGATAAAACATACAGCAATTGAATTCAGTATGTGCGTGTAGGATATATAGATTATTTGATATAACATATGAACTTTTTTTCTACACTCACTCATCCACTTTATTAGAAACACCTGCACATTTCACTTCTGAGATGCTTTTTTGCTCATCACAGTTGTAAAGAATGACTACTTGAGTGTCTATAGACTTCCCGTCAGTCTGCTTATTTATCTCAGATTTCTCTCATCAGCAAGGTAGTCGCTTATCTCATTACACGGGATGTTTTTTGTTTTTTGCACCATTCTATATAAACTCTAGAGTGTTCAGCAGTTCCTGAAATACTCAAACCAACAGCCATGTCCCGGTTAAAGTCACAGAGATCACATTTTTTCTCATTCTTTCTTTTCTTTTTCTCATTCACAATTGAAGCTTGTGACCTGTATCTGTCTGATTTTATTCACTGTGCTGTTGCCACATCATTGGATTATTAGATAACTGCATGCATGAGCAAGTGTATCTATTAAAGTGGACAGCGAGAGTATATTAAGATTGGCTTACAGCAGCTATAGATGTATAGGTTTATCACATTAACTCCTGCAACAATACTGCCATCTGCTGTTTGGCCTTCTCTAATTGCATGTCTGTTTATTGCACTGTAATACATTATTTTTGCAGTCTATTATTATGTATTACTGCTGCCTCATTGCTCCAGAGTTTGATCCAGGTTTTTGTCCTATTTCCCAAAAACATGATGGTCAGTGGCTACCCCTAAATGTGTGTCTATTAGTCACGTAACACAACAGCACTCAGTATATCTGAGTCGGTTTATTTCTCCGAACATCCACATCTGTACCTGTATTCAGATTTAAAGCAAACCTGAGTGTGGCATAAACAGTTTTTATATGAAATCTATACATCTGGAACCACTGGGGGGGCCAGGGGTAGTGGTTTGGGAGAACAAGTGCGAGCATTCAGCATATGGTCTGTGAATTGTGACTGACCGTTCCTCAATTTCAGCTCAAATTCAGAACTAGTTTCAGCTAGATTATTATTCTTTTGTTCCTGCATGTGATATATCAAAATATTAAAATGGATAGATAAATAAATAAATAAAATAAAACTCCTGCTTGTGTGACTTTTGCAATGAATTTTGGAGGATCTCAGTCCTAACGCACGCCTCTATTTTCAACCAGTTACCTCCAGTTTCTGTACTGCTTATCCTACACAGGCTCACACGTAGCCTGGAGCCTGTCCAGTGGGACTCTGGGCACAATGCAGGGAACAATTTAAGAGATGCAAATCAGCCTGTCTTTGGACTGGGGAGGAAAGCAGTGTATCCAGAGGAAACCGCCAAAACACGGGCAGAACTCCACACAGTGCAGAGAAAACCAAAAAATCAAACCCCCAAACCCAGAGGTACCATTCAAATACTGTCAATGTCAAAATACTAATAAATACAATAATAATTATCTGTTGTGTATTGTATCTGTTACTTATTGCACTCTGCTGGACTCACACATCACGAGGGACTGAGTAAGTTTATTTGCAGCTGTGATACGATGGAGAATAAATCACTCCACAACAGTTTCTGATCTGGTTTGTTTTTATTAGCATTCAAACTGCAAGAGGACAGAATTCCCCAAACTACAGGCATATCGTGTTTCATATTTGTCTTCTATGTTTTCACAATCAGTGAGATATAAAATGTGCTCTTTTATGTAGATGAACAGAAATGTGCAATTCTATGAGCTCTTCACATTTAAAGAGTTAATGTTTGGAATGCTACAAAAAGATCTGACTGTCACACACTCTAATATCAGTCTATTTACACAAACCAGTAGCAATGACTATAAAAAAATTTAACTATGAGAAGGATTAGTTAATTACACCAATCCTTTCATAAAAAAAAAAAAAAAACATTAAAGCTCTAAATCCACCGTTAACCCAAGGTGAAGTGTGGGTAGTGTGCAGTGTGTCACAATTAGGCACAAAATAGTTTAAACCTGTTTAAAAATAAAAGTATATTTATTTTTAAACATGGTAAAATTGTCTTGTATATTCATATGTATGGGCCAAACAGTAGAATCCTGTCTCAACTCAATTCATTAATAAATCGGATTTAATTTAGTCACTATAGAGGCCCAATAGGGTTGCGTTACACATTTCATTACACCTCGCACGTGTAGACCATTTTTTGTACAGATAACTTTAATGGCAGTTGTTTGTCGATAATTGTTAAAGTGATTGAAGCTAGTGCATTCTGGCTTGTAAACGTATTTTAAAATAAAAAAAAAAGGTTTTATTTCAATAATATGTAGGATAGGTCAAGAAACAACTAGCTACTAACATGTCCAAAAATTAGCTGTGAATCATGTTTTTGTTTTTTTTTTTCAATCAGAATTTGGTATAAAGACAAATCAAGCAACTCAAACATGTTGCCTATGTACATGTCACACTTTAAAAGCACTTGTGTATGCATTACATTTTCACAAACAGGGTGTTATTGAGGCATTTTTAGAAGTTGCAATTATACACTTGGAGCCTGTATTTTTTTTTTAGCTATGCAAGATTTGTAGAGCACCATGAGTGCTGATGAAAAGAGATACGGGACATGGAGAATCCCCCCCCCCATTTTACAATCTATTTCTATGTACTTCAGTCTATTCTTTGCTGAAATGTGTAAAAGCTTGATGTTGAGTGGATGACTGGTATGTATCAGGCACCAGATTGCTTAAGCAAGCTACAAAAAAATCACAACATTTAGCATTGCTGTACCCCTGCTTGATTTTAATGAGGTAGGCCTGGTATACCACTGCGTTCATGATCTCGTTCTGTAAAGATAAAGTCAAAAAAAGGACGGAGAAAAGAAAAAGTTGAATGAATTACGATGACTAAATTACAAACATATGTTAACCTCATAAGCATCCCTAAAACATTTCTGCAATAGCACAGAATTTAAAAAATTGCACTTGATTCAATCTGACTCAACACCAATCTTAAATAAAGATAAATGAAAAACATACAGAATATATCAGTGTGAAGTGATAGACTCAATACAACTTCTATACTTCTGCCTGGGATTATCTGTCCTGCTGGTCAGAATTAGGCTCTGCCTCAGATGGAGTGTCCAGTACTGGATTAACAAATCCCTCGAACTCCTCATCACATTGCTCACTACTGTCTTCAGCATGTGCACTGACAAAGTCATTTTCCCATTCCAGAGCGTTGGAGTCCTCAGAAGCAGAGGCTGGCCCACTGCCCAGTGCTTTACCAGCAGGACCGAGTGCAGCTCGCAGGATGTCCTCCTCTGTCTTAGAGCGCTCCCACGCAGCACCCGTCCGATTCATACCTGAAAAACATAAAATAAAATGCCTTTTTATATGCTGGATAGTCATCTTGCTTTGTGCTTATTCTTATGTGCTACAATGTGAAGGCACTTTAATAAGAACACCTATACTCCTGCTTATTCATGTCATCCAATGCAGCAGCAGCACAATGCTGAAAATATGCAAATATAATTCAAGACAATTGAAGACTGGAAAAAGCTGAAGATGTTTTTTTATTTTAAAGTGTACAGTTCAGTGGAACCTGTGCCAACTAGAGCCTTAGATAATTTCTATTCTATGGTATGGTCCAGAATAAGAAAGGAAGAGGCTGAATACACTCATAGAAGCAGTTGCTGTTTTGTCACTTTGTAAATAAATAAATAGCTTCATCAGTACAGAGACCTTTTCTCATCCTATTCCCTTCCTGGCATCAAACATACACTATGAGCTTTTTCTGTAAATTTCTGATTCCAACATAATATAAAAGGGAATGCTATAGAAATTATTTCCTCCATTTGTCAGAATTTACAACATATCCCCAGCGAGTCTGGACTTGGATATGAGTGCATCTTAGTAGCATTCTTCATTGCTGTTTTTGTGGACTGAAATGAAGTGCTTGCAGGGTTGGAGCAACATGAGGTGTAATGTTAGTAATCTACTGGCACAGTGCTTATTTACAAGTGCACTTTGCCCCAAATGTGAGCTATCAACATAAAACTTTAAATTTTTGTCCTATTTCTTTCAGCCCAGTTATGTGGATGTACAATAATTGCATCACAGCTAGAGGGGGGAAAAAAAAAATCAACAGATCCTTAAAAAACATTTAACAGGTCATTTTTAAATATTAAATAAATATTAGACAATGATTAAAAACACTGTTTATATCCTTTGTTCTCCTGCCAGTCAGAGCAGACTAGTTCAAACGTGGGACATGCAATGCCCAAAGACTTCTCCACTACAAGTTCTGAAATACAGCAAAACAACAGAAGCCAAAAGAAAGGATGCTCATGCTATCTGTAGCCAGTTTTTTTTTTTTAAAGATGGAAACTAAATCAAAACGACAATGCCAAAGCATAAACTACAAAATATCAGTTCACTGCTTTTGATAACCAGCCATTCTTTTTTGTTTAAGAATGCTGAATTTTGGAGACAAATATTATGCCTCCTTACACAGTGCCAAGTTTTCAGATATACATCTACCTGAAAATGTCCAACATAGTTGCTGGACACATTCATAGCCAGATGGCTACAGATATTCCAGCTCTCATTTATACCACTGAAAAACATCACCTGGTCTTTTTTCCAATCTTCATCAGAGAACCCTGTCCCCACTGTAGCCTCAGATTCCTGTTCTTAGCTGAGTGGAACCTGATGTGGTCTTCAGCTGTTCAAGCAAGCCTTCCTGTCTGCTCAGACCAGCCCTGGCCATTTTCTCTCACCACTAAGGCAGCTCACTGGATGTGTTTTTGTTGTTGTTGTTTTCTTCTATAGATTTTGTGAGTGAAAATCCCAGGTGAGCTACACTTTCTGAACTACTCAAACTAGCCCTTCCAGCAACAACAGCACATTTCTTCATATATCCCAGCTTAGTAGTATCAGAAAAGTCTTGAATCTGACACTGCTGGAATTTGAACCAGAGCTCCTGTTTACTAGAAGTGACTAAGCCACGGCACTAAAGAAGAGAGCCTACAGTCTTCTGATCCATAGTCAAACACGTTATCCCTTGTGCCACTGACCTACAGTATAGTGGCCACATTATAGCATGCATACAATAGTATTTAGCACATTATAGTATTCATAGTATGCATGTGATACTTACGCATACTTTATTAGAACATTTTGTACTGTTTTTGTACTTTTTGTTTATTTGAGCATTGGGCTATTTGGCCTCTGTAACAAGTTATCAGTGAATCTATATATGGATGTATAGACCAAATTTCAGTGGTTGGCTGCTTAGTTTTAAGCCTTATAAGCAACCATTTAATGTCAGTCATGTAAAAATTCTCAGGTACAAGCAGGTTAAAAATTTTCTTTAAAACAATTCTCCTCGTGCAGACATCAGTACTTTGAGTTAGCACAGAAATAGTTAAGGCTTAGAAACACTTATGCAATGATCCTGTCTGTTTTAGAGAAGCTCTTCCTCACCCTCCTCATCCTCCCACTCAAGGTCAAGCGAGGTGGCATCATCATTAGTGGAGCGAGTCCTGCAGGTGAAATCCCAGCTGCTCTCTGTGTTAGGAGTCACCAGATTTGTCTCCGAGGACAGTCCTGGACATAGATGCAGTACATGAATATTACTTATATGAGGAATTAAATATGTGATTAATGATGATCTCCACAGTGAGCTTATTCTAATAGGAAGCTATTCAATGACGGTCTAAGGCTTCTGATGTCTGCAAGCTGATCTACCGATGCCATTTTAGCATTCAAGTTCGAGCTGGTAAGTATTCTCTCCTCAAGATCCGAACGTGGGGGGGTTCTGAACAGTTTTAGCAAAACAGATAATAATCTGAAAGATCACCACATGTACGTACTCTTACTTATTTAAAGTAATTTTTACAATTACCTGCAGAATGCTGGAGGGAGGGGCTGACTAATCATTTTTTCCACCTAACTATTTCCATCTCTGCACTCTTAAAAACGATCTAATAGCTATGACAATATAATAGCTGCATCCAAAATGACCTACTACACTGTGTGCACTTACCCTATGCACTCTACTGTCTAGTTTATACATTTAAGAAGGTTAGTATCATCTCAAATGGAAGTCTAGGGTTTTTTTTTTTTTTTTAATGGAACACTAACAGCTTTTCCAGCCGACGGCAAATGACCTCTGGCCTATGATGCGGCGCCGCTTTAGCAGAATTGGGTGAATTTTTAAAATGTTGAAAAATATATTTGTAAGATGTCTGGTCCACCTGAGTGTTCTCAGCCATCTTGACAATTTTCTCTCATCCAGCATCAGCACCTTGTAGCCCCTCCCCTCACTTCTTCTGATGTACACTGTTCACCTTCAGAGACCTTCAGCTGGGAAATCTGCAATTTTTCTGGTATATTGCCTATTGTGATGTCTAAGCTAGCTCATTATATTAACAAGCGAATCTGAGTTAAAGTGATTGGCTGCTAACATATCCTATGTGAGCTTGACCAGTTTTTAAACAAATTTTAAACCATTTTTAAACAAATTGCACTGATAAAACAAACAGCATATCTAAGAGCACTTCTTCAGATGGGTAGAGCTAGATAAATATCATGGACAGCAATGAATTTTCTTTAAAAATGGCTTGTGTTGAATGTAAATGTTGACTGCAGTCTATGTCTATTTTCAAGTGGAACCTTACAGTCACTACTTTGAAAGATAATATCTGCTAGCTTGCAATTAGTAGCTCATTTGGGGCTGGTGTGGTTGTGCTCAATACACTTTTTCAGAGCAAAAACAAAATGTCACTGTCCAATCTCTCATAGAAAACGTGTTATACGGTGATGGGAGATTAGAGTACTCACGGCTACTGCGGAATGCCTCTGACTGAGCCTTCACGCTCTGCATGTATGCATCAAAATCTCCTCCCGATGGCCTGCTACAGAAACACACACACAGTTACACACAGTGCATTCCTTTCACAGATCTAAATAAAGGTCTATCGGTTACAACATTTTTGCACAAGCTTCTATTTTTGTTAAAAAAATAAATAATTTCATATACCTCATTAATAATTCACGACAAAACAAGATAGACCATTTGTCTTGTCTTTTTTTGGCCATTTCCCAATTCCCACCTATGACCTAGCTCTCTCCATCACATTACTGACTCTTAATCCATTAAATTTCCACATTATTTCTGCTCTCCCAAAAGTTGTGCTTCTTCAAGACAGTTATCCCCTTTCCAGAAAAGTACAATAATGCTAGATACACAGATAATAATGCTAGGTCCAGCTGTCCTCAGCGCTGATATCGATAAAATGATATAAGCTCTGTAGGAGCACTGCTCTGTGTCTCAGACAAAACAGTGTGAGAGGAGCTTTCACACCATTAAGTCTTACACAAACTGGCTACATAATATTTTATTTTAAGTGCTGAGTAGATCCTGAGTGCCTTAAGCTGATGTCTAGACATGCATTTCCTCATACCCCTGACCAACTATATGTACTATAAACAGCACTTCCTTTTATAAACCGTGCAGAGGTTTTCTCTGCTTTGACGCATTTATTTTCAATTATTCCTTTTTTCAACAATTTCAATAACGACTTTATTTACATGAAATCCTGCACGCCACAATATTACAGGGTATTACATAATTTGTTCATGTCCAAGTCAGAATCGTACTTACTGTTTGAGATGTGAGCTGTTGACCGCTGCCTCGCTTTTCTTCTGTGCAAGCTGCTGCTTCCAAAAACACATAAGACTTTAGTAATGACAGCCTATTGAGACAGATGGCTGACCATAAATTTGCTCAAGTTTCACACAAAACAGCCAAATTACATTTAATTACAACATCATATTTCCATTTTGTGGGTCCTGCAGACTGAAATATGCATTAATGGGGGTAAAATATAAAAAAAAAAATGATTGCAAATAAGGAAACAAGCAACATAAAGAACAGATGTTAAAAGCGGGATAGGGAAAATTCTGTTTTACTTATACTACTAATTTTTTTTCCTAAATACAGCAGCAGCAGGATGAAGGATAGGAGTATGGCAAGAGGATAAGAAGGGCTGGGCGTGCTCAGTGTGGACGCCTCACCTCCTTTAGTTTTCGCTCCCTTGCGAGCCTCGCAGCCTCGCGCTGAGCTGCGACTATAGCCTCCTCTTCTAGCCTTAACTTCTCCTCTTGTGCCACTAACTGGGCAGAAATAACACAACAACAAAAAGGGGGATAGTAACAAAACCAAACAAAGGAACATAATGAATAGCAGGAATGAAAAGCAATAAAAAGCAACACAGACAGCAAACCATGGAAATAAAGAAAACTTAAAGGTAGGGTTATTAAAAATTCTGTTAATTTTGATGAATTTTTAAGATCTTAAATTATTTTCATTAAACCTATTTTACTGAAATAGGACTGGTCATGGTCATCACAGACAGCAAATAAAAAAAACTAGAGATTATGTGACGTTCGAATATCTTTAGGAATTTGTATTAGATTAACAGCAGGAAGAACAAAAGGTGAGGCACAGGGGTAACAGGCCATACCTCTGCATTCAGCTTCTCATCGATCATTGTCTGCTTATCGGCAATAGCAGTATAGCGCTGTTCTTTCAGATGGTCAATCTCCTCCTCACTGATGGGCCTGAGCCAAATACAATAAAGATCAGACTTCATAGCCCTCCTGAGACTCAAAGTTACATATGCCAGAAGAGCTCTGACCGCATTGTTCATTCATCATGCATCATCGCACTCACTCACTCAGAGATGTGCTTTATTAAAAATCATGATGGAATGGTCTGGGTATAACAGTAGTTAATCTACTTAACTATTATGTACACTTCTGCAGCTCACACTTTATTGTTGCATCGTGTAAAATCCAAAGCAGGTTTAAAGATATCCAAAATTTAGCTTCCATGGTCCTTAAACAAGCCACTAACAGTTAGTAATGGATCTATACTTCAGCTGCTACTCAGGTTGCTCCTATTCTGAAATCTTAAATAATCACAAAGGCCTTGCCGTCTATCAGCTTCATGGCTTGTCTGAAAGTGGTTCCTGAAACCAGTTTGGTCCATAAAAAGCTCCCAAAATCTGGAATGTTGCACATATTCTGTGACTGCTCTCTGATATTTCATTACCGATCCAAAAACAGGAAACCCATTAAGTCTGCGGATACCCAGCTTTTTGAAATTTTATTTTTCACCTATCTCCTGTAACCATTTGATCCTGGTCAGGGTCCTAGTGTTTTCAGAGCCTATCCCAGGAACAGGATTCTAAACAGGAACACACCCTGGAGTCAATCAGCAGTCAATCACATGGCACCACGTTCACATCTAGGGATAATTTAGTGCAGCCAAATAATATAGACATGTTCACACATACAATGACTCATACCGACTCACAGTGACTCATACTGACTCACAGCGACAAACTGACCGGAAAGCATTCAATTTTTAATGCGAGTTGGCAACTCCTGGCTATATGAAAGATACCGACTGCTGCTGACTAGATGTGTCCGTGTTCAGCTATGTGACAGAATTGAGAAAAGTTTAACTTCATGGAAATATGGAAATTCATCTCCTATGACATGATTCATACACACACCGATGAATATTTTGTGCAAATGTTCTCCCTCCAGAATGGTTCATTTTAGTGGCAAGAAAATTTGGAATACCAATTGCGTCACCCAATGATAATTCAATTCATTTTTTTTGTACAGTGCTTTTAACATAAACAGCTACACAAAGCAGGTTCACAGAAATATATAAATCCGAGACATAAACTATACTAGTGATGTGTCGTTCATTAACGAATCGTTCATCCTGAAGACTCGGAAGATGAACTAATAATTTCTGTTTCTGGCACAAACTGCATAGCTTAAGCATACGAGGAAGCTGAAGACTCAGGAGATGAACTTCTCTTTTTATGGTACAAACTGCATGGTTTCAGCCTATGATGTGACAAAAGAAAGAAAGACTCGAACTTCACATACTGCATAGCTTGAAAACCCTGCTAAGCAGTGAATTAATCATTTCTGTTTCCTACAATTTGGCCTTTATAGTTTTGTCTCATTCTAAATGTGGTCAATGTTTGCGTAAGTAGATGTGTCTAGGTAATTGGCTATTAACACATAACGTTGTAAATATATTCCACTGAAATGAACTAAATGACTCGTAAAAAGATTTGTTCATTTTGCTGATTCAAAGATCCGAGTCACTGAAATGATCCGAACTTCCCATCACTAAACTATACATTTTAAATATAATAAACGTTATTACTATGGCAACCAGTTTAGGGAACGCCCACTGACGACTTCATAGTACAGTGTACTATGAGTACATCATAACGTGACACATTTGAGACAAACAAGGATACATTTTGAGGAAAATGGCTAACAATGTAGCCCAAAAAAAAAGAGAAAACACATGAACAATCCAAAACCAAAAGCCTGTGTTGAATAGAACAGCTATTTATTCATAATGTCACCTTACAGGAAATATCTGGCAAAAACCTACACTTCACACCCACAGTGTAACTATACACGCATTCTGTACTGTATATAAACTCATGGTTTATATAAACTGTGAGAAACACTGAAAAACTCCATACCTGGCACAACTCTGGGAACTCTCACCCTGAAAGAAGAACCAATATAATCAGCGAAAATATAAAGCGGTATTCTCAAGAAGTGACTTGATTCAAGGGAAATGATTCAGCGCTCACCTCATCGCTTTCTACAAGATTCTCAAACTGCAACAATA
Source organism: Hemibagrus guttatus (assembly GCA_033459395.1). Lineage (NCBI taxonomy): Eukaryota > Metazoa > Chordata > Actinopteri > Siluriformes > Bagridae > Hemibagrus > Hemibagrus guttatus. The sequence goes on along the minus strand of JAUCMX010000009.1, from coordinate 17,689,529 downwards.
AAAAAGATGAAGAGATGAGGTTATTCTATGTCATAAAAAACAAACAAACAAACAAACAAACAAACAAAAAGGAGAACGAATTAAAGAATAAATTGTGATACCTCTATTGTATAGTGCTCTCCAGTTGTGCCACTTCTGAAGTACTTAGACCTGTGGACACGGAAAAACAAGAACAGGAATTAAATTGCAATATTCCTTCTTTTAGGAAAGAGTGGCATTACACTTCAACATTTTTCACTAAATTATAGTAACTACACGTTTTACTAAATTATTATTATTATTCAATTATAAATATCATGGCCAGTAGTGTGACAGTAGCTAATGGTTGATTATGCAGCCTAGCTGGCAGGCTAACTAGCAGAAGGAGGGCTGGGTTACGGGGCGTGGCTCTTTTACTATACAACACGTATGTTAGCTAGCTAGCTGTCAAACTAAAGGTAAAATAAAAGAGTCATAGCACCTTAATGTTCTGTATGAAAATAAAGTATTGGCGCAGTATTAGCTTGCTATTTATTTTTAGTTAAACCTAAACGACTCAGTTTAGCTCGTGGGTTATTCACGTGTTTCTGTAATGACACTGTCAAACAAAGTCACATTACATATAAAGATTTAACAATACTTTTATGGTCATTTCAGGTGATCGAGGGTATCTAGCACACTCACCCTCCTCCTCTCTGGATCCTGTTCGCCTCTCTCCTGAATATCCCAGTGCACTGAGTCCAGCAGTTCCCCATGGCATTGTGTCAAAGTACAGAGAGACAGACAGGGAGCAGATCAGATATCAGCCTGCTTTTCCATTCCACACAGACCTCCCTATCCTCTGCACGGAAACAATGCCGGAGCTAAGAGAATAACACATTGTAATACATTTCAGATTACAACTAAAATGACTTCGCCGGTTGGCTGCCAGAACTTGTTTCATACAGCAGCTACATCCACAGGCGGTTAGCTCTGGCGGCTGCTAACCTATTGTTTCCTCTTCCTGGCAATGACACGTGATTAATGTTTAAACTACGGAAAGGCGGTTGGCTCAAATCGTGCGCCACCGTGAATCACCGCTAGGGGGAGACAAAAGCCAATATAATTCCTCGAAGTGAATAGAATCCATATATTCGTTTATGGCATCTATTATTATTATTTTTATTGACTTTTGTTTTATTTTATTTTTATACTTATTTGCTGTCCCTGTCCAAAAGAGGTTTTTCTCTCAGAAAAGCTATTTTTGCTTTTTTATAAGCAAAGTTTTATCCAGTACCAGTGGTGTAGGTAGACGTGTGGCAACTACCAATTTTGCTTGGTAACTCAGGCTGCTTAGCAACTGTATTGTTAATTTCACACGGGTGGTACACAGCTAAAACAGTCCTTAAAAGCCATGCTTAAGGAAATCCACAAAGAAGCATTATAACTGCTGTTGGTTCTGCTGATTTACATTGATTTAACATTGCCTAACATGCAGTGGTGTGAAAAAGTGTTGGCCCCCTTCCTGATTTCTTATTTTTTGCATGTTTGTCACACTTTAATGTTTCAGATAATCAAACACATTTAAATATTAGTCAAAGATAACACAAGTAAACACATCATGCAGTTTTTAAATGAAGGTTTTTATTATTAAGGGAAAACAAAATCCAAAACTACATGGCCCTGTGTGAAAAAGTATTTGACCCCTAAGCCTAATAACTGGTTGGTCCAACCTTAGCAGCAACAACTGCAATCAAGTGTTTTCCATAACTTGCAATGAGTCTGTTACAGTGCTGTGGAGGAATTTTGGCCCACTCATCTTTGCAGAATTGTTGTAATTCAGCCACATTGGAGGGTTTTCGAGCATGAACCACCTTTTTAAGGTCATGCCACAGCATCTCAATCGGATTGAGGTCAGGACTTTGACTAGGCCACTCCAAAGTCTTCATTTTCTTTTTCTTCAGCCATTCAGAGGTGGACTTGCTGGTGTGTTTTGGATCATTGTCCTGCTGCAGAACCCAAGTTCGCTTCAGCTTGAGGTCACAAACCTACCGATCTATCAGTCTGGAAAAGGTTATAAAGCCGTTTCTAAAGCTTTGGGACTGCCATGAACCACAGTGAGAGCCATTATCTACAAATGGCGAAAACATGGAACAGTGGAAAACCTTCCCAAGAGTGGCTGGCTGACCAAAATTACCCCAAGAGCGCAGTGACAACTCATCCAGGAGGTCACAAAAGACCCCACAACAACATCCAAAGAACTGCAGGCCTCACTTGCCTTAGTTAAGGTGAGTGTTCCAAGACGAAAACCGCTGCTGAGCAAAAAGAACATAAAGGCTTGTCTCAGTTTTGCCAGAAAACATATTGATGATCCTCAAGACTTTTGAGAAAATACTCTGTGGACTGACGAGACAAAAATTGAACTTTTTGGAAGGTCTGTGTCCTATTAAGTCTGGCGTAAAAGTAACACCGCATTTCAGAAAAAGGGAACATCATACCAACAGTAAAATATGGTGGTGGTAGTGTGATGGTCTGGGGCTGTTTTGCTGCTTCAGGACCTGGAAGACTTGCTGTGATAAATGGAACCATGAATTCTGCTGTCTACCAAAAAATCCTGAAGGAGAATGTCCGGCGATCTGTTTGTGATCTCAAGCTGAAGCGAACTTGGGTTCTGCAGCAGGAAAATGATCCAAAATACGAGCAGCAAGTCCACCTCTGAATGGCTGAAGCAAAAAAAAATGAAGACTTTGGAGTGGCCTAGTCAAAGTCCTGACCTCAATCAGATTGCGATGCTGTGGCATGACCTTAAAAAGGTGGTTCATGCTCGAAAACCCTCCAATGTGGCTGAATTACAACAATTCTGCAAAGACGAGTGGGCCAAAATTCCTCCACAGCGCTGTAACAGACTCATTGCAAGTTATTGAAAACACTTGATTGCAGTTGTTGCTGCTAAGGGTGGCCCAACCAGTTATTAGACTTAGGGGGCAAACACTTTTTCACACAGGGCCATGTAGTTTTGGATTTTGTTTTCCCTTAATAATAAAAACTTCGGGGGCCATGGTGGCTTAGTGGTTAGCATGTTTGCCCCACACCTCCAGGATTGGGGGTTTGATTCCTTTTGTGTGTGTGTGTGTGTGTGTGTGTGTGTGTGTGTGTGTGTGTGTGTGTGTGTGTGTGTGTGTTTTTTACTCCGTCCTCTGTATATCCTGCTTTGATGCCCAATGACACCTGAGATAGGCACAGGCTCCCCATGACCTGAGAATAGTTCGGATAAGCGGTAGGCAAGGAATGAATAAAAAACTGCATGATGTGTTTAGTTGTGTTATCTTTGACTAATATTTAAATGGGTTTGATAATCTGAAACATTAAAGTGTGACAAACATGCAAAAAAATAAGAAATCAGCAACACTTTTTCACACCACTGTATATTGTGTGCAGGCATTTGTGCTGTTTAATAGGTAAGGACTTTAGGGCATTGGTGGCTCAATGGTAGGTTTCTCGCCTACCATATGGAAGGCCCAGGATCAAACCCCAGCCACTGGATGCAGTGCCAGCCTCAAGCCTGGAGAAATGGGAGGGTTGTGGCGGGAAGGGGCATCTGGTGTAAAACCAAGTTGTTGTGCAGACCAGTTGGTCCATTGTGGTGACCCTGAACAGGAAGCAGCCATAAGTAATGACTGTATTGTATATGCAGGTATCTTCAGATTTTCACCAAGAGAGAGCAGTAGGTATGTCAGACAGTAGGCAGACTATGCATTCTTGGCACAGTAAATAACACAGTCCTTTAAAACAGGAAGATGATTGTTTTTGGAGTGCTGTCCACACAGAGTGTTACTTCTAGGAAAGAGTGAGAAAAAAGTCTCAGAAGGCATATTGACCTTTTTGCTCCCAATCTCACACCAGTTCTTCCTCTGAGAAAGTAATATACTGTATATACTGCAGTATACAGTTTAATGTACATACACTGAGGCATGCACAACACTGATACTGATATGCAAGAAGCTATAGTAATATATCACTTCTTATAAGAATGTAGCAGTGACTAGATCTGGCGTGAAGGTATGTGGTGGTTTAGTGGTTAAGGTGTTGGACTACTGATCAGAAGGTTGTGAGTTTGAATCCCAGGTCCACAAAGCTGCCACTGCTGGGCCTTTGAACAAGTCCCTTAACCCTCAATTGATCAGTTGTATAAAAAATGAGATAAATTATAAGTTGCTCTGGACAAGGGTGTCTGCCAAATGCTTGAAATGTAAATGTACTAGCATTACAGAAGCAAACTGGACTTGGCTGGTGACTTACATGAATTATCATCTAATCATTACTAATGTCATGGCTTTATATGCTCAGTTATGTGCAACTCTCTAGTTGTAAGATTAGAATATGCAAGTAAAGCTATGACAAAACAACGGGATGTTAAAATACAACAGAGCACAACTTATAGCAGCATGTGATGATGTCACATACTCCACCCCTTCAGCTTATCCTTCCTCTTATTAGTGAGTTTAACTAATTTTCTCAAAATAATGAAATTTCCGCCTGTTTTGGGGTGCCCATGCTCAGCATTGAATTTCCTTGTCATGTCACACTGCAAAGTGGTGGTTAATCGCTGATATGAAAGTAGACACCCAGGGCTTCATGTTTTTGCAGTACTTAATAAGTATTTCTGTTTCAACATACACTATTGGGGGCTTTATATATTTTTGCACAACAATGTTTCTATCTTTAAAGTATTGTTATCAAGCCCATTTCTGCCCTCTGAAATGAGAAAAAAAAACATCTCACACTGAAATCCAACAGATTCCTGACTAATATCAGACTTGCAGCGATACAATAATTCATTTGTCTATGCTCATTGGAAATGTAAAATTTTGCTAGTGTACTGGTAAAACGGAAAAATGGTAAAACGGTAAAATGGTAAAACTTTCACCTGCAACTGGAATGGTTTGAGTGACAGGTAACACCAGATTGACATGGCCTTTACTGTAAATGCTGGGTGTGGAAGGATTACCTCCAAGCTAATATTTTCAAGTGCCCCAAGTTGATTGCTAAAGCCTGTTTCTCAACTGTAGAATATTTGGTTATATTAAGCAACATCTAGCAGCTGATGTAGTGCATGGGTTATCAGTCTTGCCCTTCACAGTGTAGTAGCACAGCACTAAGTCCTATCCCTGAAGCATCAATCTGCAAAATCTTTTTTCTGATAATTCCTTTAAAATTAATGCTGCTGATATGTACAGCACACATTTCATCGCCTTTACATTATCAGCTTGTGGCTTTATGATCCCTCCACATAGAACTTAGCCCAGGTTTGAGACCCCTGGCATAACAAGATGACCCTAATTGTTACCCTAACTGAATATTCATGGATACAAACATGAATATTTATAGAAACGAATCATTAATTAGTCCTGTCTTGACCATTGAAGGTGGAAATATTACAGTAAGGTTTCATCATTCACAACACAGCTGGGATGTAGTAATTGAATGCCTCACTTCATTTCACACAGTGTCCAGGTCAGTTTGCCTAATTCATAGTCATGTACTATATATCTAATATATGATTGTCTGTCCTACTCCTGTCTAGTGGATCCAGAGTCTCTGTGGAAATTTTCCATTATGGTACATAAAAAAATAATCAATTGTGTCCTTTTTACTAGAGCTACACTATATGGCTAAAAGTGTGTGGAGACCTAATGAGCACACTCAAATGTGGTCCTTCCCCCCAATTGTTGCCACAACATTGAAAGCACACAACTGTCTAAAAATCTCTTTGTATCCTGTAGTATTAAGGTTTCCATTCACCAAAATTAAGGGGCTGCAGGGCACAGTGACTTAGTGGTTAACAGTTGCTTACTGGCCTTGCACCTCCAGCATTGTGGATTTGATTCCCGCCTGTGTGTGTGGAGTTTGCATGTTCTTCCTGTGTTTTGGGGTTTCCTCTGGGTTATCAGATTTCTTCCTATAGTCCAAAGTCATGCTTTGTAGGTGGATTGGCATCTCTAAATTGTCTGTAGTGCATGAATGTGAGTGTGTATGTAATGGGTTAGCTCCACGCTCCCTGGTGCCCTGTGTTGGATAAGCGATATAGAAAATGCATGGAATTAAGGATTGCACAAACCTTTTCTGTCATAAAAGCAATGACAAAAAGATATGATGTGCCAAGGAAGAACTCTGTCAACCAGCAGAGAGCCACAGTGTAACAGTCAGAAGACACCGCCTGAAGCGGGGATCGAACCCAGAACTCTGTTGACCGGCGTGCAGAGAATTAGTCCTACATGCAGAATAAAATAAAAGCACTGCTTTATTAACAGAACTAAAACTGAAACAAGATTTACACAAGACACAGGACAAATACAACGTAAGTAACCAAAAACGTAACCATAACATGGAAACATAATGGCGTCAGACCATACCACGCAAACATAAAACAATGACTGGCAAAACAGATAACACAAGACAGGTGTATATATAGGGAAACAGGTGACACGGCGGGAAAGCAGAACAATAGGGAGGGCGTGGCACAACACACATAAGAACAACAATGACAAACAAAGCAGGATATGATCATATACCAGCCAGTACCCCCTCTGGTGGTCTGGCATAGAACTTTCCCTGTAGCTCCTGACACACTGCCATGCTTCAAAATCAAGTGGAAAGGAAATGAAAGGAAAGGAAAGGAAATGTCATACAACCTGTAGAACTTATATTTCCTTAAATATAATCAGCTGTGGTTGGTAAATACCCCTACTACTCCAGCTTCCTCCGTGGCTCAGTGGTAGGTTGCTCGCCTATCATGCAGGGAGGCCTGGGTTTGATTCCCAGCCACTGGATACAGTGCCGGTCCCAAGCCCGGAAAAATGGGAGGGTTGCGGCGGGAAGGGCATCCGGCGTAAAACCTGTGCCAAGTTGTTGTGCGGAACAGTCGGTCCGCTGTGGCGACCCCGAACAGGGAGCAGCCGAAAGCTACTCCAGCTTCCTCTGTCATTTTAGAAGAGAGTGTTGAGAGACTTATTCACTGTCTGTCCTTTTTTTTTTTTTTTAACTTTATTGCTAAGGATTGTGTAGAATGCTAGGGTGCTAGGCTTCTGGAGCTGGTCTTTATTAGTTGTACCTAATTTTAGAAGTTTTGCACAGAGTAAGGTGTCTAGGAGGAACTTTTAAGTTGTTGTAACTGCTGTTTTTTTCAGATATGTTATTATTTCAAAGAAGTAGATTTACAAGAGCAGAAACATGCTTAAGGGGTCTTATGCAACACATCCACAGATAACAGGAAGATTTGTACATCTTTTTATTCTGAAACACCCTGATCTCAAAAGAATTTAACTTGAGCACGAGTCTACTGCACTAAGGTTGTCCGATTCCACGTGATACCTATTGTCTAGGACACTGCACTGTTGCCCAACCACAAGAACACAGGAGATATACTGTACATAAATATAGTCTTCTATAAAACATAACATACCCTCACCTAAATGCTGGCTTTTTATGATCTTTCATTTAATCCAAAAAAGACAATCTTCAACCAACAGATGCACAAATATTGCCTCATGAGGACAACATTTGTAAATATGGGTTAATGATAAAAAGTTATATCCACCTCATACTATGCTTTTATTTATTAAATATCACAGTTCAATATTAGAACTGATGTATATTGCTCTATTTCTGAAGTCTATACAAACAGTATTTTAAACTGATGGCTGCACATCTGCTCCATTTGGAACTTCAGTTTAGCACTGAGCTAAACAGCAATATCACAGAAGCAAAATGAAATATTGTGTTATCTAAGGACATAAATGGGGTTGATGAATTTAACAACTATCTCATACTGATGTCTGAACTACCATTTTGCTTGCCATATTATGATCCTCGCTTGTACAAAAACGGTAATTTATCATGTATCCAATATAAATAATGCATTTATGCAAAAACATTTTCTCTTTGTAAAGACAATCAGTTAATCATATGAGTCCCTCTGCCTTTAGGCTCGATGCTAGTCTAGAATAGGTGAGGCTAGCTATATGGAAATAGTTTTTTGACAAACACTGACACTTTTATCATCCATCAGCTGTTGTTGGACTTCCACCAAGGCAACCACCATAAAATGATACCAGTGCTGATTAAATGGGAACTGAATGTCAACACAGCTGTCTTTCGTGTATATATAAATGAGTATACTGCATACACTTGTAGGAAAATGTAGGGTTGCTGACTGTAGGAAAATGGTAGTAAAAGGGTTAAAATGCCATAAGTGTTGCCATATGACCTCTCTGCAGCACCATGGTGTGATAGTACCAGATTGGTGTCTTGTCATTAGTAGTCCTGGCGTTATAATGATGTCACAAGCTAGAGGAAATTGGGCATGGATCCAGGGGCTTAATATTAAAAGAAAAGCGACAGGTTTTCCAGTTCACGGCTCAGAGAGATTAGAAAGTTATTAGTTACATAAACAGCATGGGTGGAAAAAGTAAACAAATACCATGACATATGGATTACATCATTCTTTCTGTTCATAATTGAAGTCCGATTGCATGTCATGGTCCTGTTTGATATCTCTTTTATACCAGCTTGCCTTTTGTGTCGGTCTCTCTTTCTATTGGTGGTGATGTGAGAATCAGTACAGATAGTTAAAAACTATATTTTATCAGATTTATTTTAGCTATATTAAACACCACCCTGACCTGCCTTCACTGATGCTGTTGTGTACACAAGCATACAGATACAATGCCAGCCTACATCATGGAAAAATCTGCACCCAGCCAAGGAAGTTTTCTCCAGTCACATGGTGGGACAGCTGGGCTAATTGTCTCCTACTACGATCATGACAAAACCAATCTGTCAGTGAACAAGCTTGGGGTAAAGAGGGGATTTAAATCTACTGCCAGTCATTTCAGAATGGAAAAATATAGAATTTTACATTATTTTGCCTGAATATATATAATTATATTATTTTGCATTAGTTTATAGATAAATGTTTTCTAAGTAAAAGTCAATTTGTTGATGTATAATAGTCTTTCTATTAATTCATGAGTAAATCATTGTTGTAGTTATAGTTTTATTCAGTTTTCTATTAGGAATTGTAATAAATAAATAAATAAATAAAAAACACTTTTAAAAAAGTTTAATCTAAGCAATATTAATTGAGGGTATTGTAAAATTATATTTTGTGGCTAAAGTACAGGTATGATTCTGATCATCACACTTGCACTGGTCTCTGATTTTAATACAGAATTTGCTGACCTTAATTATGTTTACCTGCCTGAATGAATGAATGAATGAATGAATGAATGAATGAATGTGAGTAGATTATACTGGCATTGTGCCAACTAAGTCTTGAAACACTATTGTTCCTAAAATGCTTGTGGTGTACAGTGGGGCAAAAAAGTATTTAGTCAGCCACCAATTGTGCAAGTTCTCCCACTTAAAAAGATGAGAGAGGCCTGTAATTTTCATCATAGGTACACTTCAACTATGAGAGACAGAATGAGAAAAAAAAATCCAGAAAATCACATTGTCTGATTTTTAAAGAATTTATTTGCAGGTTATGGTGGAAAATAAGTATTTGGTCAATAACAAAAGTTCATCTCAATACTTTGTTATATACCCTTTGTTGGCAATGACAGAGGTCAAACGTTTTCTGTAAGTCGCCACAAGGTTTTTACACACTGTTGCTGGTAGTTTGGCCCATTCCTCCATGCAGATCTCCTCTAGAGCAGTGATGTTTTGGGGCTGTCGCTGGGCAACACGGATTTTCAACTCCCTCCAAAGATTTTCTATGGGGTTGAGATCTGGAGACTGGCTAGGCCACTCCAGGACCTTGAAATGCTTCTTACGAAGCCACTCCTTCATTGCCCGGGTGGTGTGTTTGGGACCATTGTCATGCTGAAAGACCCAGCCACGTTTCATCTTCAATGTCCTTGCTGATGGAAGGAGGTTTTTATTCAAAATCTCACGATACATGGCCCCATTCATTCTTTCCTTTACACGGATCAGTCGTCCTGGTCCCTTTGCAGAAAAACAGCCCCAAAGCATGATGTTTCCACCCCCATGCTTCACAGTAGGTGTGGTGTTCTTTGGATGCAACTCAGCATTCTTTCTCCTCCAAACACAACAAGTTGAGTTTTTACCAAAAAGTTCTATTTTGGTTTCATCTGACCATATGACATTCTCCCAATCCTCTTCTGGATCATCCAAATGCTCTCTAGCAAACTTCAGATGGGCCTGGACATGTACCGGCTTAAGCAGGGGGACACGTCTGGCACTGCAGGATTTGAGTCCCTGGCGGCGTAGTGTGTTACTGATGGTAGCCTTTGTTACTTTGGTCCCAGCTCTCTGCAGGTCATTCACTAGGTCCCCCATGTGGTTCTGGGATTTTTACTCACCGTTCTTGTGATCATTTTGACCCCACGAGGTGAGAACTTGCGTGGAGCCCCAGATCGAGGGAGATTATCAGTGGTCTTGTATGTCTTCCATTTTCTAATAATTGCTCCCACAGTTGATTTCTTCACACCAAGCTGCTTACCTATTGCAGATTCAGTCTTCCCAGCCTGGTGCAGGTCTACAATTTTGTTTCTGGTGTCCTTTGACAGCTCTTTGGTCTTGGCCATAGTGGAGTTTGGAGTCTGACTGTTTGAGGTCGTGGACAGGTGTCTTTTATACTGATAACGAGTTAAACAGGTGCCATTAATACAGGTAACGAGTGGAGGACAGAGGAGCCTCTTAAAGAAGAAGTTACAGGTCTGTGAGAGCCAGAAACCTTGCTTTTTTGTAGGTGACCAAATACTTATTTTCCACCATAATTTGCAAATAAATTCTTTAAAATCAGACAATGTGATTTTCTGGATTTTTTTTTTCTCATTCTGTCTCTCATAGTTGAAGTGTACCTATGATGAAAATTACAGGCCTCTCTCATCTTTTTAAGTGGGAGAACTTGCACAATTGGTGGCTGACTAAATACTTTTTTGCCCCACTGTATTCAATATAGCAGAAGACTACTCCACAATTTCCATGACAACAAATCCCTCGGTTCAAAGGTAGCTTAGACACTTGTGTAACTGCTCAATGTTTCATCAATCTCACTCAAATATACACAGACAAAATGCTTACAACCTCATAAGTTCAACTGACTTCTTTCATATCTAAATTTAGAAGCAGATTATGTGTGTTATGTGTGTCATACATACTAAATTGTTTTCTATTTATGATATTGTGTCTGAACAGAACAGTGGATATATTTCAAAAAGAATTCCTTTCTGGCTCTAAGTTTGGCAAAGGCAAATATAGCCTCTGCAAGCCATATAAGCAAACGACAATATAAATGACTCTCATTAACACAACCGGTAGCACATGTCAAGGGCCTGGAGGAAAACTGCTTCTCTATATCAGGATGATCAGTTTGGGGAAAAAAAGCAATCCAACGCCTCTCTCACTAGAGTGGTGCACAGACAGGCCAAATATAAAGCCATTAATTCACACCTGGGAGAGCAAATGCTCGTCATTAAAGATGACTCACCTTTTCAGTCACAGAGCGGTCATTCCTAAATTATATGTCCCTAAATCACCTGCAGTGTTAAGGGACAGGATAACATTGTAGGAGAGCCAGATAATTAGGGACAAAATGCAGCTTTAACTTTTGAACTTTGACTGATATGTAAGGAGAACTGATTTATACCTATCTATACCTGCCTGACAGGAAGAATTATGAATGGTTTTCTATACCTGTTCCATTTCTAGCAGGAACTTTTCACCACAGGTATTGACATTATTGTGCAAGACTTTATTCACTAATTTATTTCAAACTGTATTAAATATTTTCAATTTGTTTTTAGTTTAGGGATTGGATTGGGTATTCCACAACTACTGATTATAAATTATTTGGTTACGTAAATTATTAAACTATCTGAGAACATCCTACTAGAAATGTTCTGGAGGAATGGAACACAAAAATACATTCAGGTCCAGAAATATTGGTACTCTTGTTAAACATGAGATAAAATGGTAATAAAAAATGTCTTGGGATTTATGAACTTCATCCTACACTAAAAATATGAGATTATAAGCATCTTTAATATACATTTAATACATTTAATATACATTTTAGTAGCATACATTTAATTAAAAAAAAAAAAAATTGAAAACCTTGTCAAGCAATTTTTTAAATTGTGTGTCACAGTTATTGCCACCCAAATTATTTTGAGCTAAACATAGCCAAAGCTTTTATTTATTTATTTATTTATTTATTTATTTATTTATTTATTTATTTATTTATTTGTTTGTTTATTATTTCTTCTTCTTCTTTCGGCTTCTCCCTTCAGGGGTCGCCACAGCGAATCATCTCTCTCCACCTATCCCTTTCTTCTGCATCCTCAACCCTTGCACCCACTAGCTTCATATCCTCATTAATTACATCCATATACCTCCTCTTTGGCCTTCCTCTTTGCCTCCTGCCTGGCAGCTTCATGTCCAACATTCTCCTACCAATATACTCACTCTCCCTCCTCTGAACATGTCCAAACCATCTTAATCTGGCCTCCCTAACTCTGTCCCCCAAACGTCCAACATGAGCTGTCCTTCTGATGTACTCGTTCCTAATCCTGTCCAACCTTGTCACTCCCAAAGAGAACCTCAACATCTTCAGCTCTGCTACCTCTAGCTCTGACTCCTGTCTCTTCCTCAGTGACACTGTCTCTAAACCATACAGCATGGCCGGTCTCACCACTGTCCTGTACACCTTCCCCTTGATTCTCGCTGATATTTTCCTATCACACAGAACTCCCAACACCTTTCTCCACCCATTCCAACCTGCTTGCACTCGCTTCTTTACCTCTTTCCCACACTCTCCATTACTCTGGACTGTTGACCCCAAGTACTTAAACTCCTGTACCTTCTTCACCTCTTCACCCTGTAACCTTACTGTTCCACTTCCCTCACTTTCATTCACACACATGTACTCAGTCTTACTACGACTGACTTTCATTCCTCTTCTCTCCAGCGCAAACCTCCACCTCTCCAGGTTTTCCTCCACCTGCTCCCTGCTCTCACTACAGATCACAATGTCATCTGCAAACATCATTGTCCAAGGAGACTCCTGTCTGACCTCCTCTGACAACTGGTCCATCACTATAGCAAACAGGAAGGGGCTCAGAGCCGATCCCTGATGCAGTCCCACCTCCACACTGAACTCCTCTGTCTGACCTACAGCACACCTCACCACTGTCCTGCTCCTCTCATACATGTCCTGCACCACTCTGACATACTTTTCTGCTACTCCTGACTTCCTCATACAGTACCACAGCTCTTCTCTTGGCACCCTGTCATACGCTTTCTCCAAGTCTACAAACACACAGTGCAACTCCCTCTGACCATCCCTATACTTCTCCATCAAAATTCTCAGAGCAAAAATTGCATCTGTTGTGCTCTTTCTGGGCATGAAGCCATACTGCTGCTGACAAATTTCCACTACCTTCCTTAACCTAGCTTCCACTACTCTTTCCCATACCTTCATTGTATGGCTCATCAACTTTATCCCCCTATAGTTACTGCAACTCTGCACGTCACCCTTATTCTTAAAGATCGGCACTAACACACTTCTTCTCCATTCCTCAGGCATCCTCTCACTCTCTAAAACCCTGTTGAACAAACTAGCTAAAAATTCCACTGCTGCCTCTCCCAGACACTTCCAGACCTCCACCGGGATGTCATCAGGACCAACTGCCTTCCCACTTTTCATCCTCTTCAAAGCCTTCCTGACTTCATCCTTTCTAATCTTATCTACTTTCTGTTCCACAGAGTTCACCCCTTCTACTCTTTTTTCCCTCTCATTTTCCTCATTCATCAGCTCCTCAAAGTATTCCTTCCATCTCCTCTGTACACTCTCCTCACTTGTGAGCACCCTTCCATCTCTATCCTTAATAACTCTAACTTGCTGCACATCCTTCCCATCTCGATCCCTCTGCCTAGCTAACCTGTACAAGTCCTTCTCTCCTTCTCTAGTGTCTAACCTAGTGTACAACTCGTCATATGCCTTCTGGTTGGCCTTAGACACCTCCCTCTTCACTCTGCGCTGTAACTCCTTGTATTCCTGTCTATTCTCTTCAGTCCTGTCCATGTACCACTTCTTCTTGGCTAACCTCTTCCTCTGGACACTATCCTGAACTTCCTCATTCCACCACCAAGTCTCCTTATCTTCTTTCCTCCTTCCAGATGACACACCCAGCACCTTTCTCCCTGTCTCCCTGATCACTTCTGCTGTAGTTTCCCAGTCATCTGGCAGCACTACCTGACCACCCAGAGCCTGCCTCAACTTCTGTCTAAATTCCTCACAACATTCCTCCTTTTTCAGCTTCCACCACTTGGTTTTCTTCTCTATCTCTGGCCTCTTCTTCTTACAGACCATCAGAGTCATCTTACACACCACCATCCTATGCTGTCTGGCTACACTCTCTCCCACTACCACTTTACAGTCACTTATCTCTTTCAGATTGCCTCTTCTACATAGGATGTAGTCTACCTGTGTGCTCCTACCTCCACTCTTGTAAGTCACTCTATGCTCCTCCCTCTTCTGAAAATAAGTGTTAACCACACCCATGTCCATCCTCTTAGCAAAGTCCACTACCATCTGTCCTTCAAGGTTCCTTTCCTTAACTCCAAACTTGCCCATCACCTCCTCATCACCTGTGTTCCCCTCACCAACATGTCCATTAAAATCCGCTCCTATCACCACTCTCTCACCCGTGGGAATACTCTCCATCACCTCATCTAATTCACTCCAGAATCTCTCTTTCTCCTCTAACTCACAACCTACCTGTGGGGCATAACCACTAACAACATTCAACATCACCCCTTCAATCTCTAACTTCAGACTCATCACCCTGTCTGACACTCTCTTCACCTCCAGAACATTCCTCACAAACTCCTCCTTCAGGACCACACCTACCCCATTTCTCTTACTATCCACACCATAATAAAACAGCTTGAATCCTTCTCCTATACTACGAGGCTTGCTACCCTTCCACCTGGTCTCCTGTACACACAGTATATCCACCTTTCTTCTCTCCATCACATCAGCCAGTTCTCTACCTTTCCCTGTCATAGTACCAACATTCAGAGTTCCTATTCTCAGTCCTACACTCTTACCTTTCCTCTTCTCTCTCTGTCTGCGCACTCTCCTCCCTCCTCTACTTCTTCGACCAACAGTAGCCCAATTTCCACCGGCGCCCTGTAGGTCAACGGCGCCGATGGCGGTCGTTGTTAACCCGGGCCTCGACCGATCCGGTATGAAATTCGTACTGACGATTCGCATGGTTAAATTTGGCAATGTTTTACGCCGGATGCCCTTCCTGACGCAACCCTCTCTATTTATCCGGGCTTGGGACCGGCACAGAAGTCACTGGACTGTGACCCCCATGGCTAGATTTGTTTGTTTATTATTTAATGTTTTTAATATTTATTTTTAATATATATATTTTTTTACTTTTTTACTTTATTTATTTACTTTATTTTTTTTTTTTTTATTTTTTTTTTTTTTAAGAAGCCAAAAATCCTATAGATATTTCTCATAAGGAAGTTTAGAAAGTACATGAATGAAATAAGATAAAGGGTAAGGGTGTTGACTTTTGAAAATCAGGCAAAGGCTGTGATAAAGAGGTACATGCATGAAAATACCAGTGCCCACAATTATGGAAATAATATAATGAAACTGAGCCATAATGAAACTGCCTGTAATGAAAAAGTGTATTTTACCCCCACGCACTGTGAGGAGGATGTAGCAAAAATTTCTCCAAGGATCACAGTTAGAGATTTGCAGAAGATGGTAGCATTTTGGGATCACCAAGTCTGCAAATCTACAATTAGATGCCACCTCCATGGCAACAAACTATTTAAAAGGCAGTCCAGAAGAAAGGATTTTCTTTCAACTAAACACAAACATAAGCATCTGGAGTTCATTAGATGCTACAGGGAGTGGAACCAGAACTGGAACCAATTCTCTGGTGAGATGAGGAGAAGTAGAGCTTTTTGGCAACAAACACTCGAGGTGGATTTAGTGTACGGAGAAGAACTGATTATATGGAAGAGAACCTAATCCCTACTTTTAAAATATGGTAGCGGGTCTCTGATGTTCTCTGATCTCCGAAAGCCCTGGAACCTGGCATGAATACATGGCATTATGGACTGCATTATGGACTGCCTTTGCCAAGAAGCTGCAACTTCCCAATTTCACACACACAGACAGACAAATGGTCAAATATTCACAGAGTCAATCAAGTTCATATCAACTGTAAGATTACATTAAATGCAAAAGTATGTTTTCTTTCTTTTTTTACCCAAATGAAATCTTTAAATGTTTTTATTGGAGGTCATTAGTTTCAGAATAGTACTATGAAATGTATTTCATAGTGCCTGCTGGTCCTATATCCTTCTTAATTTAATGATTTGCACCTCCTATGAAATTCAGTGTGGTTTCATTTGCTGCATTATACTTTACACATGGACAAATATCTTTTATGACATCACCCACAATATTTTGATGCATAGCCCTGGGACTAAAAATAAGGATCAGCTTGTGAAATGAAGATTCAGATGCAGATACATGTAAATATAGCATTCAGAGACAAGAACAAAGGGCTGCCACTAGAAGCCAAATTTCAGTTATGACATAGTCATCCATACAACTGAAACTTGCCATCTGGCTTGTTTCATTTAGAGCATTCTGCTGCATCCATAAAGTTCTCTGTCATGGAGTTTTCTTGTGGTATTCCCACTGGCAGACTAGATCCATCCATCCATCCATTTTCTGTATCACTTATCCTACAGATTCGTGGGAAGCCTGGAGAATATCCCAGTGGACTCAGGTCACAAGGCAGGGCCGTTCATATACTACAGACAATTTAGAAATGCCAATCGGCTTATGGCACATGGTTTTGGTCTGGGGGAGGAAATCAGAGTGCCGGGAAACCTCCGCATGCAGTGGGGAGGTAGAAATCAAACCCCCATCTTTGAAGTTGAGGGGCAAATGTGCGTGCAACTAAGCCATCGTGCCCCCACAGACTAGATCACCAAGCATGATATTAAAAAAAACCTTGTGCTATAGAAAAGACCTAAAAATCCCAATGGAACGATATTTAAAATTTAATTTTAGCTTTGTATATAAGTTGAATCACATAGAGACATACGTCTCTCTCTCTGACACACACACACACACACACACACACACAAAAGACACAGATATACCCTTTACATTGCTATGTAGGTCATTTAGCACATATCATATAGAGACTAATCAGAAGGACAAAGTGGACAGAAATTCCATCCTATATTTTTTATATATCCTACATATGCCACACATATATACAATGCCACACTTATTTTTCTTTATTTTATTTCTAAATTTAAACAGGCAAGACCATTTTTGTGAAGTACATTTTTCTTCATAGCTCAGAGTAAACCATATTTGCATTCCTAGAATCTTACTTGTTCCTGAACACTGTAGTCACATTATCTCCATTTGCAACTGTAGCCAGTTTTTATATATATATATATATATATATATATATATATATATATATATATATATATATATATATATATATCATATATATTCTGTCTATCTTTACTCTTTAGCTCTCGCTCTCTCTCTCTCTCTCCCACACACTCGCACATACTGTCTCCTTTATCCATATGTTCTCTGCCCTTGCTCTATCTTTATTTCAGGTAGTGAAAGGTGTGAACAGTAAAAGCCCCTCTGACGCAGTCTGTCAAGTTACCCAAAGTTCCTCAGTGGCACAGCTAGCCTACTTTGTCTATACAGGTCAATACTGCACAGATCCCTTGCTATTTTGGCAATCTAAGTCTTAAAATATATTTATTAAACACATACAGAAAGGTGACAAATTAAAGGGGGAAAAACAGCGTATCATGTTTTAATAAGGTTTTGGGCCACCATAACCCAGCAGAACAGCTTGAATGTGACTCTTACAAGTCTCAGGAAATGATCTGGATGGATAAAACTTTCTTGCAAAAAAAAAAACGATCATCTAGTTTAATAGAAACACCTGTATCTCTGCACATTCGTGCCAATCAATTATCAGCCAATCATGTAGCAGCAGTACAATACATGCAATCACATAGATACAGGTTGAGAACATCAAACATCAAAATAGGGGAAAATGTGTGATCTTAGTTATTTTAACTGTTGCATGGATGTTGGTGCCAGAGAGGCTGGTTTGAGTATTTCAGAAACTGCTCATCCACTGAGATTTTCATGCAGATCGATCTCTAGAGTTTACAGAATGGTATGAAAAACAAAAACATTATGTGAGCAGAGGGTCTGCATGCTGAAATACTTTTATGATAAAAGAGATGAGACTGGTCTGAGCTGACAGGAAGTCTACTGTAGCTAAAAAGGATTCTTTACAACCACGATGAATAGAAAAATATCTCAGAATGTACAATATGTACATATCAAACCTTGAGTTGGATGGGTTACAACAGCTATTTATTTTCTCATTTTCAACTGTCCACTATATAAGTATAAGCATATATATAAGTATATGTATAAGTCTGTGCCCATGATGTTGATGCTTTTGTAACCCAGAGGTTTGTGAACTGTGTGAACTCATGATCACGCAGTGTTTTTTTGTTTGTTTCTTTGTTTTTCACACCATTTTGTGTAAACTCTAAAACCTGCTGTGTGGGAAAATCCTATAAGATCAGCAGTTTCTGAAATACTTAAACCAGCCCATCTGGCACAAACACCAATGCCACGGCTAAAGTCACAGAGATCACACTTTCCCCTTTTGATGTTTGATGTGAACATTAACTGAAGCTCCTGACTTGTATCTGCATGATTTTATGCAGTGTGATGCAGCAAGCTGCTGATAAACATAAATGAACAGATGTACAGGTGTTTTGCAACTAAAGTGGGCAGAAAATATGTGTGTGTGTGTGTGTGTGTGTGTGTGTGTGTGTGTGTGTGTGTGTGTGTGTGTGTGTGTGTGTGTGTGTGTGTGTTTGTGTGTGTGTGTGTGTGTGTGTGTGTGTGTGTGTGTGTGTGTGTGTGTGTGTTTTAAGCTGTGTAAATCCTGAATTAATCCTCAGTTAAGACAGCTCGCCTCTGACATCAACATTATATGGGCAGGAGTGTTCGAAGGATTGTCAAAGTTACGTTGCATAAAGTCAATGTAAAAGATGCTACGTTTCAGAATGATTGCTTTGCTCTTGGCATGGACTAACAGTGCTGAGACTCCTGTGACTCTAGTTTGCGCTTCACTCCATTATGCATAGTATAAAACACCAGTCAGTAATCAAAATAACTGTAGAGCTCTCTTGAAAAAAGTAAATGTAACATTTTCATGATTACCATAATCTTCATTATTAGAGATAAACTTGAAATTATATTGAAACTAAATTAATAGTTCATAGCACTTTATCCACCTGTAATGAGGTTGAAAATACGGTGAGTCGAAATAAGTATTGGGAAGATTTTTGTTATTTAATGTACTTCCAGTCCATATATTTGCACATTAAATATTTTAACTTAAATTAAATTATATATTTATACACATAAGCAAATAAAGTTTTGTGTTTAGCATGTTTTTCTCAAACCTACAGGGCTAAGGGTTTGTGTCTGAAGAAGTTGCATGTTCTTCCCATGCTACAGGGGTTTCCTCTGGGTACTTCGGTTTTCTCCTCCAGTCCTAAGACAAGCATTAGAGACAGATTGGTATCAATAAATTGTCTGTAGTTCATCCAGTATGTCCAGCACCTTTGCCCCGAGTCCCCAGGAATAGGCTCTGGATCCCCCACACCTCTGTGAAGAATAAGCAAAGAATGGCTGGATGGAATTATAATGTTATACTGTATGTATATATGTAACAGTTACATAATAATAAATCAAATTCTAGATATAAATACTGCCAAAACCTATTCTTAATCAAATTGCACCAAGATTTTCCATAAGTTGAGAAGATTTCACAAAACATATTCATCTTGAAAGTATAGGAGCTTTGTAAAGTTCTCAGGGACAATATTATTAAACAATATTTGAATTAAAAAGTTTCACAAGCATAGCAAATGCCTTAGAAATCCGGGAACTACAGCTAATCATCCCTGGACAAGTGGATCAAACAAGGTTTCATAACATGATTAATGAGGAAAATAAGAAAGAAGGAGCTGTTGCTCAAAACAACAGTTACACAATCAACAATAAGCAATGAACTGCACCATAAACATTTACATCATGCAAAACTCCCTTGCTAAAAAAAAAAAGCATGTAGGGACAAAGGTTATTGTCTAAAATGTGCATCCAAGCAAAATCAGAAATTCTCTGAAAAAAAAAAACATTATACAAAAATAGAACTCTTTGGCAGCAATTCAGATGATCACATTTGGAGAAAGAAAGGCTGCATGTGGAGTCCTAATAACACCGTACACACAGTGAAGTGTGTGCACCTGCTTCTCTGCAAATGGTACAATTACATGTCATCGAATGAAGCATTAATGGAGTGAGGTAGTGGGACAAAGCAGAGGAATTTCATCCAAGAAACTAAATCTGTGGAGATGGTGGACATTTCAACAAGACAACAAACCCCAAACATACAGTAAAAATAGCTCAAGACTGGTTTCTAAAAAAGGTGAAGCTGCATGCATGACCTAAAATCTCCTGTGTTTATTTACAGATTCTGATATTGCATGTCCATCAGAGGAGCCCTTGTAACCTTGAGAATTAAAGATTTGCCAAGAGGAATGGGACAAAAATTGAAATACAGTTGTGAAAAAAGCTAATTACTTCTTAATGTCGATGTCTCGGAGCTATAAGTACCAAATATAGCTTTGCAACAAACCACTAATACTGTTAGTTTGTGGTGTCTGAATACTTTTTCCCTTTCAATTTCACTTTTTAACCATTGTTCATGCTTCTGAATACACAGGGTTTTTTTTATATTTGTTTATATAATCAAAGTACAAAGTATTCTATTATTAGGCCCTAAATTCCAGACAACTCAGACACAACAACATTTTAACTAGCATATAATTGCATTTTTGTGTATTTTTCTTATACATATAGTATTTCCACCATTATTCATGCCTACCTAAACTTGGTTTATACTTTCCAAGGCAGAAGTCATACATTATGATTACTCACATTAAAATATAAAATAAGTTAAAGAAACATTTTCATTTTTTCCAATATTTTTATCACAATATTCAATATTTAAAAGTTAACAAGGTAGTTACTAAGTTAGCTGGACTCCATTGACAGGCATATTGGAGTTGGAGTCGGGTTCCATCCATTAAACGCTCATCTTTCTGCCGGGTCACGTTTCCTCCTCAGTATTACTATTCAGAGGGTTGTCACTCCCTGCTATATAACCAACTGGCTGGCCTGTGGCTAAGCACTGTTAATGTGATCGAGTGTGTCTCCCTTGCTGTACCACATGCTGTTTGCTATTACAGCCTTATATTCCTAATTTGCTAACATTCTGGGGCTGAAGTAAGGTTCCTCTCTATTCTCCCCTTTTATTTAAGGGGAGAATAGAGTTTATCCCACACTCCACATCATCTACTGCCAGGGTAGTGGTTTAATTGTCATTATGGTGGTTAAATAGGTTCTCTTGCTGCAGCATCCTGCAAACACCTTCCACCATTGAAGAGTCCTTAGAGTATAGCCATAAAGGACAGGGGCTGGTTGTAGAGCAATTTAAAACCAAAATATTGCTTTTTGGGCAACAACTCTATGAAATCATATTGTTCAGGGACACAGGGATACAAGGTTCAGTTATACCACTTGCCTCATTGATATTCTAAGCCTGGCAGTCTTGCTGGGCTTATATGTGTTCTATACAATGTACTTTCTAGGTCAGAAGAAGAAGAAGAAGAAGAAGAAGAAGATTTTCCATCTGATTCTAGTGTGGAGATGGCTGAATTCCTTCCCTTTTCCATATGCTAATGTTTTAGAAGTAATTAATCCAATTAATTTTAAGTAATTAAGTAATTAATGCAACTCAGAAACTGTAAGCACCCCCTAAAACTGTAAAAGCCATCCAGTTCATTCTCATGCATTAAGAATTCTACCCACACTGTCAAACCAAAGTGTTAAAGATATTAGGGTACTCATCAGTTAGATTCAGCCAGGCTACTATGTGTGAAACTGGCTCCTGCTGCAATGCTAGGATTACTGATGGCAGCTACAGTGGTAGTTCCTTTGGGATTGCTGGAACTTAGAGACTTTCAGAAGTCGTTTATTAGCCTGTGGCTGTATCCCAAATACCACAGGCAGAGATGGGTCCTCATTTATGAAAAAGGGGCACAGGATCGACTGACCTTCCTAAGGAAATTCTTAAAGCATTCTTAAGAGCCTTTTGTAATTACTAGCTGGTGGCACAGAGGTACAGAGGGTATGTGGCCCCAAATATGAGAACAGCTGTGACTGAGGGTAGTCCATTAAGACCCTCAAGTTGTTCTTTCTAGTTTTGAGATATTGCAAGTCTGTTCGACGTGAGACACAACCATCAGTTCATCATTAGCTTGGATAGCTATTTTAGCATTGCAGATAAGTTCCTAATGTGGGCCTTTTGATGGTTTGTCTCAATAAGAGCAACTCATCTATGAGGAGTATTCAATGGTGCAGGGAACATTGTCACAGTCAAGATTATTTGCACCCCCAAAAATGTTGCAGCTGGACCTAGAGCTGGTGTCCCTGGGAATCTGGGAAGTTTGGCAAGGTGCCAGTCAACTTATTGTTAATTGTAGAGATAGACAGCAAGCCTGTGCAGGTGGATTTACTATATACACCTTGTCTCTACCACTGAATTTAGGAACTAGACTGCCTTAGTCTCCATTATTTCTTTTGCTAATGGTTAGAACATCATTACAGCTTCTTCACTGTGATCTGGTATCCCAAATGAAGAGAAAGATGTAGTACCACGGGCAAGTCACCTGTCTCTCAGAACAATTTATGGACTAATAAATTAAAATTTGTGTCATGAAGTAGATCTTTCTGAAAGGGACATGAAAAGAACATGAACCAGCCACAATTCTCCATGAGCCTTGCATGGGCTCTCTCCCTTGTGCTGTAGTCCACTTATGTACCCTCTTTATGAGGCCATTCAGGAAGCCAAACTGCAAATGGATGTCTCTAAAAATTGCCTTTTAATTAGTGATCTCTCCAGTTTCAGTCATTAGGGGTGGGAGAACTAGTTGCTTTGGTGATAATATCCACCTTTTAAGCATTGGTAGTCAGATGGGGTGATCTTCTGGTTAAATCCAGGCTTTCTGCCCCAAACACAAATCTTGCTTAAGACCACCAGAGCCAATTCTGTTCAACAGACTTCCAAAAGATTCCACCCTGAAACAAAATGCACTATTGCCCATCCTGCTAAGACAGCTACATCCTGTTTTAGCACTGCTGTCCAAATCTCCAGCCAAGTGTTCCACTACCTGGCACTACTCTTCATCACTGCTTCCAAATACCCCATCTACAGTACCAGATGTGTCCATACACCATGCCATCCAATCAGAACCAGAGTTTTTTCCTCCACAACTTGATCCACCAGGTGGCATTGGCAGCTTATATGTAAGCATTGGCAGCGTGCATGTACTATATTACATAACTCTTCCAATTCTCTCAAAAATATTTTAGTAGTAAGAAATGATTTATATTACAAACATGCAATTACTTCAGATTCTGTTAAATACTATTTTTTGTTAAAGTGACTATAGTAAAAATAATGTGTAAATGTTTGATAATGTGGTTGTAATAGAGAAATAAGAAAGGGGTTGTTTTTTTCAGATGTGCACTGGCTCCCACTCCTCCCGCGCAGTTTGTCCAAATACGGTGGGGGGGGGACACGACAGATATATCTCCTCCTACCCATGCATGTATGACCTGGCACATCTTAAAGAGCGAGCCAACCCACACACACTCACACACATGAGCAATTTTAATATCCACAGGTCAGAGTCTCTCTCCATCATGTATGCATCTAGTGTGTGAGGGAATCATGGAGCACATCACGAAATGGATGCAAGGTTGGCTTGGGAACATGGAGATCAAAGAGGGATTGAAAGAGGTCCATACTTTCAAAATTTGAGACCGTGTGTAGGCTTGAAAAGAGAAAAAGAGAACAAAAAAGAAAAATATGCTATATGGGTTATGCTTGTTGATGTTGGAGAATTACCCTACACATTTTTGAGAATTGCTTACAACACTTATTGTGCATGTAAATGCTTTCATTGCTATGTGCTGTGCTGTGTTGTGCTGACATGGACTTCCGCTGACACACTGGCCTGTGTTCCAGTTTGGATAGAAGTATCCATCTTCTTAAAGGTTGTTCATGAAAAGCCGTAGGTAAAAAGAATCACTTACTGCATCAGGTGGCTCAAGTTTCCTCCCCACCACAGTGTACTGACACTGGCACACTCAAAACAAGAGAGAAAGAAGTCTGCAAAAGCTGCCTTTCCTGGCTGCTCCTAAAATAGGCTTAAAGCGCAACTAAGACCAAGATATACAGGATTTCATTTGATTTATTTAATACAATTTCAGCTTATATAGTCATTTCATTTTTTACATGTAAATGCATGTATTTAATATTTAATATGTTGATCCAGCATCTTAAGAGAGAACTGTATCCTTAAGAAACGATATTGGAACTGTGGATTACTCTAAATAATATATGTTAAAAAATAAATAAATAAAAAT
Source organism: Hemibagrus guttatus (assembly GCA_033459395.1). NCBI lineage: Eukaryota > Metazoa > Chordata > Actinopteri > Siluriformes > Bagridae > Hemibagrus > Hemibagrus guttatus. The sequence continues at coordinate 17,664,874 of JAUCMX010000009.1, read as the reverse complement.
AAAATAACATATTTCCTTTTATCTCATAATATTATTTTTAATCACTTTTATCCACAGATGAGTTACTTTTTTAATAATTTATTTTTTTGCATTTTTGGATTTAGCTTTTTTTTGGATATTCATATTTTGATCAGTAAAAATTCTAATAAAGATAATTAATTAATTAAATGGGGGGGGGCCTGTTGAATGTATAGTAAATAAATTACAAATAAGATGCCAGTAAGCCATACTGCTTGTTTACAGTAGCATTATATCTGTTACTGTCTCTTAATGCAACAATATTTACATTAATGAACTACAATTAGTCACACTGTATTAATCGTGTCCTATTGACAAAGAGAAATTAAAATTAAACATAAATACTGGAAAACTGGGAAAATCACAGCCCTAACCACACAGCCACTTCCTCACTCACACTAAGTGACTGTAAATGACAAAGCAGCATGTTGGTGCAGTGGGTAGCGTTATCCCCTCACAGCTCTAGGCTTTCTAGTTCAGCTGTGATCTCAGGATGCTGTGTGTATGGAGTTTTACATGCTATTTCCATGTCTGTATGGGTTTCCTCTGGGTTTTCTGATTTCCTCCCACCACCCAAAAAACAAGTCAGTGTGTTGGAACAGTTATTCTAAATTACCACTTAGTATGAGTCAGTGTGTGAATACGTGTGTGCATGGTGCTCTGCATCTTATTGCATCTACGGTGTATTTCCACTTCATTCCCAGTGTTCCCAAAATAAGCTCTGGACCCATCGCGATCAGTTATTGTAAATGAATGAATGAATGAATGAATGAATGAATGAATGAATGAATGTTCTCAGTCTGTACAAAACAAAGACACAATCATTTTCCATATAGAATCAGTGTTTTTTCTACTCTAATACCCTTATTAACAAATCATTCCCAAACCCATTTGTCAGCTCAGTCGTGCTGCTGTGAATATTCTGAGTGCTGTATGTGGCATTGATTTCACCCATCATTATCATTCTGTATCTGTTTCAGTCTGTTGTTAGTAGAGATGCAGTAAAAGTTGCCAGGAGTTGTGCAAATTTGTTTTGTCGTGGTACTACCTCTGAATTCTTTCAGCACTGACTTGCTGAGCAGCTTCTTGTTCTATATTATTGCCCATATTGTTGTTCCGTAACGCATTCTCTATATTAATGTCCTCAGGTAAAGACGCCATCTGGCACTTTTCTTTTCTGTACCACACATGGTCTAGAAAGAAGATGGTAAATTGGTGCGTTATGTAATAATTTGGGTATTTATTGGTTAAAAAAAAATAGAATAGCTATAGATATGGATATAAATAGATGTAGATATAGATATAGCCTAGCTATAAAACAGTTTCATAAGTATTAGCAAAATAAATATTCATGGATTTGTAGGTAGCATTGTTTTAAATTTTTCAAATGAACATCAGTGCATGGTGTTTTCTTAAGTAGCATTTATCTGTTACATATACATTACTGCACGGTGAAATTCTTTTGTCACATATCCCATCCTTTTGAGGGTTGAGGTCAGAGCACAGGGTCAGCCATGCAGTGCCCCTGGAGCTTTGGGGGGGGCTGGGGTTGAGTGTTGGCAGTGCTGAGGCTTGAACCATGATCTTCCAAGCAACAACCCAGAGTCTTAACCACTTGAGCTACCACAACCCTACTAAATCACCCTACAGATTAATTGTGCCATTCGGTGGGAAGGAAAATCTCATATTCCGTCTTTCAAAAATGGAGTTATCCCTGTTTTGCTTGTGCACAAAGCTTAAAACAATTCAGTTCGAAAAGAAAGTTAGGGAAATATGTATGTGACCCAAACATAATCTAATCAGAGCCATATCTAATGTCTGTTAATAGCAAATAATTACCAAAATTGACTCAGTGGATTAGTTCCAATAAGGCTAGTAAGCTCTTGTAAAACAGAGTGAGCACATGTGTGAGACAGAGAAGAGGGAAGGTGTGAAAATATTGTGAATGAATTTTTTTTTTTTTTTTTTTTTTAGGAATTCTGTGAGGTTGTTTTAGGTTTAACACAGGATGAAAAAACATAAGTTTTCTTTGTTTTCTTTGTGAAGGATATCAGAGTATATTCTGGGGAAAAAAACATTTTATTTAAACTCGGGTACCTTCAAACATAATAAAAACTAAATTAGCAATTACAGTATTGTTTCTAAAGACTGGAAGCTGGTTGCCACTAGGTAGCAAAAAGGGAGCTATTACCTTTCACTGTTTGTTAATAATTTTGTTCAAACTGTTCCTTTATCCTGACAATCTCCTAGCAGGAATGTGGTGAGCCTGGCCCTCAGTGAACTATATAGTTAAGAGCATTTGCCAAATCATTCCCTGGCCCATCTGAACAATCTGTCACCACAGCTGAAATCCAGAATGCTCCATCAGTTCACATGAGCACCCTTCCTACATAACCCTCATAGTCCTGGCTAGGTTTTCCATTATTCAGATGACAAGTGTATATCATATATATGTATATAATTTATATATAGAAGTTGCTTTCGGCTGCTCCCTGTTCGGGGTCACCACAGCAGACCGACTGGTCCGCACAACAACTTGGCACAGCTTTTACGCCGGATGCCCTTCCTGCCGCAACCCTCCCATTTTTTCCAGGCTTGGGACCGGCACTGCATCCAGTGGCTGGGGTTGAGGCATTGGCTGGAATCGAACCCGGGCCTTTCGCATGATAGGCGAGAAACCTACCACTGAGCCACCAATGCCTCATATAATTTATATATACTGTAATATAAATATTAAATACACATTTTCACATAAAAAATGAATTGCAGTGACCAATGCTATAGTTGTGTACCCTTAAGCTGTTTACTTGGCCACATTTAGCAAGATATAATGTCTTAAAAGTACAAAGTTAATTATGTATTCTTGCTAGGTAAAACCATATTGTGATGTCATACAGTATTTGCATTATGACTGTATGATTTGGTGATTTAGTTTTGCTTGTTTGTTTGTTTGTTTGTGTGGTTGGTTGGTTGGTTGGTTGGTTGGTTGGTTGGTTTCTTTTCCATTCTTCATCTTTAATCGTGTAATGTGATCAAGTAGCCAAATGTTAAATGTACAATTAAGCCAAGACTCCAGAATTGAATAGGGTATATGTGAAAAAAAAAGAATATATATCGCCTTCAGTCATCATCAGTTGATTACTGATATGCTTAGTATTTTATGTATTTGAACTCTACCTTTGTGTTTATTTATACACATGAGATTTTGTCTAATTATATGTGTCTAGTCCTTAGATGGTTAAAAATGTTTTTTTTTCACTGTGAATACACATCAAAAATAAAGACTTTTTCAAAACAATTTCTTGCAAAATTATTTCTTTGTGATATATTAAAACAGTTCGTAATGAAAAACCATTTCTTCTTCTTTAATACATCAGAATAGGAATGAAATTCAGAAGTGAGATTTTTGGTTCTAGGTATAGAAATGAAAAAAAAAAAAAGAACATAATATAAGACAAATATTCATGCAAAAATCTGAAAAATCAGGAATATTGTCTTTTATACCTGTACCATCTTAGGGACTCTAAGAGCTTTGACTTGGGATAAATGTTATGGATAAATAGTAACTTAACTTTAAACTTTATAATTTTTACTATGTTTCTATACTTCTTAAAGCTGCTTTGAGACAATGTCCATTGTTAAAAGTGCTATACAAATAAATTGAATTGAATTGACTTTGAAGGGCATCTATAAACTAAACTTTGCACTGCATACAGAGAGGGACATGCACAGTTCATGTTGTAATCACTTATTTAAAAAGAATTATCTTTTACTGAGCTTCATGTAAATATTTCACAGCATTACCAAAGGAAAGAGGGATATATTGTAGGAGTGGAGGCTTTTTTCCCACGTCTAGATTTATCAAGGGGCTGTACATTCTTCCTGATTTCTCCTTGGTCTTTTTGGTGGTGTAAGATATGATTCACTCTCAAGATACAGTATATGACTCACCGTCGAGCATTTGATGATGTCAGTATATTTCTAAAGAAAGGCTTTTTTGGCCTTAGAGATTAGGAGGTTTGTTAGGAATCCATTGGTTCAGGATGGTTTGCTATTCACACAACTAACATCCAGATCAAGTAGAATGTCATTTTAGAAACAGGAATGGAAGGGCCAAAGATATAGACAGACCATGGAATGTGACAGTTCCCAGAAATTTCTTGCCACAGGGGAATGATTCATGATCCTCTGGCAGCACCTACGTCTATCTGACAATGTCAAATACTTTGAGGCTTTGTGGTTACATGATATTTGTCAACCTATATCAAAACACATTTTTCAAAACCTCCTACAAGAACAGGATCATGTGCATTTGCTGATGTATTTGGGCAGAAGAATATATGAGGACTATGTTGTGACCTGACTAAATATTAAGTATTGAAATTCATATAAAATGTAGAATTTGCAGCAGAGAATGGCAAATGCTAAGAAACGAGCCATGGTCAAACGATCAATACAAACAAAGATCGGTTTAAGCTGCTTCTGGGACCAAAAAGGCATGTGTCACCCAGGCCAAATCCATTGTTTATACACACACACACACACACACACACACACACACACACACAAACACACACGCACACACACACACACACACACACACACACACACACACACACACACACACACACACACACACACACACACACACACACACACACACACACACACACACAAACTGAAGGTGTCCTTTGCCCCACACAGCCAGTTGGTAATTATCCGTGCTCATCTGGTCCTGCTGGCTGGACAGCCGGTGAAAGAAAGACAAAGAGAAAGATTCAGGGTTTCGGGAGTGAGAGATTCATGAGCTTAACACCTTCACACTATAATGCATGAATGTAGTTAATATAAATGATATAAACAGAGCAAGTATGAATCCAGTCACAACATACCCTACCTCGGAAACAAGCACAACATGATTTATACTTAATACTAAAAAGATTTTAAGCAGTGCAAATTGAAAATTTTAAATATTCAATAGGATTAGATTAGTGTGATGTGAAATGGAGAGCTGCAGTATAATAACATCTTTTTTTTTTCTCAGGTCAATCACATGGTCCTTGTCATTGTGTAACAGAATGCCAGAGTATGACAGAACCAAAGAGTCAGAAAAAGACAGCAAGAGGGGTTTTCACACCAGTTCTATTCTCAGTCGGCTGTGCTGCTTCTGTTTCTGCTTATCCAGACAACACAGAGGCACAAATGCACACACACACACAGAAAGAAAATCTTATTATGATATCCACATGAGACATGAACCTGTGCATTTCTTTAACTAAATATTGCAAGGCCTTCGACTAAACTCAAACTAACCTCGGTGACCAAAAATATTACACACACACACACACACACACACACACACACACACACACACACACACACACACATGCACACACATACTTTATTTAGATTCAGTGAAAGATACAGTATGCAGCTGAATCATATCTTATCTCTGTGAATAGATGTCAGATTTATGCAACTTTGCACTTTTATTAATGCACAAAAAGTCAGATTAACATCCATAATCATTCATAATGTTGTAGTGCATGAGACCACAAATCAATGGTTTCTATCTTATGTCATAAATTCAGGTAAAACTTTACTAAGTCTTGTCTTTTATTTACCCGCTATGTGTTTAGATTGACGGAAATGTGATTTGATTCGCAAATCTTTAACATGTTCTGGGGTTTTCTTTTGTATAGCTAGAAAACTCAATGTCATTTCATTTACCTCATGCATGCTAATAAGTAGCCCCACCCTATGAGTGCTTTATGTATAAAACAAGATAACCCACCAACACTTGCTAGAAAAATGGGCTTAACGTGTCCTATGTTTGCCCTGTGTACTAATTCGTGCAAAATGATAATATCAAAGTAGAGAAAATTTATCTCATACTATCCATCTTTACATTTTCTGTTCAGCTTATCCTACACAGGGTTGCAGGGAACCTGAAGTCTAACTCAGGGCACAAGATGGGAGACACACCGGACGGGGTTCCAACCCATCACAGGGCACAATCGCGCACACATTCACAGTCAGCCTTTGGTGCATATCTTTGGACTGAGAAGGAAACCAGAGTACTCAGAGGAAGCCCTTGAAGCAATCTAGACTCAGATTTGGACAATTGGCTATGGTCTTGGTCTTGAACTTAGCTTTAGTTATTTATAAAACTATACATGCTATGAGAAATCTCAGCTTTAACTGCCTTTAGCAGCTTTAAGCTTTAAAAAAAGCCATTGCATCATCTCAGTCATCATCTCATCATCCCACTGTTTCATATCCACTGTTTTTCAGCTTTCAGAAAGACCAACAATACACATTTACAGTACAAGACATGTAGCTACATGTAGACTTTAAACCTGGTTTAACAGGTTGCCTTGCAGCAATTTCCACAACATAGCCAATAAGCTTTAGATTTGATTTGGTTCAAAGAAAGAGTAAATTGCAGTCTGTCTCAGATTTATATTTTTATTATAGGATGTGCCTACAGCTACCAGTGAAAACAAGTGTTTCAAAAGACATCACTCATTCAAGTAAAATTCACACTCAAAATTCCACTTGTAAAATGATAAAGTATGTCATTATGTCAAAGTATGTATGTGAAATATGTGAGAGCCCCAATATTCGCCATCTGTGCAATCACTATCTGCATGCAGTTCATGCTTCTGAGGTTGCCAGATTTTTCATGTGTAGCGATGTTGAGCCAAGTTTTTTGCAGCATCACCTAGCATCTTGAATAGGATAGAAAATGTGGAATGATAGTACAGAAAATGATAATATGACAATAAAAAAAATAAGAGACAATTAAAAAAAATAGTAGTATTAAGTGAGTAATCATCTCTGAACACATCTCCTATATGAGGGTTACTCATCTGACAACTATTAATACTGTTGCATTTTGAGAGTTCAAAATAAATTATTGTAAATGACCTACATGAGATTGAACATTCAAGTGCAAATTAGTCAACAAAGGCTCCAAATCAGTACAGAGTACAGTACAGAGAGGAATATATAACATTTGTATTTACATGCATGGACAGTGACTTTCCCTGGTGTGTAGTACATATTGAAGCAGCTTTCTAATGAACGTATGAACCCAGGTTTCTTAAAAAGATGTTTGGGGTCAACACCGGGCCATAAACCCAATCAATGTAAGGTTGTGTGAATTAAAACAGGATTCATTTCATTTACCGTTTAGACTGTTTAACATCTCTGGGGTACTTGAGGGAAATAATTTAGGTAGAAAGGGTTCAGCTGACAAACAAGATTGGGAACCCCTGCTGTAGATTAATGAACTGTACAACTGAAAAAGTATTCATGCAATCATAACAAACTCAATCAAAACCATAGGACATTTTACATAATTCTAAAAAGCTTTAAAGCTGTGCACTCTGGAATAATTTGGAACTGCCATATGAGACAATAACACTGTGTAGATCTTCACAAATTGGTTCCGACCCCTGGTCATGGTGTGCCGCTGACATTCACAGTTTTACAGTTTACCTACACTAAACTCCATTCAGTAGCAGCTGTTAATTAGCTGATTAGCTGGCTCATGTGTGTGCAATGAAAACAACAGAAAACACAAGTTAGGGTAACTCCAGGTCTGAGGATAGGAACAACTGCCTTATTTTTGGGACAGAACACACTACAAGAATTATACAGTCCAAACCAATACTGAAAGTGTGAGACAGAATGGCATGTTTCACATAATTTGTCCTGGATCATCCTTCAGTCATAAAACCTCCCACATTACTATATTTGCCCAGAACAAAACATGGCACACTTTCAGATTATGCTCACATATGAGAATACCCACCTAAGATCCCAGCTCTCGGAAGATGAGATCTTACAGAATTTCTTATGAACAATGACTTCAGAGGCAGAAGCAACCATGGCACACAGCAGTTAGTTCGAATGCCATTGGTCTTCTACACATTGTGACAAGATTGAGTTCTCACACAAGACACTTATTGGGAAAATACTGAACATGATTGGTATTTATAAATTTAAATGATGACTGGACTGTGATGGGATCATTAGGTTTTTTTAATCATTATGAAGGTAAAGTTGGTCTCAAAACAAGCCTGATTCTCCCAGGTTGTGGCCCAGTCTGGTACTGTATATGCCACAGTATAATTTATGATTTATATGTTTATATGCCACAAGACTCAACTCTTGTGTTCTTGTGATTTTTGTCATTAGATTATGTCCTGTGTCCTTTTCCAAAGCTAGGTCTTCCATATGGAGATGTTTCAGTGGCTGGTTTGCTGGGAACTTGGCCATCCACCCGGCCATCTCCCAAGAGCTAACTGGGAGAGCTGATGCTTATTTTTGGAACTCCTATTTATACTCCTGTCTTCTGGATAAGGAGCAGTTAGTAGAGCAGACCAGCATCAAGGCTTTAAAGATTCAGAACTGCCCTCACTCAAGCATCAGGGACTGTTCACTACCAAGGGCAGAGGATTCTATTGGTATCAGTGGCTCAGTTAAAGTTAACATAGGTTGTAAGTTCAGTGCTGACCATAGATTTGAATATGTGATTTGAACCTTAAATGGCTATTTAATACAGCCTCCTAGCATTTAATCATAAATATGTACACAAGAAGATATGAGCTATTGTTTCATTCATTTGCAAACTGATCAGCAGTCACAGCTTTATCAGGGTCACTAGGTGTGAGGCTGGAATGCATCCTTGATAGGACACCAGCCCATCAGAGAGCACAACGCAAACTCATTTGTAGCTTAGATATAATGTTTTAACCCTAGCTCAGCATCAAACTGTGGACCCTGGAGGTGTGCTAACCGATGCATCGCCATACTACTGTGACCTAGTTTATTAAAGCTTGATATTTTCTGGACAATGGAAATGGGTTATTTCAGTATACTTCCATGCATCCATCATTTTTCGCACCACTTATCTTACATAGGATCAAAGATTACCTGGAGCCTATCCCAGGGGAAACTGGGACACCCTGGTTGAAGTGTGGCACAATTACACCCACACACACACACTACAATGTAGAGATGCTGATCAGTCACCAACTCATGTTTTTGGACTAGGGTGGAAATCATAGTACCTGGAGGAATCCCCTCAAATACAGGGGGAATATGCAATCTTGATGCACACTGCGCAGAAGCAGGAGGTGAACCCCCTACCCTGCAGGTGTGAGGTAAATGTGCTAAACACTAAGGCAGCATGCCCCCTATTTCACTATCTAAATCTGGCCAGTGAGCTTAAAACCCAACAAACTGTGTTTCCAATCTACTCTGGAACATTGCTAGCTTTATTCTCACTTGCAAATTAGGTGTAGTGGGCTCAGGCAGGTTTTAGAACTATACGGCAAAAAATATATGCCAAAATTTTTAAAAGGATTTTCCTAGACTACAAAGTTTAATCCCAATTTTAATCAAAGGCAATGAGCTCATGAAGTAAACCTGCTCATGTCCAATGTTTTATCAAACAGGATGGGCCATGTGGTCTAATATTTTTTAATATTTTAGAGAAAATGGACAAAATACAGTTGTCCACAGCAACAACAACCAGGAATCATATAAATCATATTAATTGTCATTTATTGAACCCGACAGAGGCCAAGTGGTGGAATATTAAAGCAAAGATTGCATATTTCCTTGGATTTCACTTTTCCTTTTCATGATTGAATGTTGTTGTTTCTATAATGCACTGAATGCATTATATGTCAAGTATGAGAGTAAAGTGGTTAGACAAGCACTGCTGATGGTAATAATTTTAGTCAAAACAATTCATGATAGAGTGAGTAGTCCATGCTGAAGCATCATGCTGTACATTTTAACACCTTTAGCATTTGCATATTTTGTGATGTATATCAAGCATTATACATCTACCACTGCACAAATATGTTTGACCCTACTCCATTAACGGCAACGCAAATGCCTGATGTATTATATTTATAAAGAACTAGATACTTATCATTATGGCAATGTTAAAGCTAAACACACATGAACAGTACTGGGTTTCTCCCTGTTGCCTTGTTAAAGCGTTGCCTGGTTATGGTAAGATGTATCAGGCCAGAATACAGTGTGTAAGCATGCATATGTTTTGGGCTGTTAGGGGCTGTGTGGGTGGCAGGTATTTATTGCTTTAACATGGGGTGGTAGTGAGGCGTTTGGTAACACAGCCAGTTTACACATAATCTTATCAAGGCTGTTGCTCTAGCCTCAAGGCAGTGATAGCAAGGTAGAGAAGGAAGGAGGAAGAGTTGGTGGAATTGGAGGAAGTTGAAAGCCGTTCCTGTTGTCTACACACTAATTCTGCCTCCCCCCCTTGTCTCTATATTTTCCTACCCCTTGTTTCATCACTCTCTCATGTTCATGTATTCGTTGGAGTTGACTCATTCTCTCTGTCTCTCTCTCTCTCTCTCTCTCTCTCTCTCTCTCTCTCTCTCTCTCTCTCTCTCTCTCTCTCTCTCTCTCTCTCTCTCTCATTCTCATATAAGAAACCACACATTCTATCAGTTGTGTGAATAGTGCATGAGTGAAAGTCCCTCTTGCTGTGCTAGAATAAAACTGACAGAGAAACAGGGAGTAGGTAATGCTTTTCAGTTTGACAGGTGCTCCAGTGGCACACTCCTAATCTCCACGGAAACACAGAGGCTGTTCCTACTGTGTTCATTGCTAGTTCAAGCGACTATATCACAATTAGCTAAACAGAGATTGTGGAGATCTGCCTCATCTTTCGCCTTCTCAGATTAACTGACTAAATGGACGTTTTGATCTGCAGGTTGCACATGGCTCATGTTCACCTACGGAGCTTGTAAAATATGAATTCTTGCTGCTTCGTTGTGGCACAATGTATAGAGAAGCTGTTTTTTAATGAGGTAATGTTTATTACCACTCTCCTCTTTTGCCTCACCCCACATGCACTCCTTCTCATTATCTTATGCTCTACTGCAGTGGCTCATATGGAGAAGAGGAATCCTGATGAGTCTTAGCATTATAAATTATGACATGGTGCTGGTTTTTAAAACTCTTTACACCATACAATCCCTAATCCCATGGGTTTGTACAGAGAGATCTACTAAAGCTGCTGCTAGCAATGCTCATTTTCATTTCAATGTTAAGGCAGTGAGATAAACAATGCTTTTAGACATGTACAGTTATGCCCTTGTTATTGTATATGTATATAAAGCACTTGTAATTGTGATTTGACGTACTGTAGGTTTTGCGTCTTGTTAACGACAAATGCACTCCTAATTTATTCAGTCATTCATCTTACGCAACCTCTTCATGCTGGTCAGGACCTGGAACCAATGCTGGGAACACACAGGTGGAAAATCATTTGACATTTTAGTCCATCACAGGGCATCACAGGGCATTTTGCATAGCCAATCTACCTCTCGACCACCATGTTTTTATAAGGAAATGCAGACACAGGGAGAGCATACAAAACTCCATTGTTGATTCCCACAGTAATTTAACATCTATGGTACAATATGTAATATATCTGGAGTGCTTAATCAAAGAAGGAAATAAACAGACCACATTTAGCCACATTTAGCTGCACCATGGACACTATGAATATCTAATAATGGCTTATGGACTAACTAATGTACCTATTATCTTCCTATTATCCTATTATCTTGATTGTCACATAATCACATATGTGCTCATTTACAGGTGTTCAGATTCATTAACGAGATTCTCTAGTTCAACCTCGTGAATGATTACCTTAATTATATTTAGATAGCTCTGAGATGTTTGCTAATAAAATAATTATCTTTATGATAACCAGTCTAAATGCAGTGAGAACACTAGAATTCTTTGAAAAATGGGGAAAACTGAGCATAACTTCAGGATACCATCCACAATCCAACAGGCAAGTGAAACATGGCAACCTGAAGCTTCTACAGGAGGTTTCTACAGGAGTCACTGCAGCAGCTGTCAAGTTGAGTGGGCTTGTTTCCTCTACTGGGAAGCATATGCCCAAGACTTCCTGCACCACTCTTCCACAGCTCTCACTCCATTTCAAAATGTGATAGGTTTTCCAACCACCATTTTTGAAAGCCTACACAAATGGCAGCTCTTCCTGTGGAGGAGTGATTCCACTGTTCCAAACAGGTTTGAGACAAAGCCCACATATGACTTTAAAAAGCTATCTGTAGACCTTGTGTAGGGGGTGGCATATCCATAAGGGATTCCTGCCCATTCAAAGTCAAATTCAAGTCCCTCCCCATTCTTTTCACCAGGTTTCCGTGTCTCATCTCTAAAATATTTAGAAGAAATGTATTGATTTTTTTCAGTTCTTGCCCTGATTTGTACTGTGTTTTATTTGTTGAATTCAAAACATAAATTGTATTAATTCTTAACATGTTTTCATCACCTTTTTCCACACTGCCTTCCTGTTTGTCCTTCCTTCATTTTTGACCTGTTTCTACTCTCCATGAGGCAGTTTTTTCCCCCTTACCCTTACTGAAAATATCAGTAGGCTGACGCATCACTTCCTGTCTCAGAGTCTTGGTGACAGCACCCCCCACCAGCAGCAACAGATGCAGCCTGACTCTGAGATCCAGCTTTTGCTGAGTAGCAACATCATTCTGCTAGAATTTTCCACCATTTGGCTTTCATGCCCTTCTAATAACACTAAGGCAGGGCAACTAACCCTCAGAATAGTGGCCTTAACAGGTAGTGCTGGTGTATAAACCCTAAACCCACTAGGTACACAATCTATGTTATAGATTTTATTCAGGGAATATGGAATGCCCACAGGCTACTGATGGGAATCTTAGAAGATGGTCTACAAACCACGAATTCAGATTAGTAACATCTACAAAATTACACTGCAGTGCTTAGGAAAGCATCTTGTAAGAGGTTTCTTCTCAAACCATAATGATGCCGTCATCTGTGATGCTACCATAGTCTAGGTGATGACATGGAAGCACTAGTGTATTTCGATGGGTGTTTTGAGAGTGTGTCTGTGTGTGTGTGCATGTGCATCTTTTCATGTCAACTGGTTTTCTTTGTTTGGGATTTGATTACCAGACAGCTTGAGTCACAGTTCTGAGTCATTAGTTTCATTTGCCAGGCCTCCATAAGAGCCCTATCCACATGAGCACTGCAATAAAGAGGCCTCTCTCCTCCTCCTCCTCCTCCTCCTCCTCGTTCTCCTCCCGCTCTCATTTTCTCTCACCCTCAGTACGCTCAATGCTTTCACACCCTCTCACTCTTCTCAGCGATGTTCTCACAATGGCAAAATGCATCAGGAGTGGTGATGTACTAATTTACAGTGCATATCTGCTATCTACTGCTGTTATCCACATAATGTCTTCCATCTTCTTGAAGTTCCTGTATATGGATAAAATTAAATTAGAATTAGGAGTTAGGTTTTTGAGCGGTACAAAATTATGTCAGGATCTCACACCTAATGGACATTTATCCTCCTCCAGCCCCTCCACCCCATCCCCCTAATTCCTCTCATGGTTCATTCCTATGGAAACTAATAACATCTGTTCAGCTGTTGCGAAGTGATGTTAAAAAAAGATATCTACCAATGTTGAGTCTTATAAAATACAAACCGTTTGTTGTGTTGCATTTTTTTATACACTGCCTATTTCTAAATTCCTACAAATGAATGTACTATGTAAGCCGAACCCAAACTACTAGTACAACACAGATCAAAATAGCAATCCTGATACATAAAATTCTAATTAACTTGGCAGCTGATGTGAATGTTGTTTTATTTGCATTTGTGTCTAGTGTGAGGAAATTGGAGATATTTAGGTTATGTGCTTTATTTTTTCATTATATTAAGCTTCACAATAGAACTTATAAACCTGCTTTGTGGAGGTCCAGGACAAAGTAGAGAATACACAGTTTCCCACATGTATGCTGTGCATATGTTCTTTTTGTTTTGTTTTGGTTATTTTGGGTTTTTTTTTTTTTTACAAATGTATAGCACTTCACACACAGACACAGTTCTCACCCTGAACAAAAGCTGACCAGAAAATGACCCACACCTTAACCTTTCATCATGGTGATGCTGTCTACAGAGTCACTGAGAGATAGTCTGAATCGAGTAGGAAGGGTCATGCAGGCTTATTTTAACTCTAAATTAGGACACGACTCAAGGGTCTTCTTAGAGGAGGAAAAAAAGATACAATATAAAATGTGATATTTATTAAAGAGCTGACACTATATGTTTTATAGATGCCTGATAAATATTTCATTTTTTTATTTTTTGACATTTCTAATTATTACTATGGTTATATAAATAAGCTTATAGCAAACATAAGAAAGTTAGTATTCATAGTTCTTAGAGCACTGTTTCTCACACCTGATCAGGGAGTACCACCTCCATGTGTATTTTTGTGTTTTCCCAAGCTCCTAAGTGATTAGCTAATTAACTGAATCAGGTTGAACTGGGTGAGTTAGAGGAGGGAAAGCACCAAAATGTGCAGAGCAGTGTTATTCCAGGAAGATGATTCAGACACACTGTTGGAGTAATGAGGCCATGGCACAGGCACACACTCTGTCTCAATTAGGTTCATTTTTATGTCGTAATTTTAACTGTGAAAACTCTTCCACTCTGTATATTACCTTATGGCATCACAGTGGTCAATCTCAGTATTTCCAGTCTAGATGAAAGTGTTTATGTGACACAGCCCATTTTCCTGTTCTACATAGCAACTCAGAGCAACAAACTGTGCTCATTTTACCCCACATTATATATGTGCAAAAACCCTAGCTGATTGAAAACCATAGATAGCACTTCTGCAATCTTCCCAATGTGACTTCATGTTCAGCCTGCAGGTGTTAATTAACTTTCCTCTATCATTGCTAGGATTAAACGTGGCACTCACGTATACCTTGCAAATAGCAAAGTCAACAGTGAAGGGTGACACAATGGAAACATAATGTGAGTGGACAACCCCCCCCACCCCCACAAACACACACACACACACACACACACACACATCTGAAGACTTTGTCCTGTCTCAGGTGAACTGAAATCTGTGAAGCAGCATGCAGTTTGTCCCACTTACTGTACAATGTGACTGTACCTGTGAAAGGGGGGTGTGTGTGCGTGTGGGGGTGTGTGTGTGTGTTTCATATGAGATTATTGCGACAAAATGTGACCCATTTAATTTCACAGTGTTGTTGTTTCCATGCCCAGACTTGTGCCTTGGAGTTTTTAGTGGCAACCTTTTTTTCCCCTGAGTAATGAATTGCAATCCTTTGAGGAAAGTGTCCATAACACTTACTCCAACACACACTGATTAATACCTGCAGGTTCACGTTGAAATTTACACCTCTGATTGGATGGATGAACATCAATTAACACGAAGGCAAAGTTTTCACGCAGTAACGAGGCATGGCTTGTCTTGTTATACCTCGCCATCACCCAAACTAATAACAGCGTTGCCAGATTGGGCGGTGTAACTCCCAGTTGAGATAGGTTTAGTCATAGTGGGGTTATAAAATCTGCCTTCGCCTGGGAAATATCATGTATATCAACCCAGAATTACACTTTGGATTGGTTTATCATGAACTGGCAGGCTTTTAAAACCTTGACTGGATTAGAAACAGTCGGTTCAATCTGGCACGCTGTGCGCTGAGTTCGCTCCTTTCTGCTTCCTTCTCACTGTGCGCTTGAAGCACTGCAGACTCACAGCCCAGTTTAGCGCTGAGAATCTTGCACTGCAACATCTCCGTTCAGTATGTGGATGCTTTTACACACTGCCAGAGTTTTACCTTTGGATTTATATCTTGCGTGAAGATATGGGACTTTAGACGGATTTTTTCTTGCTTTTTCTATCACCGGCGATCGAGAGATTTTGGGGTCATGGTATTAGAGCATTTGGCGCGGATGCGCTCTTTCTCTCGCCTGCTACCTTTCCCTGGGACAAGACGTTTGGAAATGTGAAGGAGCTTGAAGTATGGCATGCAAAAGATGGTCTCGGCCAAGAAGGAGACGGTGATTGCAATGTGCCCCACTTACATTTCCACACTCTTCTACTTTCTGTGCGTTACGGCTTGGTGAGTTCCATACACGTTGCGCACTCGGATCTAGTTTTGGCACCGTAATCTAACATCGAGTTACCCGCATCGGGTCACATATGAAGCCAAGTTCAAGTGCAATGCCACTGTTCTAGCTGTCTGAAATGACAGAAAATGATACTGCCGTTTTCTGTGCGTGCGGGTCGATGGCGCATCCTAACGCGTTTTGTTTTGTTGCGTGTCGTTTGCAGCATTAAGAAAATCTCAGGTCAGGTAAAGAAGGATGAGAAGTTATACCCCGAAAATTTCACCCAGATCTTAGACCGACTTCTGGAGGGTTATGACAACAGACTGCGCCCTGGATTCGGCGGTACGTATCAAACATAAAGAAGTAAAAAAAAAAATATGTAAAACAGTCAACTAGTCTAATAGAGTGGATCTTCAGTGAGGAAAGTTGTTTAACAAAATGATTCATCTGAAATTCAGATGCTTTCCTGCCTACAGTATCTACAGTCCCTCCTTTTTATGTGAAGGATGCTGGCTGTGGATGCTTATATCAGTAAAACCGACTGCTGAATTCTCACCCGTGATGCAGTGTATATTGAAAGATTAAATACAGTGTCAAAAGAACTCTTATAAAGTGTGCTGAAATAGTTTACACTGTGGAATAAAGGCTTCCAGCATTCATTTGGATCCAGTTTTATTTGTACATGAAGGTGTGTTTAACCCAGAGCTGAAAACTCAGACCTGCTATGGTCACTGTGCAGGTTAGTGCCTCCTATATTTCTAATGTAATTAGGCTGAGAAATGTTTAATGACCCTTGAAACAATCTGGACAGTATGCACAATTTGCCCAGGCTAACCAGGGTAAGAGCACATGTGAACATTTATTCTAGCTTGTCCCTAGAGGTGTGTGCAGAACTGTTTTTTTTTTAATCTCATACTGCTCACTCACGAAATCTCATCCACACCCACAGACACTTTGACCAGTGCCTCCAGCTCTGACAGACAGTCTTGATCAACCCCTCCAGCTCCCACAGATAGTTTTGACCAATCCCTCCAGATCCCACAGCCAGTCATGACCAATCTTTCCATCTCCTAAAGACAGTCTTGATCAATGCCTCCAGCTCCTACAGGCTTGATCATCCCTCCAGCTCCTAAAGACAGTCTTGATTAATCCCTCCATCTTATACAGTCTTGATCAATCCCAACAGCTCCCACAGACAGTTTTAATCAAACTTTCTTGCTCCTACAGTTTTGATCAATCCCTCCAGCTCCCACAGTCAGTCTTGATCAATCCCTCCAGCTCCCACAGACATTTTTGTGCAATCCTGCCAGCTCCTGCAGATACTTTTGACCAATCCCACAAACACCTGCAGATACTTTTGACCGATCCTGCCAGCTCCCACAGATACTTTTACCCAATCCTGCCAACTCCCGCAGATACTTTTGACCAATCCCATCTGCACCCACAAACATTTTTGACCAGTCCTGCCAGCTCCCACAGAGTATGCTTGAGCAAAAGCATACTTTTTTGTTGGGTCCTACAGGGATCCCATTCCTGGGATCACCTCTAGTCTGCTTGTGCCTTTGGCATGATGGTCAGTCAGTAATGTTCAACTTTTTTCAAACAAATAAGGTTGCAGCTTTCAATCAGCTTTGGATTTTCTCTCTTCATACTCATACATATGTATTTAAATATACGTGAGAAAACAGGCTCAGGTGTGACAGGTTAGTCATTACCTTGCTAGATCTTCCACAAACACCTCCCTTCTGATGCTCTGCAGTACCCCCTGTCTTGCTTTTAGATTTAAAGCTTTTAACCCCATGATTTTGAGTCTAATGTCATTTTTTAAACTCATACAATGGTCCACTGTGAGCATAGACCAGAGATGTCAGACATACTGTATGCCCTGGACTGCTGCATGTTCTAGTCAACTGAATTTAGATTCATGATCATTTGAAAGACTTATGAAAGTGCTAGTCTTTTTTACTCCACTAGGGGGCACAATAGAGCAATTAACTCAGCTACTCACAGAATGTGCTAATGATGTGTAACTCCTCATTAGCAAGCTGTAAGCATGTCTTTCCAAAAGAATTAATTAGGGATTTCACAGCGATGGGGTTGAATACTTATGCAATTCAAACTTGTAAGTTTTTTATTTGTACCTTAACGTTAATATGCGAATAGAGGAGTTATTGATGTGTTATTGATCTACTAAAGTGATTTTTATTTTTGGCCAGGCACCCTTGACTTAAACTTTATTTACAATTATAACAGTTTATTGAAGAATTGTGTTTTATATCCACTGCAATGATCTGCTGTTGCTGTTGGAAACTGGTGATAGTGTAATAAAAGAATTGTGTGCAAGTGCATTCCGACCTCAACCTGACAGGCGCACTTGTATGAGGCCCTCAGGTTTTAGAGAAGATAGATAGATAGATAGATAGATAGATAGATAGATAGATAGATAGATAGATAGATAGATAGACAGACAGGAAGACAGACAGACAGATAGATTGACTAGTAAACTAGACTTGATTAATATTGAGAGGATACAATATTAAGATAAGTGAGTAAATATATGATCACAAAATATGTTTTGCTTGTGCTTTACAATTTAATTTTTTTTTCTGTCTACTATTCAGAAATTCAATTCAGATACGGATATGTGCATGGAAATACAACTGCAAAGCAATAAATGTTTTATAGTATGCTGTGAGCCACCCATGCCTTAGATATTCTTATCGTCTGTTCAGTTGGGGTTCAGTAAATCATGAATATTTTGATTATAAAAGCAGTGCAAATCACTGTTGATAGTTATTTGTAGCTATAATCACAATATGATAGTACACCGTTAGACCTGATTTTAACTTTTGCAAGGATTGCAATCATTGAGACTGTTTAGTTTTATGTGTTCAGCATCATGTTTCACATTTTTGCAATGATCAATAGATTAGCAGGGGTTTTTTTTCAGAAGTGCAGCATGATTCTCCTCATCAGGAGTCATATGTTCAGG
This sequence comes from Hemibagrus guttatus, assembly GCA_033459395.1. NCBI lineage: Eukaryota > Metazoa > Chordata > Actinopteri > Siluriformes > Bagridae > Hemibagrus > Hemibagrus guttatus. The sequence continues at coordinate 17,645,861 of JAUCMX010000009.1, read as the reverse complement.
ACAGATTTGGACTCTGTTGGAGGTATTTGGAAAGGCTTGAGTTAAATTGTGTTTAGGTGCGAATGTTGGCCATGGCAGTACTTGAAACTTGGCAGCCAAGCTTTTTTCCTTCTTCTTTTTCTTTTTATCTGTTTCCTCTCGGAACATTCAGCTGGCAGGGTAATGATGCAGTATCTGCCTTCTGCAGCCATTTGTTTAATGTTTGAATTCAGTTCAGTCAATAAAGCGTGCAACCCAAATGAGCATGCTATGGCAAAAGCATGTTCAGATAGATAACAGATGTGAGATGTGAGAACTAACTTCAACAGCTTTTTTAGCTTTTTTGTGGATTCCAAGTTTTGTTGTTAGATTCAGAGCCATAATCATCATTTTCAGAGCAATCATGTGGGAAGGCAAACTCAATGTACTATAAAGAGTTCTGGGGTATTTTGCTCTGATTAAAATTACAGACAAAGATATCGCACTAAGTATTAATACCAGTTCACTTTTTCAATAAGAGGTTTAAGTTTGTATATTAAGTAAAATCAGCAGCTAAATAAATACATTGACAATGTAACCATTTCAGCAAACCATACGTCTTGGTTATAGTAAAGTTTTTCAAAAATCCACCCATTGACTATTTTAATAGGAACACCTATACAACTGCTCATTTATGCCTTTTTAATCAGCTAATCATGTGGCAGCAGCACAATACATCAAATCATACAGATACAGATCAAGAGCTTCAACTAATGTTCACATCAAATATAAGAATGGGGAAAAGGTATGCTTTCTGTGACTTTGCCATGGCATTGTTGTTTGTGCCAGATGGACTGGCGTGAGTATTTCAGAAACTGCTGCTGTACTAGGATTTTTTACACAAAACAGTCTCTAAAGTTTATACAGAATGGTGTGAAAAACAAATGACAATTCTGTTAGTGGAAACTACACTTTGTTGAAGAGACAGATCAGAGGAGAAGTAGAGAGGTCTGAGCTGACAGGAAGTCTATAGTAACTCAAATAATCCCTCGTTACCATGATGAACAATAAAGCATCTCAAATACACAGAACTTTGAGGTGGATGGGCACAGATTCACCCTAACTGGACAGGTGAATACTGGAAAAAGACCATGTGTGCAGTTTGGGTGAGGCATTTCCACCCACAGGACTGCTTCTCAATGTTCTTTGTTTTTGACAGACATTCCGCATAAACTCTAGAAACTCTTATATGCGAAAATCTCAGGAGATCCGCAGTTTCTGAAATACTTAAACCAAACCATCTGGCACAAATAACTATGCCATGATTAAAGTCACACGTTCCCCATTCTTATGTTTGATGTGAACATTAACTGAAGCTCTTGACTTTTATCGGCATGATTTTATGCATAGTGTTCCTGCCACATGATTGGCTGATTAGATAACTGCATAAAATGATCAGGTGTACAAGATTGGCTCTTAAAATGGACAGTGAGTGTATGTGGATGTAGAATTTCTTGCAGAACTCTAAACTGAACTAGCATGCAGAATGAATAACTGTGGTCATCCTTTAATAGGTCCGGTGACTGAGGTGAAGACTGATATCTATGTCACTAGTTTTGGTCCAGTATCTGATGTGGAAATGGTATGTATGCATTCACAATGAATAAGAACAGATCTTTAGAAAATTGAATGTTTGGTCATTCTTAGGAGTAAATGGTGAACAAAGGTCCAAATATTGGGATAGAAATGCAGCACATGTCATTTTTGACCATGTAACTGAAAAGCCAAATTCAAATACCCATGTCCATCTTAAAATGTTTACTTGATTTGGATGCATTAGTTTAGACTAGTGTTGACAGCATCAGTTATATATAGATGTAAGATATATATCTTGTGTTGATGTATAGATAGATATAGTGATGATATGTAACGTACACTCTCAACAAGCTTATTATCAAACACGTCGGTTTATCAGAAGGACAACATGTACTGTGGTGAATATTCAGCAGTCAAATTTGTTGGATGCTGTAATCAGTGCTCTGAAGTGTGTAGTTGCTGTAAATGGACCATTGCACACTTCTGTTTATATCGAGTGGTTTAGAAAAAAAAAGACATTTAGACAGGGAACATGATTAATCGTCTTTTCACACACTGACAATATACTGCATTTCATTGGCTTTATACATGTACTTTGAACAATGACAAAGTTGAATCTAATCTAATCTAATAATAATGAATAATTTACCTAACTGATGCAACTGCAACCATTTCAGTATGTAAATGTCAAGTCATGTTTCATGTTTTGGAAGCTCACATCCGGTTGCTTTGATTCTGCATTTCTTTCCAGGAGTACACAATAGATGTGTTTTTCCGACAGACGTGGGAGGACCGGAGGCTGAGGTATGAGGGACCAATTGAGATTTTGCGACTAAATAACCTGATGGTGACCAAAGTGTGGACTCCTGATACCTTCTTCAGGAACGGGAAAAGATCTGTGGCTCACAATATAACTGCCCCAAACAAACTCTTCCGCATAATGAAAAATGGCACAATCCTTTACACCATGAGGTACATATATGTAATATGCTTTATTATATATTATATATAAAGACAGATTTGTGCAGATTCTAACTCTATTCAGTTGTTTAGAAAGTACTGAATTGAAGATTGCTTCAGAGTCTTTTCTTACGAGTCGGCAAATTACATTTCTGCAGAAATATTTGAAATAGTTTTTCATTAGGTGGCATGATGGTTAGTGTTTGCCTTGCATCTTCAGGGTTGGGGGTTTAATTCCTGCCTCTGCCCTGCTTGTGCTTAGCTTGCATTTTCTCCCTGTATTCCGGCTTCCTCTCCAGTTCAAAGACATGCATTGTAGGCTGATTGGCATCTTTCAATTGTCCGTAGTGTGTGAATGTGTGTGAATGTGTGTGTATGTGTGCGATTGTGATTTGCGAAGGGTTGGGACTCCATCCAGGGTGTTCCCCAGCCTTGTACCCTAAGTCCCCTGGGGAAGTCTCCAGGTTCCCCATGACCCTGTATCAGATAAGCAGTTCAGATAGTTTTCCATTAGCAATAAATTATTACATATGGATCTTCTCTGATGACATCCATACTTAATAATAATGCTTATGACTTTATGTGAAGCGGGATCCTAATGCGTGGATTAGTAAGACTTAAAGAAGTAAAGCATGGAAATGAGATCATTAAATCTGACTACATTTAGATTGTTCATATATACAGGGTTTAATAATCAATTTTATGCAAAATAAACCTTCTACCCTAGAAAAAAGATATGTCCAGTAACAAGTAATAAAGTGTGCATATAAACATTTCTACAAAATGTCTAAGTTTTTACTGAAAAATATGCACACTCCAGTTTGCAAATATTTTTCTCATGTATAACTAATTCATAGCCTCAAATCTTTTATCTCATTCTCACAACTTAATGATCTCGTTCCCAAACTGTAATAAGTCATGGCTATGTTTTATTTTTCTTATGGAGGCATGTCAGTATGTCACACGTGTCACATGCATTTGTGTTTGTGTTGCTCTACAGACTGACAATAAGTGCAGAGTGTCCAATGAAGCTCGTGGATTTTCCTATGGATGGCCATTCCTGTCCACTTAAGTTTGGCAGCTGTAAGTTTTCTCATTCTCTTAATGTGACCAGTTTGGTGCAGTAGGGTTGCAGTGAAGTTAATGTCACTGACAACTTTTCCCATTACAGTTTGTAAAAGCACTGATGAGTATTGCTAAATTACTTCTCATTATAAAGACTAAACTTTAAATAGGTGTTCTTGCATTAAGGCAATAATTGTATCCGGGTTACTGGCTTTGTTATAGCTGAGAAAAAAACTAAATTGTGAATAGTGCTAGCCAAATAAGCCCAATGAACCAGTTTGTTAAACAGAAGAATGTTATGATTTGTCACTTACAATATATATGTACTCTACCTGAATAAAGTTTTGACACCCCTAATGATAGACAGTTTTTGTCGTAGTATTTTAGAATAATAAACAAGACATTATCTCTATACACTAAAACAGAAGAAATTATGCAAGTGTTAAAAATACTACTTTATGTGTATTTTTAATATACTCTTAAATCTTGGTATTTTCAAAACCAGCACCATGAGGGAGCTTCAATCAGGAATTCGCAAAAAGGCAGAACCAGTTCTTAATGAAAGCTTAAAGAATTATTTCTGAATCAGAAATAGCTTTATGGGCATTAACATCGTTATTTAAAAAAAGAAGATACTGAAATATACAGTTGTTACACTTTTTCTAGGTTGGTTCATGATTGAGGAGACAGACGGCAGATTTGTGACAGCTCAAAAGGATTCTTTATTCTTCTTACTTTTCTTTGTTTTGTTTTTTTTTGTTTAGTTTTTTTTTTTGCTCTTCTCTCTCACGCACTCACAATGTTTATGGGGAAAACACCCAAAAGCTCAAAGAGGCACGCATAAATAACTTGGTTTACCTCGCAGAATCATCACGTTACCTGCCATTCGACCAGCCTGCTGTTTGTCCTCAAGCTCCCAGTATATATCCATCCATTCATCAGTCTGATGTTTTGATTTTTAATGTAATAATGTTTATTTGTGTTTTTATTCAATTCAATTTTATTTGTATAGAACTTTTAACAATGGACATTGTCTCAAAGCAGCTTTACAGAACATATGAAATATAGAACAAAAAGTTCAAGATTAATATTAGATAAAAAGTTCAAGATTAATATTAGATAAAAAGTTCAAGATTAATATTAGATAAAAAGTTCAAGATTAATATTGGGGGGGGGGGCATGGTGGCTTGGTGGTTAGCATGGTTAGCCTCACACCTCCAGGGTTGGGGGTTTGATTCCCACCTCCACCATTTGTGTGTGGAGTTTGCATGTTCTCCCTGTGCCTCGGGGGTTTCCTCCGGGTACTCCGGTTCCCTCCGCCGGTCCAAAGACATGCATTGTAGGTTGATTGGCATCTCTAAATTGTCCGTAGTGTGTGTGTGTGTGTGTGTGTGTGTGTGTGTGTGTGTGTGTGTGTGCGCCCTGTGATGGGTTGGCACTCCGTCCAGGGTGTATCCTGCCTTGATGCCCAATGACACCTGAGATAGGCACAGGCTCCCCGTGACCCGAGAATAGATGGGATAAGCGGTAGACAATGAATGAATGAATGTATTAATCCCTAATCCCAGAGTGTGATTATGAATAATGTCCTTTCTGCAGTCATATACAGACAGTTAGAGCTCCTGAGCAACTCATAAATTATCTTAACAAGTTCATTATAGATTCAACACCATTATAGATTCAACACTAACTCCAGATGCTCAATGATGGTGATACGACATATGTAGAATGTTAATTTATCTATTGATTAGGAGGTTATTGTCCTCAAAGTCCACATGGGGTTGGCATCTTCCCTGCAAATGTCCGAAATCTTCATGAAGCAGAATCCAACTGGAGCTGGTACATCTCTGGATGCCTCGGGATCCTTTCAGGGTTGGCCTCTTCTCACTGAAGGTCCAAAATTTCATGAAGCGGAACACAATTATGACAGATACCCCTAGACCGAATTCTGTTTTTGAGGTACAGGCCATTTTTTGTGGTTTCATATCTATGAGGCTACAAACCATTAAAGAAGGGAAGCTGACAATTAAGGAGTTAGAAAGAAATGTACTAGTGGAAAAAAAGACTTGATAAAGACCCAGACTTGTCCAAGCATGAACAATTTTGCCTGAAATACATCCACCAGTGCAACTATCCCTAATAAATAGCTCAGAATGGTGGCAAGTAAATGGACTGTATTTGCAATGAATCATATTTATAGGGACTAATGTGATGTGGAAGCAAACTGCCTTGTTTCTCAATATAAAGCAGCACTGAATTTTATGTTCTTGTGCAATTCAACCTCCATTTGTCACATGCAGAAATATGAATTAGCTCCTCTAATTGCTTTTTTTTCTGTGAGAGTGTACAGATGCAAAATTAGATCTGAACAAAGAATCCCTCTATCAGCACCTGCCTCTATGGTGGTCAGTCAGCAAAAAAGGAAAGCTAAAAAGCAGAGGGGAAAACTAATCTCTGATCGAGGGAATCTGTGGTTGGTGTACAGCAGGGGGCTTTTATCTTCCCGAGCCGACAGATTTGTAGATAAAATCAGTCCAGGAGATGGGGAAAAGAAAAGCTTGACTGGCGAGAGGCTTTTCAGAGCCCCTCCCCTCTGTTACCCAAAGTCGTTAGATTGTGACATTGTGGAGGAGGACACACAAGTTCTGTTTTTTTAAGACGAGGTTTCATTAATCTCGGTTTGGGAGAATAGTTAACCTGGCTCTCTTGTATAGGCCTGAGGGAAAGCAGGCAGACAGGGAGCTGATGGAATCCTGCAGAGCTGACAAGGTCACTAACGTTTTTTTTTGCCCCGGGAAAATGTAGACCTATTCCAGGTCCTACCTTCTCAATCTCACTCTTTTGTACACTGGTTTTCCTCTGATGCATACTTCCATTATTTTAATCATGATGCTTATTTTTGTAATATGCTTACCTTAGTTGCTCTCTTCCTGTACTCCTACTTTGGTATGTGCTTTAACCTCGCACACACCCCTCTTATTGGTCAGGTGTTTCATTCATTACACTTCAGCAATGCTTCAGCTCTGCGTCACACTACTTCTTTGTCTCAGCTCGGCGTCACACTACTGTGGGAATTTAGAAAGAAGTGGAGGGGTGACAGAAAAAGATGGATGGTCTCAAAGGAGGACAGGAGAATTGGGACTATGGGAGCTGAAACACAGACCAAAATGCTTAACATATACTGAGCTCCTCATTTGGCTCTTGATGTATAGAGTGATACTCCGGTGTATTTCACTTCCACTGAGCTCTGCCCGGTTTTCTATGATTGCTCATTTCATGCTTGTTTGTGTAGTAGTAATTGCAGTGTGTAGTGTGACTGCAGTGTGTAGTGAATGTGGCTGAGTGTGAAATCCTCGTCTGTGTTCGAACACTGGCTGAGACACACCAGGGACACGCTGAAGATAACAGTCAGCGATCATGTTTCGTATCTTGTCATATCTAAAATTAACCCATGAACACATTTACACTGCTAATATAAACACATACCATTCCATGATAAGTCTCTACCTAGCTTTACCTCATCCATAACTTCTCAGACATTAAAACATCATTCTTCTTTCCTCAGTCTTTTCTGTCCACTTTTATGATTGCTACTGACACAAACACCATGTCCAGGCTCAACCACTGCTCTCAAAATAACTTTTATTTCAACTATGTGGAAATAAAAGATCAGCAGTTTTTTTTTTTGACACGTTTATTATTTTTTCCCTCTCGACTTTCCTAATCAAACACACATACACACACACACACACACACACACACGCACACACACACACTCAGTGTCGTGACAGACTGTATCCAGCTCAAACCATCCCTCTTAAAAAAATAATCATGTTTATCTCCCTAGATGCTTACCCCAAGACTGAGATGATCTACACCTGGACCAAACATTCTGTGGAAGTTCCTAGTGAATCGTCCAGCCTTGTTCAGTATGATCTGATTGGACATACTGTCTCCAGTGAAACAGTCAAATCTATTACAGGTACACACACATATTCTTTGAATAAAATGACAAATTACCTTCTGTTGCAGATAAAGTATAGCTTGAGTTGTTTTCTACACTGTATGCATTAAAATGTAGTAATAACTTTTCAATCAAATCACTTGGGACACCGAAGGACAGGAAAGAAAATATATGTCAGATATAATCACAAATATTGTACAGCATGTTTTCAGTGGGAATATAAACTCAGGGAATGTCTTTGATATAGATTTCTTATTTCTCTGCCATAAGCAAATCTTTTGTAGCTGACACTGTGTATTATACAATATTGAAATAATTTAGGATTGTAGGATTTTACTATCGGGATGTTTTACTGTGGGTAAGGACAAGATTTATTTGAACAGTGATATTCCATGTAAAACTCAAGACAAAAGGCAGGGTAGAGAAAAATAGAATAGAGAATAGAGTAGAATAGAAAGTAAAATAGAGAAGAGGAGAGGAGAAGAGAAGAGAAAATAGAGTAGAAGAGCACAGAATAAAGAGAATGTAGCATATAGAATAGAGTAGAGTACAGAGGAATAGAGTACAGTAGTGAGTACTTTATTAAACCCCAAGGTGAAATTCAGTGTTCCAACAGCCATAACACAAGCAGAACAGGAAGAACTAATGCTTAACACAAAGACAGCACAAGACTTGAAATACACAATAAAGTACACAACTCAAGACAAAAGTAGAGTTGAGAAGAATAGAATAGAGAATAATGTAGAATAGAATTGAAAGTAAAGTAGAGAAGAACAGAAAGTAGAGTAGAACAGATAATAGAGGAGAAGAAGAGAAGAGAAGAGAAGAGAAGAGAAGAGAAGAGAAGAGAAGAGAAGAGAAGAGAAGAGAAGAGAAGAGAAGAGAGGAGAATGTAGAGTAGCATAGAATAGAATAGAATAGAATAGAATAGAATAGAATAGAATAGAATAGAATAGAATTGTGAGTACTTTATTAATCCCCAAGGGGAATAGAATAGAATAGAATAGAATAGAATAGAATAGAATAGAATAGAATAGAATAGAATAGAATAGAACACAAAGACAGCACAAGACAAGTGCACAAGTATACAATAAAGTACACAACTCAAGACAAAAACAGAGTAGAGAAAAATAGAATAGAGAATAGGTTGGACCCTCTTCTTCTCTGGAGTGCCCCATGGTGAAAGGCGTCGGGCTGGGGTGCGCTTGCTTATAGCCCCCCCAGCTCAGCCGCCATGTGCTGGAGTTTTCCCCGGTAAACCAGAGGGTTGTTTCCCTGCGCCTTCGAGCCAGGGATAGGTGTCTCACTGTTATTTTGGCTTATGCGCCGAACGGCAGTGTGGAGTACCCAACCTTCTTGGAGAGCCTGCGAGGGGTGCTGGAAGGTGCTCCGACTACGGACTCCATTGTTTTGCTGGGGGACTTCAACGCCCATGTGGGCAATGACAGTGATACCTGGAGGGGCGTGATTGGGAGGAACGGCCCCCCTGATCTGAACTGGAGTGGTGTCCTGTTGCTGGACTTCTGTGCTAGTCACAGCCTGTCCATAACGAACACCATGTTCAAGCATAAGGGTGCCCATCAGTTGCCCCGGGTGGTCTCGGAAGCAAAAACTCAGGTCTGGGAGGAGTTTGGTGAGGGCATGGAGAAGGACTATCGGATGGCCTCTGGGAAATTCTGGCAGACCGTTCGGTGCCTCAGAAGGGGTAAGCAGCTCTCTGCCAACACTGTTTACAGTGGAGGTGAAGAGTTGACGGCCTTGACTAGGGATATTGTCGGACGGTGGAAGGAATACTTTGAGGATTTCCTCAATCCCACTGACACACCTTCCGTAGAGGAACCAGAGGCCGAGGACTCAGAGCTAGATTCATTCATCACCCAAGCTGAGGTCACTGAGGTAGTTCAGCAGCTCCTTGGTGGCAAGGCACCGGGGGTGGATGAGATTCGCCCTGAGTACCTTAAGTCTCTGGATGTTGTGGGGCTGTCTTGGCTGACATGTCTCTGCAACATAGCGTGGTGGTCAGGGACAGTGTCTCTGGACTGGGTGACCGGGGTGGTGGTCCCTCTTTTTAAGAAGGGGGACTGGAGGGTGTGTTCCAACTATAGGGGGATCACACTCCTCAGCCTCCCAGGGAAAGTCTATTCCAGAGTACTGGAGAGGAGAGTCTGAACGTTAGTCGAACCTTGGATACAGGAGGAGCAATGCGGTTTTCGTCCTAGTCGTGGAACACTGGACCAGCTCTATACCCTACACAGGGTGCTTGAGGGTTCGTGGGAGTTTGCCCAACCAGTCCACATGTGTTTTGTGGACTTGGAGAAGGCATTCGACCGTGTCCCTCATGGCATTCTGTGGGAGGTGCTCTGGGAGTACGGGGTCCGTAGCCCTCTGTTAAGGGCTGTTCGGTCTCTATATAACCGGAGCAGGAGCTTGGTTCGCATTGCCAGCTGTAAGTCAGATCTGTTCCCAGTGCATGTTGGACTCCGACAGGGCTGTCCTTTGTCACCGGTTCTGTTCATTGTTTTTATGGACAGAATTTCTAGGCGCAGCCAGGGGCTGGAGGGAGTCTGGTTTGGGGACCACAGGATTTCATCGCTGATTTTTGCAGATGATGTTGTCCTGTTGGCTCCTTCAAGTCTGGACTTACAGCATGCACTGGGGCATTTTGCAGCTGAGTGTGAAGCAGCTGGGATGAGGGTCAGCACCTCCAAATCTGAGGCCATGGTTCTCGACCGGAAAAAGGTGGCTTGCACCCTCCAGGTTGGAGGGGAGGTCCTTCCTCAAGTGGAGGAGTTTAAGTATCTCGGGCTCTTGTTTACGAGTGAGAGAATGATGGATCGTGAGATTGACAGACGGACCGGTGCAGCGGCAGCAGTAATGCGGTCTATTGTGGTGTAGAAGGAGCTGAGCTGGAAGGTGAAGCTCTCGATTTACCAGTCAATCTATGTTCCTACTCTCACCAATGGTCATGAGCTCTGGGTCATGACCGAAAGGGTAAAATCCCGGATACAAGCGGCCGAAATGAGCTTCCTCCGTAGGGTGGCAGGGCGCTTCCTTAGAGATAGGGTAAGGAGCTCTGTCACATCGAAAAGGGGTAGTTGAGGTGGCTCGGGCATCTGTTTTGGATGCCTCCGGGACGTCTCCCTGGGGAGGTGTTCCAGGCATGCCCCACCGGGAAGAGGCCCCGGGAAGACCCAGGACTCGCTGGAGAGACTATGTCTCTCGGCTGGCCTGGGAACACCTCGGTGTCCCTCTGGAAGAGCTGGAGGAAGTGTCTGGGGAGAGGGAGGTCTGGGCATCCCTGCTTAGACTGCTGACCCCATGACCCGGCTCCGGATAAGCGGAAGATAATGAATGAATAGAGAATAGTGCAGAATAGAATTGAAAGTAAAGTAGAAAAGAGATGAGATGAGAAGAGAATGTAGAGTAGCATAGAGAATAGAATAGAATAGAATAGAATAGAATAGAATAGAATAGAATAGAATAGAATAGAATAGAATAGTGAGTGCTTTATTAATCCCCAAGGGGAAATTTGGTGTCCCAACAGCCACAACACAAACAGAACAGGGAGAACTAGGACTCAACACAAAGGCAGCACAAGACTTAAAGTATACAATAAACTTACAAAATACCACAAATAAGAAAGAGTGAATACACATATTCCCATATTATTTACAAACTGAAACTGAGCTTCCTGTACAGATTAACTGTACAAAACTACTATAGATTAGCAGTTTTCACTGTAAGTTAGGCACGTATGATGGGCAGTTGTGGTAGTGTGTGTATAATGCATGTACACTGGTCATGAGTAAAGTCATATGTACAGTGGCAGTGTGTGTGTAAGAATGTGCAGTGAAACTATGTTAAAAAAAATAAATAAATAAAATTGCAATATTTGCAATATGCAATGTAGGAGATCAGAATAGTTCAAAAGTAAAATAGTAGGCATGTCCATAATCTCCAACACCCACATAGTTTCTCATCATCATTGTACACTTATATATCCATGAATCCTGAATCCATTTTGTTCACAGTTTGAACAGTTCTAAGTTTAAATCTCAGGAAGGTCAGAAAGCTGCTGCTGGGCCCTTCAGCAAGACCCTTAGCGCTCACCGGCTTAGCTTTATTTTTGCATTAAGCCTCAGTTGGATTGTGTTCCGCTTCACCTTGCTTTTGATAAAAGTGCCTGCCAAATGAATCCATGTTTGGGGGAAAACAGAAACGGATAGCACTCAGAGTTATAAATAAATAAGCACTAAAAATAAAAGATGAATTTAAATGCATTATGATGGGATTTTTTTGCAGCCCTCAGTCTAACCACACGCTTCACATCAAACAGATGGTCCAAACAACATCCATTTCATTAGGATCATTTTAGGAAGCAATCATTTCAAGAAAGTATTGGCACCCTTCGTGAAAATGAGAAACTATATATATATATAGTTTCACATTTTCACGAATATATATATATATATATATATATATATATATATATATATATATATATATATATATATATATATTCATTTTCAGTAATTACTTTGATCTGTTTAGGGACGCGACGTATCTATAACAGGGACACACCCTGGATGGGACGCAAAAGGGGATTTTAGCATAGCCTATCCATCTACTGTTTTTGGGAAGTAGGAGGACACCAGAGAACCTGAAGGAAACCCACACAGACATTGAGAGAATATGGAAAACTCCACAGAGACATTAGAGTTCCAGATTATAGTTATTTCTTTATTATGGCCTTGATTGTGCTTAATTGTATTCACACTGCTTATGTATTTTTAAGATAAACATTCCAGCTGTTTTGTGTTAAAACCTTGGTGTTTTTTCTTGAGAAAAAAAGAACTCATTTTAATAAAAATTTTCCTTTGTCTTACAAAAAAAACAAAAAACAGTTTGGGTCTTACTATTTCTTATTTGAGCAAGAGTGTGGTTATACTGAATATCGGTATGGCTGTGATTCGACCGTGGCACCACTGGGTGAGCGTTGTAGGTAATCACAGCCGTGCTGATATTCAGTATAACCACACATTTACATATCCAGAGTGACTTACATTTAACTCATATATACAACTGAGCAGTTAAGGCTTAAGGGCGTTGCTCAGTGGCCCAATGGTGGTAAAATGTTCTGTTTATTTTTGCTGCATTAGTGGAAATACAATAGAAATCTAGCTCACATTCATTTATACACTCCTGATAAAGGTGCTTCCAGTGAAATTGTCATCCCTTCTTCCTTTTTATCAACTGGCAAGTTTTAATTTTTTAAATCAAACATTACATTCCTGAAAAACATCTGCTGGTGATGTGACTAACACTACTGTAGTGTGGTGGACACACACAAGTGGAGTGATACACACAGTCAACATCCTAGTGTAGTTATAAGAAATATAAGCATTTCTTGGAACACTGCTCAACCAATTAAATTAGCAGACCGGAATTAACTGTTGTATAATACTCGTTATATAGCAGTGTGCCTATTTAAAGAACGTACTGTTCTCACTTTTCTGGGTCACAAACACACTTTTAAAGAGAACAGTGAACAAATCATAATCATGGTTTTGTTTTTTCTGTAATGTTGCAAAGCCCCATGTAAAACAGACAGCTTCTTCAAGTAATCATAACTGGAACATGATATAACCTGATATGACTGGTTAATATCGTTTTTTTCCCGATGTACACAAAAAAATGTAGACATAAATTAGAAAACAACTTCTGACCATCAAGATTTATGAAGTTTAAGCTGCTTCCTGTTTCCTGCTGTGTTTCAGGTGAATACGTGGTGATGACTGTCTATTTCCACTTGAAACGGAAAATGGGCTACTTCATGATTCAGACATACATCCCATGCATCATGACAGTAATCCTTTCCCAAGTGTCCTTCTGGATAAATAAGGAATCTGTGCCTGCCAGAACTGTCTTCGGTGAGTATTAATCACAAATCCCCTGGAAAGTTCCAGCTCTTTCTCTCTCATAGGTTGAAACGACATTCTCATGCAAATATAGAAGAGCAAAGAAGTGAAGAGAAAATGCTGCCTGCCTTTCTCTTTTGCTCGCTTTCTGTCTTTGTCTCTTATCTCTTTTCATGTCTCATCTAATGACGTCTCCCCATTTTCCAACTGTTAGGCTCTGAGTCTTTAGCTAAATAAGGGTTAATTGTCTGTAGGCTTGAACAATCTCAACTCTCACAGTCTTTCACTCATGTTCTGTCTTTCTTAGATTCTCTCTCTCTCTCTCTCTCTCTCTCTCTCTCTCTCTCTCTCTCTCTCTCTCTCTCTCTCTCTCTCTCTCTCTCAAACACACACATGCATGCACACGCACCCCTCCTGTGTCTTGCTATACTTTACCTGGGGCTATGGTGATGCTGAGAATAGCACGCTCTCATTCTTTGCTGGGAAAGTGTACCATTGACCCACCTTCAGAAGCTTCCTGACAGTGTGGTGTGTTTGGAGCATTGCCAGCAGAGTGGGCATGAACGTGTGGTTAGTGACACTAGTGCTAGATGAAGGACAGTACTTAGACAGAGTAAAAGCAGCACAAAGAGGGAAGACTGAGAAAACATGATATGATTAATAGTCTTTAACAGTGTTTAATAACGCATACGATATTTCAAGTGGGCACAATATGGTATCATCAGTGCTTAATTTGTTTTCTCAGTGCTGCCTTTATTCGAATTGATGCAGCGTAGGAATGTTTTAGTGATCCTTCTATATCATCATCATGTCTGTAATGACGGTGTATGGAATTCTCTCAAGAGACGGGGTATTTGGCTGATGGCTAATGATGAAGGCTGCCATGCATAATGACTCACTGTGCTGATACATTGAGTATGTATGCTTTTTAGTCACACCTCGCTAATTAAAGCCGTAAACGCTCTGTGTGTGTGTGTGTGTGTGTGTGTGTGTGTGTACTGCTGGGCATAAATTAATGCCCTCATCCTCAACTCAGCTGCAGTTGTTTTAAAGATGTGGTCCTACTGCGATACTTCTCGTGATCTTGTTTAATCCTACATGAGATTAATGGACTATATGGGCAACCAGATTAGTTAAGCGTCAGAGAGCTGAAGCAAAGCATGCTTAGGTCCTTAAAGCACACATTTAAAAAAATAAACAAAAAAAAACAAAGAACAAGAAAAAAGAAAAACCTTATTCCTATGACAGGGTTTGCATATTTCCAGTGGTGGAAACGATACAACACACACAGACCTGAGTAACATTACTGCAACCTTAGCAACAATTTACCAGAGTAAAAGTAGTGTTCAATGAAGTAACAGTAAATAAATCATCTGGAAAATCGACTTTAGTAATTACTTTACTTAATTTACTTTAATTACAAATTTTATATGTGACACAGCTGCAAATGCTTTTTTTCTATTGTGTTCTCAAGCAAGTGAGCTATCCTAAAGTGAAAAATACATCAACCAAAAAAGTTATCACCGCCAAGCTAACTAACTTATCCAAACACTCTTGGGGTTTTAGCAGTAGAAGCTTGTTATTAGGTTCATTATCTAGCAGACTAGCTCATGTTCCTTTAGTTGAATCTAGTTTAAGCATTCACACTGTAAAACATTCAAAGATTTGGCTAGCCTCTTTAGTTCATCGCTAGCTAATGGTTTACCTGTACATGTTTCCACAGGCTGGATGGATGTTGAGCAGTGAAATGCTGATATCTCAGTGAGTTTTGGTTCATAGGTCAACAACAACCTGTTTCCTTTGAAATATTAAAAAGTGAAGATACCTGATAAATGCTCATCAGTCTCTAGTGTACTCAGGCATTGCTGCTGTTGACTCAGCATTTGGCACCTGGAGTGTTGTGTTATGTTATATTTGGACATACTGTCTGTTAATTAGCTTACACTCTTGTGAATAATATTAGTCTGTTACAGTGATCAAAGAATAAGTGTAGGCAAGTAATAATTTTGTAATAGTAAGTAACAAGTAACAGTTGTTGTTAGTCTTTCAGCTGCTCCCTGTTCAGGGTCGCCACAGCATATCATTTGGCACAGGTTTTATGCCGGATACCCTTTTTCACACAACCCTCCCATTTTATCCAGGCTTGGGACCGGCACTGAGAGTTCACACTTCAGTGGCTGGGTTAGCTCCCTACCTGGGAATCGAACCCAGACTGCAGCAATGAGTGTGCAGGATCCTGCCGCTATACCACCAAAAGCTATGTGAAACAGTACTATGATTAAAATCATATTCAAAAGAATCAGAATT
The DNA here is from genome assembly GCA_033459395.1 of Hemibagrus guttatus. NCBI lineage: Eukaryota > Metazoa > Chordata > Actinopteri > Siluriformes > Bagridae > Hemibagrus > Hemibagrus guttatus. The sequence continues at coordinate 17,630,093 of JAUCMX010000009.1, read as the reverse complement.
AAACTGAACGCTGTAGTCAAGTACTGTAATGAGAGTGCATGGAGTTTGTTACTTTTCACCTCTCATGCTTCACATGAACATACTAGCATATCTGATGCTTTTTGTGTTTGCATGTGTGGGTGTTTGTACCATTTAACACCCGCATGGTGATTAGCTAAGCTGGAAAGTTACTCCAGGAAGAGCAATTGTGTGTAACTGAAAAGCAGGTATTAAATATGCAGACGTCCCACTAGTTGTAAGCAACCTAGTATTATTTTACTAGGTTTTAATAATGAACCAGGTTTAATAAGGTTTAATTATTTCCAAATAATTCAAAAGTTTCTTAACATGATGATAAAGTTGGTTTTATATTAGATGTTCATCGCCAAGTTCACACCTCTTATGCCAACAGCATTTAAATAGATTCTGGAAAAAATAAGTTTTTATTCACACCTTATGAACAGGACATATGCTCTTTAATTGTGCGTTCGTATTGTATTTTGAACAGTTTTTTCAATGTGTCTCACCACCTTTAATTACACTGGACACACAATTATGTGCATGTAGAAGGCTGAACCTTTTACTTTTTGCTCTACTGGGAGCCTCGTTCTAGCTGTCAAGCCCAAATAGCACATTTTAAAAAATGTATTTTATGTAAATTAACCACAGTACGCCCACTAACTACTCAATTACTGCTTGAGGTTTAAGGTTAGGGTTAGTGATGGAGTTACTTTTCTTACAAATCCAATTAAAATGCTCTCAATTGTTCAACTTCCTAAGAATTTTGTTGAAGATCTGGCTCACTGATCATACTTTATTTGCCAGTACAGTGTCACAGCTGCAAATTTGCAAAAATCATTTAGGTACAGTGTTATATTTGGAATTTTCCTTAATTTCCTTCATTTGTAAGAAATTGGATTAAATTGGATTAAATCTTTTTTAGTGAGAGTACATACAGGAATGTAAGTGCTGTACACAATTATTAGAGAGAAAGAGAGAGGCAGATGGATAAAAGAATGATGTTCATCACCTAGTGCTGTTTTGAAACAATCCAGTTCATGCTGTATTACACTGCGCTCTTGTTCATTTGAAACGCTCAATTTGATAAGTCAAGTGGATGATGAAAATCCATTTTGTATGAGAGTGTTCATATAGGGTTATTTTCATTCTTGTGCATTTGTGTCTTTATATGTGATATATCTTGTAGCTTGTGTGTTGTGTTTTGGTGTAAATATTGTCAGGGTACCTCTGTCGATGCAGTCAAGCTTGTGTGTGCGTGTATGTTTGTGTGTGTGGGAGGAGGAGAAGGGGGATGCTGGCTGCCTTTGTGTTTGTGTGTATGGGAGTGTGTGGGGTGGTGATTCAAATTCTGGCACACTGGATGCTTTATGGCAGGGTTCAGGAAGAAACTCACGCATGCACGCATTGCTGCTCGTTCAAAGAAATACATTTTAATTAAGAATGAGTTAGGGGCGCCCCCGTGTGGATGGAAATGCCTCTAGATCTGAATATGACTGCTGTAATAATATGCCATGTCACTTCAATACTTCAAAGTCCCCTCTTTGTGTCCATAGCCATTTCAGTCTCTGAGACTCTGTGGATCTTTGCAGCTTTTGTTTTTAGCCTTGAGACATTTTTTGGCACAAACAACCATTATTTTCAATACCAGTAACAGCATCATGAAACATCACAGATCACTCCTGGCATAACTCCTCATTAGTTTATAGTGAGTCACATCTTGTTTATCTCTATTTTATTCTACTCTGTCGCAGTCTTTGGGTGCCTGGAACACAAGCCCAGCCTGAAGGTATAGACAAAGCCTCCACACTAGTACGGCTGAAGTAACGCAGCGGCTTTAGTAAAGCGAGCTGCGTAGTAAAAGGAAGTTGTGCCACAAACAGAAAAAATGTGAAGCAGCAGACAGCTCTGTATTTGTTGATCGTAAAAACACATATGATTAGATTCCTGATACTGCAGGGGCTCCGAAAAAATAATGCTGGACTTTTCTCCGACACGTGTAAGACTGTCAGTGTATATTTCAGTCGAATTGTGTGTATAAATAGATTCAGGAGGAATGGAACCAAGGCATCTCACTCGAACTTATGTGGAAAATATAACACCTAGACCACGATATTAAATAATCAAATATAATATATATATTATAATACTTAAATATTTCAGAATTTCTAGTAATGATAAGGAAATCTAAGCATTGCAGTAAGTGTCAGTGCAAATCTACGAAGTAGAGTAGACAGTACGTGATGCTGTAGTACCTTTGGATAAATTTAGCATACTGAATGCACAGTACATAGATCCACATTAGCCATATAACATTAGTAAACACACACACATGCATACACAGCTACATGAGCGCCAAGGTTATTGATTAATGTAATTTTATCCTGACATAATAGCAATCCAATATTATATTATCTTATTCTAGGGGTGCAACATAATGACACCATCTGTATCTGTATTTGTATCTTTACCAGTCTAGTGCTCTAAGTAGTAAGTTTGGCAAGTGCAAAGCAAATATATATATATATATATATATATATATATATATATATATATATATATATATATATATATATATATAGATATATATATATATATATATATATATATATATATATATATATATATATATATATATATATATATATATGAGCATGGATAACAGAGAGATGTAATGAAAAGTACATTTCAATAATTATCTCCACAATTTATTTCTCTTTTATGTCTTTTGTTGCTCAGGTTTAACAGCTTAAAAACATATATCATTGATATATGTATACGTAGCATGGTTATTTCATTTTCTGTGGCTTGTTCTATTCAGTTTCAAATCACGTTCTCACTGTAACTGACCATGCTAGAGCTCGCTCAGATGGTCTTGGACTCTGGTCCACACCTGAGTATGATACCTGTTCAGAAACAGCTCTAATGAGGAAACACATGAGGGTTTGATTCAAACAGACTAAACACTGCATATTAGAAAGCAACCTAGGGATGAATATACAGAAGATGTAAATGTATCACACGGTACTGCATGTTGCATTTTCAAATGAACATGTTCTTTGTTTGTCTAACATGCTCTATATATGATTACTTGTCACTGCTTGTCCACATGAAAGTAGCCTCCCACTCACATGATACATACCTCTTGCTGCCTTGTGAACCTCTCTGGCAACCTGTTTATGCATGTAGGTGCCTCTGTTTAGAATACATTATCTGTTCATTGCAAATAATGTATTCAAATCTGGTTATCAAGTACACTCCATTTTTTATTATACTGGTTTATTATTGATGTGGCTTCACCACCAGAACCTAAATATTATGTGAATCTATGTAACAAGCTTTAAGACATCACAGGTATGGAGCATTTGTGAAGGATTTCAGTCCTCCAGATAATTTTGAAAGTCTGGGTCATAAAAGTTTAAACCTTATAAACGGTTCATATTCTACACTTTTCTATAAAATTTTTAACCCAGCCCTAGAATCCCTCCATTTCAAGTCTCTGTAGAAAACTTTGAATAACAGATCTATTTAGAATGTATAAATAGCCTGTCTGTTATTAATAAATGGGTGATTAATACTTAATTAATTTTTCCAAGAACGGGAGAGGTGTTTTTTTATTTTATTTTATTTTATTTTATTTTATTTTATTTTATTTTATTTTATTTTATTTTATTTTTAGGTTTTACCTCACTCATTTATGGAGAAAACATTAACAATAACTCAACAATAACATTAATGGCAATTGTCAGATTTTATATTTTTTTACCTTTGCAGTGACATACAGTCACACTTTGAAATAAATTACATACAAACAAACAGCTAGAGTTTAGTGATACCATCAAAACACTAATATTCCTATATCACAATCTCACTGTAAGACATTTCAAGGTGGTTAAAATTAGAAATGAATGATCCGCTGCCTTAAATATGTCAGTAAACTCAACTTGAAGATAACCTTTATTTCAACTCACAAGCAGTCAAAACAATGGATTACCTTAAGTTTTGATTTTTGAAAACTTATAAACATAAGTTAATATTCAAAACTTACGATAATAGAAGTTAAAGAGAAAAAAAGTGCACAAAATTCAATTGGTTTATCATGTTTTACAGTGTATGACTTGTATGACAGCATGTGACAACTAAGCATCAAGATGGCTTTTTACTTTTAAATTAAAGTTCAACAATGTAACCAGTGCCACTGTTTATTACCTTGTTCCTTCATTGGTCAGGTATCACCACCGTCCTCACCATGACCACTCTGAGCATCAGCGCACGTCACTCTCTACCCAAGGTCTCCTATGCTACAGCCATGGACTGGTTTATTGCCGTGTGTTTCGCATTTGTGTTTTCGGCTCTCATCGAGTTTGCTGCTGTAAACTATTTCACCAACGTGCAAGCGGAACGAGCGAAGAAGAAGGCAGCCAAGAATGCGGCAGCTGCTGCCAAGAGCACCATGTCATCAGGGAAGGGCAAAGACAGTGAGGAGATCCTACAGGTGAGTATAGTAACCCAGTGTCTCCAATCAATATTGGGCTTGATAGTGAAAATTTGTCATTCATTTCTCATTAGCAATGTATATCGTTCATTCATTGTCTACCGCTTATCCGAACTATTCTCGGGTCACAGGGAGCCTGTGCCTATCTCAGGCGTCATTGGGCAACAAGGCAGGATACACCCTGGACGGAGTGCCAACCCATCGCAGGGCGCACACACACACTCTCATTCACTCATGCAATCACACACTACAGACAATTTAGAGATGCCAATCAACCTACCACGCAGGTTTTTGGACTGGGGGAGGAAACCGAAGTACCCGGAGGAAACCCAAACTCCACACACACATGTGGATAAATGTGAATCAAACCCCCCAACCCTGGAGGTGTGAGGCAAACGTGCTAGCCACTAAGCCACCATGCCCCCTGCAATGTATATCGGTTGAGCAAAAATTCAATAAAATGCACAGTAGTGCAATGGATCGAGGGGTTAAAGGTCTGTTAGGTTGTTGGAAGAACGTAGAAGGCAAGATGATTTGACTTGGAAAGAATATTTGTTATTATATGTGGTATAAAGCATAGATCTTTTCCCCTACATTTAAAAAAAAAAAAAAAAAAAGATATCTCATTGAATATTGTTTTAATGTTACATTGCATTAGTCAGATCAGAGGTTTGTAAAATGTGACACTTCACATGCAACATACCTGCCATCTTAACAGCAGACAAAATAGCATCAGCCGTGTGTTTCGCCATGCTGCATGTCATACGTAATCCTGTGCCAGAGTTTATAGATATTATCTCTTAAAACAGGCAAAATGTGAACGTCAAGATAGGCAACAACACTACGGTGGATGAAAGTGTAGACGACTACTAATGTCTCACATGTGTGACTCTTTTTCAAGAAGCTTATACTTCCAATTATTAAAATAATGCTCCATTTGAGACGGTACTACCTTTTTAGAATTCATACAGAAGACTGTACTGTGTAGTTTATAGTATGTTTCTGGGACGTGCCTAGACAATTTTTAATACAGAATCATATGGTGAGATTTAAGATTAGAATATTTGCAGCTTTAAGCTGCTGTTTTCCTCATAGTCCATTAATGGTTGTAAAATCACAAATAAGTGTACACGTCAGTTGAAGACACTCTGATTGCTGATTCCAGGATTGCGTGCATCCTGCAGATTTTGACTAATCTGCCTTAAAGCCACATTTGTGATTGATGCTATCCGAACACATCAGAGCTTTATAAGGAGAAAGTCCTAATAAGGAATGATTGCAAACTGATGGTAGTTTAGTGGACCACCATACGGATAACAGATTAATGGGGTTGCCTTGGTAACGGGGACAAGGCACAGCTGTAAATACTTTTGCCAAGCTACTGGAAGAAGAGAGGAAATAAATACTATTTTTCTAGACAGGGATAGAGATATAGGTTTGTATAACCTAGTGTAAGAGTTTCTTTCTACAATGATTATTTTATTCTCCTTCTGAAAAAAGTAATATGGACACAATCAGAATTCAGCTGCTTTTCTAGAAATTTCAATAATTATTAGTTTTAATACTAGTTAAAATACATTTTTCTGTACTGTACAGACTCTACCCTCAGAGGTATAAAGGATCTAATAAAGGCTGTAAATTTCAGCTGCAGACGTTTATGTTGTACAAAGGCCGAGGCAGGTTAGTGCGCTAATAATCTACACTGCATTGCTCACACTGTGATACCCCAAGGGTGTCCTCCAGTTTTAAGGCCATATCAGTAACCTACATACAAGCTTATAGTGCCTTTCAGAATTATTGACACTCTTCAATAAATGAGCAGACATCATTGTATGAAATAAAAACATTTTCTAGAGTCTTAGAGAAATTTGTTTAGTTCTAACAAAAACAAAACATTCCTATTAGAATTAATTTTATAATAGTATGGTTTCTCAAAAATATATGTGCCAAAATAATTGATACCCATACAGAATTTTCTCTATCTGTTCATCTGTCTGCCTGTCTATCTATCTATCTATCTTTACAAACAATTTGACATTAGAATGTTTTTCTTCCTTTTTTTTACATTTTTAGTCCACTGGGTCAGCTGGATTCAAGCTTCCACATGTGCCCCACTTCTTTCAGAACTTCCTGCCATTTTATTAGGATTGGCATATTTTTGCATTCTGTTTAAATGTGGCACTACTACACAAAATGTAATATGAAATTTCATTTAAATATATACTTTCTGGTATTTAAATGTTCGATCCTGATTTCTGGGTAAAGCTGTAAAGCTGAGTAAAGCTGCTTTGTGGGTGTATAGAAATAAAACTGAAATTTAATTGGTCTCTGTAAAATACTGGGGTGGAAAATTGATGATGGTGTTATTTTGGGGCTCTTGTTTTTATTTTCGGTGCTTTGGTGAAGATTGATGCCATTATGTGTTGTATCATGATATTTCATCTCAAAGACGGTTAAACAAACCAATGGCCATCTCTGAGTTGAAGGAAATTCACATGTACAAAAAAAGAAAAGAAAGCAGTTCAAAATGTTCAAATGTACTACAAGTGTCACCAACCTTATGTAATGTTAGACATTAAATAAAAAAAAAAAATTCATAGCTGTTTTTCTACCCATGGTTGATGTCAGGAAAAAAAGATTACTTAAATGAATTGTAAATAAATTAATTAATTTTACATTTTAATAGTAAAACTGGAAAAGAAGTAGAAAAAATGTCCTATTAAAAAATCTTTAAAGTAAATGAATACAACATTCTCTTTTATGATTCAGCTCATACCGCTTATTTTGTTTACATATTCATTTTTGCTTATTTTCATGAAGGGCACCATTAATTCTGTTCATACACATTCACAGTGCAGTTTGGACTCCTGCATTCCTCTCCCTGTCCCTTTTGTATGGTGATGTAAGCTGTGTGGTTAGTACAGTTCCACACGCCTCCACGTTCCTCCCACTGACAGTAGAATAACACATGCAAAAGCCTTTTACTGATGCATATGCATGAAAAGCAGGCCTATGCACATTTCCTGCTGGAGTTGACGCCTGAATAGACACGCATAGTTTACTGTAGAGTCATTTGCATTTGAATAAAAGTCTTTTCTCTTTTTGTCTTGTTTAATGCCTTTTCATTTCTTATGACGCACACCCAAGTATTTAGCTGTATGTCAAATATTGTAAGTAATTAATAACCAGCTATATGTTAAAAAGTGTGCATAAATAATTAAGGTACAAAATACCATTCAGTTGTGAGGTTAGACATTAAGTGTGAGATTATACAAATATACCGAGGGTTCATGTCTCAGATCCAGGGTCTTCTGTTAGATTCCTGAGCTGGACTTCCTGTCTTTTGCATGTACACTTGCTTGTATGGTTCCCTTCCATCTCACAGGATAGCAAGCCTTTAGGATTGAAGTAGTGAATGTGTGTGCATCTTGTGCCCTACAATGGACTGGAATCCCATCCAGGTTATATTCCCAGCTCGCTCTAAGTGTTCCTAGGATAGGCTTCGGAGCCAGAGAGAGGATAAAATACCTATTTATCCTATTTTAAAGTAGAGTTTTTTAAAAGCAGTGAAATAAATATTATTACTTTACCAACAACAACAAATAAAAATACATAAACATAAACGACTGATAACATTGTGTTGTTGATCATAAAGTATTAATGTTAATGAGAATTTTGTTGGGAAATAATAAAAAAAAAGGAATAGTTAAAAGGTCTCTTGGTTGTTATCAGCTAAACACCATGTCTTTTTTTATTTCTCCCACAGCAAAACTCAGACACTAATGGCAACCTACGCAAACGTGTAAACTCCACGACTCAGTCTCAGCCCGACCCTAAGGGCAGCCAAAGAAATGAATCCTGCAGCAGGAGCTCTATGACCGCATCCAAAGAGCTCCAGACAAGCCAGTTATCTTCCAGCTCAAGTGCAACAGGCAGCTCCTCAGGCCAAACACGACTCCATCCCAAATCCTTCACCCAGTCCAAAGCACACACTCCGGCTTCAGCTTCCAAAACCACGCCCCCGGCTCCGCCTTTGACGCCTACAGTCCCTGAGTGCTCGTCAGCCAGCACACCCACCGGCTCTGGCTCTCTTCATCATCTTCTAGCTCCAAAGTTGGAGAATATGCAGAAAACAGATGCCAAGCCTGCATCCAGTGCTCCACCAGCAGCTTCTACTGGTGGGGCCAGCAAGATTGATAAGTATGCACGAATCCTTTTCCCAGTGTCCTTTGGGGCATTTAACATGGTGTACTGGGTGGTATACTTATCCAAAGAAACCATGGAAGCAAAAGGAGCCTAATCACAGAATTTTCAGATTTTGTCACATTTCTTAAAGCCAAACAGCAGATAAAGGGAGCAACATCCCTCCAAGGATCAAACAAATTCAGCAGAATTTCTAGAATCTTCTTTAAAACAATGGACAAACAAAACAGCCTGGACAAGTACCTCAGAAGATCATCGGGGTAACATAATTCCAAAATCTTTTAGAGGTTGTCATTGAGTCCTTTTACAGAATGAGCATGTGGATATATTTAAAAAAAAAAAAAAAAAAAAAACAGTCTTAGATTTACTAGCCCATTTAAAACTGGTCATAAAATGGCAGGCACATTTATTGTCGAAAAAATAGAAAAATTGAAACATAAAAAAGGAAAAAGGAAAACCATTAAAACCAATTAAATTTTTTTTGTTCTATTAGTATGTATGTGTTTTCTGGCAAATCTGCTTCTGAATCACAATTTGTTTTCAGGTTGAGACAGATTTATTTATGTGTTACCCGTTAACAGGCTGTCTGATAGATGTTGTCAGCAATGAGGAGTTTTCTCATAAGGAACTTGTTTTGAGTGGGCGGATATCTGACCATCAGTAGCAAATCTGTATGCATGTCTTTTGTCTTATGCATTTCATCAGGAGAGTTCACTAGCTAGTTTATCATTTATTTTCTTCCTACTTAAATTAAAGTCCTTATAAATTTTTGCATAGTATGCTTTCGCATCTCCACAAAACTGAACGTCCTCCTTGCACCAGTTTGCACCACTATATTTTTGTTTGCTTTTAGAAGTCCCTTACTATATAATGTTTTCTTCCATTAAGTAGTGGTTCAGGAAGTGTGTGACCCATGACAGCATGATTGAGCAGGAATACTAGTATGAGAATGAGTGATGAGAGTGTCCATACTTACATTATATATTATGTATAACATTAACATTATGTTTATATAATTATCTATTTTGTAAACATGTATACACAATACAAATTTATTATCTATAAAAAAAAAAAAAAAATCTTCATTGTCCATAGAATGCTAGCTCTTGTTGACATTTTGGTGAAGAGCAGTGGAAAGTTACCCCTGTCATTTTATCTTTCTGACTATTTTGAAAATGTTGGAACATTATCTGTTGTTTTTTTTTCTGGAAACATTATTTGTTACAGCCTCCAGTTACTTTGTCATTAACTCTTCAACTCTTGACTGGTTTTCCAGCCTATTACCAGCACTGACTCTGAGTCAGCAGGCCTACACCTCATCACATCCCTTAATCATACCCATATTGATCACCCAGTCATTACCACAACAGCCCAACATCCTTCATTCAGCCAATTTCATCTAAAATGAGAATGCATTTTGCGTTCTTAACCCCAAGTCATTAACAATGCATCGTTTTATTATGAAGCCTTTGAAGATTTTTTTTTTTACTTTGTTACTAAGAGAAGAATGAAAAATATGAGAGTTTTTTGTGGGTTTTGTTTTCATTCTTCTGTTCCTATTTCCCCCCCCCGTCTATGCTCTATTTCAGTTTCTGGCCTAAAGGCTAAACATAAAGCAGGGAATTTAGTAGTGGAGGGTCCCTGGGGGGATGGCATGCTGTTCCAGACACTTACCTCTACTACAGAAGTAGTCACTTATACAAGGCACCAGAAGGCTTATTACATTTCATACCCTTTTGCCTTGTCTTTTATCAGTTTGTCATTTCTCACCACTTACTTTCTCTCTTACACTTTCTTTCGTTTTCTGTGTGCATGTGTAAATAGAGGACATTCTCTGTGTAGTTTATGGACAAAGCTATCAGTGGATTGATGAAGCGTTCCAAATGTCTGCCGTTTCTGGCTTCTCCGGAAGTGCACTTGAGTGTGAAATTGACTTTGTGCCCTTGCTCTCACCCCTCCTAAAATATTCTCTCTCTTTTTCCTCAAATGCACACTCACTCTCACTCTCACACGCGCACACACACACACACACACACACACACACACACACACACACACACACACACACACACACACACACACACAGAGACATTAAATCCTCGTTAACCTGCCAGCCTCTGGTGTACTTCCTTTTTTTGTCTTTCTGTCTAAACAATTCATGCTAATATGGATGAAGCATGAATATTTAGCCCTTATTTTAGGCCTCTTCTTTATACAAGGGAACAGTTTGTGGAAAAGGAATGGATCTATGTACTTGACTGACTGCAAGGGCTATTTACTTACACAGCACCCTAATTCTTTCACCTGCTTAAATTGCTTAACTAGTCTGTGATTGGCTAGTTTGAGGGTTTAAACTCAGTGCAGCCCAATACAAGGTCTGTTTTTTAAAGTAGTTTTGCTCCAATTGCCCATAGATTATTCCTCTATGATGTGACAGTTTTGTGTTAACATGATAAATTGTTCAGCCTTGGATAAGTTCTGTTTTTCCTAAAAAAAAAAGAAAAAAGAAAAATCATCTGGCTTCCTTACAATGTTTGTCTCTCTTTATGCCACTTTTTTTTTCTTTCTTTCTTTTTCTTTTATCAGAAATGGTATTGTCCTGTAAATTCTGCCCCAAAATGCTTTCTGCATGCTCTCAGACAGATGATGGGGGACATCTTCTCTTATAGTTCTACCACTGCCACTCGAATAGCAGAGGACATATAAGAGTCTTCCTTAGTGAACCTGTACTCGGTGCACCCTGCAGAGTGTAGTGTGCAAATATCATAATCTCTCCTTGGACTGCACAGAAAGTGAAGGGAAGAGAATATCCAGAACCGAGTAGTGAACTTTGATTATCCTTTTTCATACAGACTCTCTTTTGTGAGGGCAACTAAGAGGAATAGTCAAACAGCTTCCTGTATATAATATCAATAATAAAATGTCTTTGTAAAAAAAGAAAGGAAAAGGATCCTATACACTTTGTCAAAAATGATCATTTAATATTGCCCTATGCAAGGTAATTTACCTTAGAACTGTTGTAGAGCAGCTATATCACCTTGTTTCTAAAGGTGAGGTCATCATTCAAGGTATAATAAAGTGCAACTATGACAATAAATCTGCACATCAGTCATGTATGTATGGTCTCGTCTACACATTTCTCATTTCAGTAACATATTATTGTGTTCACTGAGGGAAATCAGAGTGTACAAAAACAAAAAAAAATGCCAAATTTGCCAAAAAAAAATTATTATAAATGTCCAAAACTGTAAGAAATACATATAAAAAAAACAATATGTGTTATTTCACAAAGCCTTAAGGTTTGATTCAAAAATCCATGCACACAGCATCTATATTTCATTATTCACACACAATATCCCTTGGAGACATTACAATGGTACATTTAAATGTAGAAAATGGAGCGTATTACAAATACAAGTTCATCTTCCCTCAGTAAATCAAAGAAATATGCAGACAAATGATGTCTGATTTACTGCCTTGTTTCCTTCTGTGTGGTAATAAACACTTCTCAGTTCCTGAATATAATTCTGTAGAATATAGACATCATTACAGAACCAATGACACTTATAGGTTCATCAGCCCATTCATCATACACTGTGGATCTTTATTATTCTTTAACCTTCATTAAAATCAGGTGCAAAAAGCAAGAGCTATTGCTGACAGTGAAAAGTAATTTCAGCCAAGCCATTAAGATAAGTAGTTCAAGGTTTTATGCTTAAAAATGAGGTGAGTGGATGTATGACAGGAGAAGATCACTGTGCTCTTGGCCATTTCCTGTTTCTTTCTTTATTTTCTTTTTTTCTGGCACTCTCATTTCTCTCTCTCTCTCTCTCTCTCTCTCTCTCTCTCTCTCTCTCTCTTTTCAACATTTCAACATTCTTATGATTTGAGATGTTCTATTGAAAAAAATATGGACAGCAGTTTTAAATACTGTCTTAAATATTGCTGAACAACTTTTAGAACTGAATTAATATTTGAACATGGTATTCAGGTATGAAATGCCTACGTCTGTGTTTTGATTGCTTTTCCACAATAATTCTTTTAGGCACTCAAGAGCATTGTATGATGCAGGTTATGTCTGATTGTTATGTGAAATGACTACGAATTTGGAATTACAGCATTTTTAAGCTCTCTATGTCTGAGATACAAAGTGGGCATGAAAAAAATGCATGAACTTCTCCATGAAAGCATGTGTTTTAGTAGCAACAAGCTACCCAGCTAACATTAGTTATCATCAACTGATGATGTATTTACTTCCTCAAAACAGTGAAATACAATTATTTAATGTAATTTAATTCAATATTTATTATTTAGTGTGAACATCCATGCTGACATTACAGCCAAATGAGAACCAAGGACACCTTCCTGACTTACTTCTGTATTAAATTGGAAATTCCAAGTAATTTAAATTAGCAAAAATTTGCAGTAATAACAGTGTAGTTGTTAGTATGTATTATCATAAATCAGATTGTTTCATCTGATCTTTAATTGCTTTGAGACTTGTGTTCACAGCACAGCTGAGTAATTTTATCTGCTTGTATTTGGTTGTGTTTGTGCATCCTCTTCTTTCTACAGCAGCTTCTACTTCTGGACACTTTGTTCTGACAGTTCTGCTGCTGTCAGACACAGGCAGGTTGTATACAAGAGTATACAAGTTTGTTTTGCAAAGCACAGGCAGACAAAACCAAAAAGCAGATATTCATAATAAGCATGGGGTCAGGCGATCAAACAGATTTGACTAGCCTAAGCAAAATTCTGTGTAAGACAAACTATGTAAATAATTCAAAATGTAAATACATGGTACAGCCAAAAAGGCTTAGTAACCACAGGAGTGAGACTTTGCAAAGAGCTGTTGTAGGTCTGTTTTATTTAAGGAATGTGTATGATAAGGAACAAGTGTATTTGGCTAGATATCCAGAGATTATGAACAGGGAAGGCTCCTGTGTCATCAGAATGGCCATGTGACATGATTTGTATTTAAGTTCCCAAATGTAACATATAGCAGTAGATTTGTAACCCTGGTCCTGGAGTATTGTACCTCCTGTCCTGCACATTTAGAATATTTTCCCTGGTCAGTACACACACACACTTCAGCTCAGGAAACGCTGTTAATTAGCTATTTAGTTAAATCAAGTGTGTAAGACCAGGGAAAATTTAAGATGTAAGAGCAGGAAAAATTTACTCCAGGGCTAAAGTGCTTTAACAGCTGGTGTAACTTGGAGGGTATTCCGGCACACTAGTTGCGTTGGATATAACAATATGCTAAACGTAACAGTGCGAAACAGTGTATACCAGCTATTATTGTTGAGACTATACCACCTATTGTTGTTGCAGCTTATTATTCACAGACCTAACCATTCCACAGGGTTAGATTAAAGCCATATAAGGGTTTTTAAGGGGAGAGTTGTTCACTGTGGTGCACTGTGGGTGTTTCATCTCTGTGTGAATGTCATGGTAATTAGTCTAATGTGAGAGATGGTCTATTTTGCAGGACATCCTTCAGATTTCCTTGGAACCTAACTGTTGCACAGTCACTTGAAGGCTTGTGTTTTGCACATAGCCAAGTATGCATTTGGCATTTGGGCACATTCATATGATAGCCACATACTGTAGCCACCCACACAAACAAGAGCACACTTACAAACATTAAGCCATCTTCCCACCAGCAACACACACACATACAGAAACACACATGTACATGTATTATAAACTTAGCTCTATCACCCCCACACACCCACACATGGAATAATTAGCAGCTAGATACATTTAGAAAAACCAGTCATGCAGAAATTCACATGGCATCTCCACACGGTGAATGATGAAGGCATTATTGCTTGGGTATATTGTGTATTTGGAGTTCTCATCTGGAATTCTGAAACATGATCAGGGAGAGAGAGAGAGAGAGAGAGAGAGAGAGAGAGAGAGAGATAGAGAGCGAGATAGAGAGAGAGAGAGAGAGAGAGAGAGAGAGAGAGAGAGAGAGAGAGAGAGAGAGAGAGAGAGAGAGAGAGGGACAGCTTGTTGCATCAAAATGATTGGGATTGTTGTATGAAAATATATGTATATTTGTGTATATCTGTGTATCTATGGCACTTCCAAATGCAAATTAAAGTCTATTAATAAGATGAGATGATGAGCCGTATCGCAGGAGACTCCACCAGTGACAGGAGGACCATAGTAACAGTCTCCGTGGAAACCACTTGGGCAAAATTAGCAATTGAAATTGTAGAAAAACCCCTGAGAATAGCAACGACAAGGTCAGTAGGGCTGCATTTGGGTCTGTGTGTGTGTGTATGTGTGTGTGTGTGTGTGTGTGTGTGTGTGTGTGTGTGTGTGAGAGAGAGAGAGTGAATCATCCAAGGGATTACCAGTGTGTGATTTCAAAGTTAGCAGTCTGTCATTAGTTCAGTGGATATGTTCATTTTATTTATTTATTTATTCCATACATTTTTCGTGGCAAAATAATACCCTTCAAGAATCCTCATAAGTGTGTACATAGAGTCTGGCATGCATACATACAGTATATGCTGGTCACTTTATTGGGTACACCGAATTATTTATGTGCTTATCCAATTAACTAATCATGTGTCAGCAGCACAATGCACAAAATTGGGCAGATACAGGTCAGTGGTTTCAGTTAATGTACACCAAACATTATAATGAAAAAAAAAACATGATCTCAGTCACTTGATTGAGTATTTCCTGATTTCTTGGAGTTTTCAGGTACTGATAATGAGTAACATAGCACTGATTTTTTAAGCCTTAGTTGTTATTATAGAGCAAGTTTATATAATATAATTAAAGCTGTTGTAATTGCACAAACTTTATTAATCACCAGTAATTGCTATTATGGCATATTTATGCTTTCTTTTGTTTTTCTTGTTACATACATTACTTGTTACATACAACTCTATCTCTTTATAGTTTATAGTTGCACCTATGAGTACATGTCCTGTGACTGAGTGGATTTGTGTCTTCAACTTTTCTTTGTGGGATTGCACACCTACTCAACCTCAAACTCCTGCCAAAATCAGTGCAAGTCTCTGAAACACCCACACACCAGCTCCATGCAGCTCTCCTCCTCCATTTACGCACAGAGCTCAGGCTTGTGTGCATGTGCTGGACTATTTCCAGAAGTGAAATGCAGCTCAAATCGAACACACTACTCGACCCAATTTCCAGAGCCATAGATTGTTCATTATATTGAAATCGGTGCATTCTATTAATAGATATAGATACTGCTTTAAACAGGCACATCTCAGTGAATCTATAGTATATATAAAGCAAGGAGTGTATATTTAATATATTTTATTAAAGGGTGGGTTAGATGTGTGTACAGAAAAAAAAAAAAAACAGAAATGTCCAGTTATGAAAATCAAATTTAACTATATAGTTTTATATTTAAGTATATAAAAAAGGTATGCATGCTAGAACAAAAATGCCAAGAACATCAAGGATAGACGAAGAAGAAGCTTTTATTTGTGACACATACATCACAACATAGTCTTTTTCTTCAAACATTCCTGTTAGGAGTTCAGGGTCAGAGCACAGGGTCAGCCATGATACAACACTTCTGGACAAAGAGTGTCAAGGGCCTTGCTCAAAGACTCAAGAACTGTTGCACCATCACAGATATAAACATAGGGAATTGACTTTTGGAAATCAACCCACTATGCTTATGACAGATGCATTGTACACACAGGAAAGTCAAATTTGTGAAGTGGAAAGTCTGGTGCTATTAATTAAGCAGTGAATCACTGTATTTGAGAAATTAATAAAACACCCATATAACTACAAGGTCACTTGCTCAGAACCTTTATCAATTCTTCTGGATATATATTATCTGCAAATGTTTGGCATCCCCTGCTGTATAAAGAGTACTTTCACAAAGGTAAGATGTTCCACTCTCAGTTTAATAGCATCATTCTGTTTAGTGTTTTATTGCCATCTATTAAAAATCTAAATAGATTTTCTTAATACAGAGCTTTTATAGTAGTCATAAATCTGAGATAAGTCTGTAATACATGAGCAGGTTTATAGATGCATGATCTCTGAACTCATTTAACAGTTTTCAGTTCTGTCAGCACGATATTTTTTATTAGTTTGTGTTACAGTTAAAACCATGGTCAAAAGAAACAGCCTGTTGTTCATAAGACGAGTTTAAAGAAAGCGAGGAATGCTGGTTATATTGCCATGAGACTTCAGATTTCTCTTGGTTTTCCCATTCTTCACTCTAGTTACCCAGGCAACAGGAGACAGCAGCATGTCTGATATAGCATCAGTAGCAGTGATCAACTGGTTGAGATGCTCTTTGCACCTCGCAACACTAGGAATTCAGTCTGTTGACAGGAGGCAGAGTAGGACAGGAGGCATGCTGATTAAAAGGGAGGTCTGTGGATGTAGCTTTATCAGTTTAGTGGGATTTTTTGACTTATTTAAAGATGATTTTTGCGTCATTGTGTCTAGTCATTTAAGAGACACAATTTGTGGAGAATATAGTGCAGTGTCTCTTTGTAGTAGAATAAAATCAAGCAGCAATAACGATGTGCAGGGTTTTATTTCCTTTGTCATTCACAGTGTCTGGGGAAGAATTTGTTCCCTGTCTCTTGCTTGTATTGTACGTGTGGTACCATTGCATGGCGTCATTCTTCAGACTACAAAGAATCTTGGTTGAATTTTAAAAGATTTTCCTTGAGGCACAGATCACACTAGATACTTTATCATACTCAATCTAGCAAACTTTTAGAACTTTCAGGCTGCAGTCTGTTTCTATGGAAACCAGAACTGCTCGCCAAACCCTTCACTAGGAATGCACTTATCATTCTGAGCAGCAGAGGTCACCCTCATATCACAAGTTTAAACATCCTCAAGACAATTCCCTACACTGTTTATATAGCAATGTATAAGGCTAGAAACTCTAAAATATGCACTACACCATAACTTAAATATGAATAAAGACTGAAACTGTTGTTGCGTTGCTGTGTTATAACCATTAAATGATCTCAGAACTGTCATTTTTTTTCCATTGTCTGTACCACTTATGATATTCCATTTAGAACCTTTCTCGCAAATTCTCACAAATGGACCAACTAAGGAACTGTCAAAAATGCTAGATGGAGATTTTTCCTGAGACTGTGTATACACGAACATTTCAAAGATAACCTTTAAATGCATAAGAGCACATAATAGGATTCTATTGTTTTTGTGACATTTTAATACAAATATGTCATATATTTATTACACTGCCCCATACTGGGCACTGTACTCCTTTGCAATGTATTTCTTTCAGACAATGTATTTTCTTTCAGATCAAATACATAAACAAATGAATAAATAAAAATTTATGCGGCTCAACCGACATTCTTTTAAACCTGCTTTATAACACAATTTATTTATTAAAACAACATGGTTATGTAACAGAGCGATGAGTTTCTGATGAACCGGCTGTAATTAAGCCAATTGGATGGATAATGTGGCGTGGATAACTGATACTTTCCATTTCAGAGTGTACATATGTATTGACATTTTGTTGCTGCATTCAGCAGGAAGCTGCAAATTTAGAAGCATGGCAATCATATCAATCACATTTAAATCATCAGTGTTAACCAATTACAAAAGTGTTCTTTGCATATCAATGGAAAAGCTTTTAATATATTTCAGTTTAAAGACATCAGAGCCTGACATTTGCTTGATTTCACCTCTCTTTGTTCAAATATTCCATTCATTTAATCCCACTTCATGTACCTGCATGCTACCTTGATTGTTATGTATTTTTACAGAAAACAATGCTTGTTAGAGGTGTTAGAAGAGGTGCTGAATGTTGTGTGGCTTGTCTGAATTTTGGGGTACAAAGGGCAGTGAGATCATCAGTTAGTCTGGCTCAAAGCAACTCGGAGCTGTGAAGTTGACCGCTGTATGTGATAGAGGTCATAGAGCTGTCATGCCTGTTACGATCTTGAGTCATTGGAGTAATTGGAGTAATTATCTGTGTTTAAACTGATGGTCGTTAATCATTATGAGTGATGATTGACGTTTCATTCTTATTAGACAATAGTAACGATGAACCTCTTGTTCTGGAGACAATTATAGTTTGGAAATGTTAAATAACCACTGAAACACTAAATCACTTGATCCAATTCATTTAATGATTTTCCCAGACTCAAATTCATTGTTGGTGAGCAACAATTCCTGAATAATCTGCTTTTAAATGTATAACTGAATACAAAATCTTTAAAGTGTTCACGTCATGAAATAAGGTTAGTGTTGATGAAACTTGAGTCTTCAACTGATCTTAATTTATCTCACTATTGCACACTATATAACCCAAAGTTTGAGTACACGTTACCACAACACTCATATTTAGTCCCAGTTTTGCTGATATAACAGCCTCCAATCTTCTGGCAAGACTTTCCACCACATTTTGGAGTGTGGCTATGGGGATTTGATCATTCAGCCACAAGTCTATTTGTGAGACCTCTATTTGTGAGACCTGATCAGTGACACCCATATGTATTTGAACGTCTCTTTAAAGATATAGTATCCTCATTTATAACTCATTATATCCTCATTTATAAGTGATTTATAAGATATATAATATCCTCATTTATAAGTGACTTACAGATGTGTATATTAGCAGCTGGAACATTTTTTCCTGTTGAAAATGAATCATGAGTCAAAAATGTGTTTAGTAGAATCCAAGAAACAAGTCGGATGGACTAGTCGACTAGTCTATGAAAACCCAAACTGCTGCAAGTAAATAAGTCGTAGAAACAGATAGAAATATTTATTAATATTGTCAGAAAAAATTGATCCTAGAGACAGAATATTCTGCCAACCAAAAATTAATTCTGCTCCAGACTGTTCATGCAGTAGATGTTTGCAGCCTGCATCTTTGCTAAAAAACTCACTGAAAAAAAGTGTCATTATTCCTTTTCTTTTTCATTCCTCATGTTCCTGCTCCAGTCCTGATTTAAGCCATTTCAGCTGATTCTGCCCTTGTGTCATGCATGTAAAGTAGTACACAAAAAAGTACTGCAATAAGAAGTAGACAAATTGCTCCCCATGTAGCTATTTAGAGGGGAAAAAATGAAACAATTTCCACCGGCTTATATTTTCATTTATTTTTTTTTTTAAAGAAATCCTCAAATTAGCTTACACTCCTACATATAAGTCACCCACACATCAGGGCACAACACAAAAGCTTTCATCCCACTTTGTATTTGAATCAGTATCTCAATCTTTCCATCTTGTTTTTAATGAACCACAACATGAACAACATGTGATTAAAGTTAAGTCGGACTGTTTCATGGGGAAAAAAAAGTATCCTTGTTTATCATTTCTTGGGAAGGGACATGTTAGAGAAGAGATGTATGTGCAGAAGATTTAATTAGCATGAGATCAAAATTGCATCTGTATAAAAAAAAAAGGTGTTCCCTTTACTCCTACACGCTCTTTCCTCTGACAAGCAACATCCTTCAGCTGATGACAGCATGTTGTTCCCAAGAAAGCAAGAAGCAAGAAAGCACAGCAGCATCTCTACTTCCTACAAAAGGCTGAGGAAAGCCCATCTCCTTCCCCCCATCCTGACCATGTTCTACAGAGGCACCATCGAGAGCATCGTGAGTAGCTAAATCACTGCCTGGTTTGGGAATTGCACCATCTCGGATCACAAGACCCTGCAGCAGATAGTGAGGACAGCTGAGAAGATCATTAGAGTCTCTCTCCCCTCTATCACGGTCATTTACACCACACGCTGCATCCGCAAAGCCAACAGCATTGTGGATGAACCCACACACCCCTCACATACACTCTTCACCCTCCTGCCTTCTGGAAAAAAGGTTCAGAAGCATTCGGGCCTTCACAACCAGACTGTGTAGCAGTTTCTTCCCTCAAGCCATCAGACTCCTCAACATCCAGAACTGAACTGTACTGAACTCACACACACACTCAAACACTCATTCACTATACTTCCATGTCTATAGCACCACCCATATTAAATCTGTTTACATACAAAATGTATTTAATCTTGCAACAGTTTAACTAATAAACTTAAAACATATACCCTTATTCAAAGTGTTTCAGTCTTTTTACCAGAGGCCAGAAAATGGAGTTTACACCTGTTTTGGGCTGCCTATGTTCAGAGCTGAATTTCTTTTATCACTCCACAGTGGTGGTTAATGGCCCATATGAAAGTAATCACTCAGGGCTTTAAACATTTTAAAAGTATTTCTGTTTATACCTAGCCTACAAGGGGCAATACATTCATAGAAAAGTTATAAAATGCTTAGTTGCTTTTACACAAATGTTTGTGTCTTCAGAGTAAATGGTGAAATCAAAGCCATTTCTGATCTCTGAGATGGCCCAATTAAGTGCTTGCTCATAAGCATCAAAAAATTTAAAGGTGTTATCATCAACAACTAATATACTGTGTAAGGTTATCCCAACAGAGGTAAAAACATGAAAGTTACACTTACACTGAAAGTCCTGAGTAATTTCATAACAGACTTGTGGAAACAATATAATTAATTTGTTTATACTGATTGAAAATGTCTGATAAGATGATTTCCATTTCGCAGGCAGAATGGAAGACCAGTGTACTGGTAAAAACGGTTCGAGAACAAAAACATGATTGTTTTTCTTATGATATATTCACTCTACTCATGCATTTACAACTGAGTACAAACTCATCTGCCTGAGCACGAACTCATCTTTTTACAAATGGTATGTCTTGTTAATATCATTACCATGTTCACAGTCAGAGAGGAACACAGCTTTAATGCCAGTCATTACTCATCTATGAAGTTGTGAATGGAAAACTCCCTAATAATGGGACATCCCTGCAGTAGCCAGGCTAATGAGAGCATTTGTTTTGGTATGGAAGCTGACATGCATGACCGATGATGATGCACCTGCCAATGGAGAAATGCACTGTTGTTTGGCTTTGTTCATTCCCACTCAGTGCTGTCACTGTAGAAATGAGGCAATGTCCCACAGCAACAGCTGCTCATTACAGTGACAAATACACTGTGCCATACGCAAATACACTGTGCTCAAGCTGCACTTAATGCGTCTGAATATCACTGGCTTGGAGTCGCTTGGGACCTAAAGTCATTCTGCATAAAGACACACACGCACACACACACACACACACACACACACACACACACACACAATAGAAGCAAGCAGGCCTTATCCCAAATAGGCATGGAACTGAACAGTACAACACAACATGAAGCTTTAACGTGATAGTGTGTGTTACTCAGTGATCGAAATGCTTATGTGAGAGATATTCAAATTTTAGGTGGTGTGTGTGTGTGTGTGTGTGTGTGTGTGTGTGTGTGTGTGTGTGTGTGTGTGTGTGTCTTTATGCAGAATAACTTTAGGTCCCAAGCGACTACAAGCCAGTGATATTCAGACGCATTAAGTGCAGCTTGAGCACAATGTATTTGATCAGTGTGGTGGTGGCTTGTTGGTCATATATGGTGTCATTGATTGGAATCCTATGGTGGATGTGTAAGCCTTATATAATTTAAATTAGAAGGTGTACCACCCATTCAAAGCAACCAGTCTGAAGCGACAAACTCATCTAAATCGTTATATTTCTTCTGTTTATATCTTTATATAACTACACAATATGGACTGACAGTCAAAAACTGTATCATTCAGTCACTTGCTTGCTGCACAAGTAACGAGAATATGACGTCTTATTCACTTCATCAGGAAGCATGGACACAGTAAAAGCATGTATAAAAATAGATACTTTCAGGAAGAGGTAGGTCTTAAGATAACGTTTGAAGCCGGTGACTCAGCTGTTCGGATATCTAGAGGAAGTTCATTCCACCACATAGCTGCCAGAACACAGAAGAGTCTTGATGCATACCTTCCTGAGAGATGGTGGGACCAGTTGAGCAGTGCTGGAAGAGTGGAGGGAGTGTGGTTTAGTGCAGGGAGTGATAAGACCTTTGAGGTAAGTGGTCTGTTTTTGGCTTTATAGGCATGTATCAATGTTTTAAAGTTGAGCTACAGGGAGCCAGTGAAGGGTAAAGGAAGTGTAGCAATAGGGTGGTGTGAGAGAACTTAGGAATGGATGAGATGTCTCAGTTTATTTCAGGATGAGATGTTTCATTCTGACCTTCAAAAATCTCAAATGCCATTTCTTGATTTTATCTATTGTTTTTCTCAGTATGAGTTTGTCTTTTGCTGGAGTTTCCAGTTTATACAGGATGAGATGTCTCTGTTGTCTCTCATGTAAAAAAAAAAGAAAGAAAAATCATCCTTAAATCTAATGTATGCTTAATGTTTGTTGAACACTGTATTATTTTATATAGTCTCCTCTTTGATGTTATAATAACCTTCACTTTTCTGGGCTTCAGGTCAGAGTTCTTTGTGTTCTTTCACACCAACTTGGCAAACCAAGTCATCATAGATCTTGCTTTGTGTACAGCTACATTGTTATGCTGGAACAGGTTTGGGACTCTTAGTTCCAGATAAGTGGATTTTTAATATTGCGCAGACATTCTAGACAATTGGGTGAACATGATGGGTATTTCTGGCCGTATACTGTAGTGTAGTTTTGTAATTTAGCTAGTTCAATTAATGAAATTAATGAGGCTTTTGGTGCATTTTAATCAGCTCCCTAGTTCAACAGTCAGTTCACTGATCAGGAAGTCAGCCATTTCAAAATCCCAGAATGTTCGCTCCCTAACATAATCCCACAGTGCACTGCAAAATTCATCGATGTTCACTATGTTCCCTTACTGGTAATGACATCAATGTGTAGTGACCCAGGGTCCTTACCAGTGCCTGAACTCGTGTGATATACTGATTCATGACCTTTTGCATGTGTGTGTTAAATTAGTTTTCATTGTTTTCAGGTGCTTTAGCATTTATATCAACAGAGATATTAAACATAATCTAAGCCGCAAGCTAACCTCCCAGGTTTGACAGAGTTTGCAGAATATTTTACTGAGTGCTTAGTGAACTAGCTAGGGCAGGATCATTGGGCAGGATGTCTACATCAACATGTACAGTACTTGTTACTCTTGAATACTTGGGTATGTTTAAATGTAGATCTTTTTGAATTTCACCTAAAGAAGATTGTTGGGTTTACACTTCAGTACACATCCTTCTACTTGATGACTTTCCCACTTGGTGTTACTGCAGCCTTAAAAATTTATTTGTGAACTTGTTTGTAAAATTACACTCACACACACACTAGTGGTGGTAAAAACGACTCGGGTTTCTTCGAGTCACTCACTGAAATGAATCGAGTCAGTGATTCCTTTTGAGTCAGTGAACATGTCCCTGTGTAAATTAAAAAGAATCAAGACTTACGATACCAGTGCAACAAAAATTTATTTTAAAGTGCCACACAAACACACACACATATACACACACACACTGTGACTGAGATTAATGAAATTGAATTATTAAATTAAATTGTATAACTTTACTGGATATGGGGCATTGGTGGCTCAGTGGTAGGTTTCTCGTCTATCATGCGGAAGGCCCGGGTTCGATTCCCAGCCACTGGATGCAGTGCCGGTCCCAAGCCCGGAAAAATGGGAGGGTTGCGTCAGGAATGGCATCCGGCGTAAAACACTTGCCAAATTGTTGTGCGGACCAGTTGGTCCGCTGTGGCGACCCCGAACAGGGAGCAGCCGAAAGCAACTTCTATATAATTATACTGGATGGAATATTACTGTACAATATTACTGGATAAATCATCACGTAGTCTACAAAGTGCTGAGTATGCTGACGAAACTGAAGTCTGACTCATGGTCAGTAGATCTACTTCACGCTGACCGTCGATGAGCTGCTGAGAATCAGCAGAATCTGTTGATGAGCACGGTAGCAGCCATAGGACAAATAAGAATCGGGTTAATTTAGACCTCGGACTCATGAATCATGAGTCAATATGCCGAATCGGATCCTTTAACTCGAGAGAGTCAGTCAGGGCCAGTACTAACACACATACACACACACATACACATACACACAAACACACACACAAACAGAAATCACTTCTGAAACACTGTTACAGGGCATACAATATACTTCAATGCCATACAAGACAACAGCAGAATTCAATGCAGTGCATAAATGACTTCACAGTTCAGTAGACATAGTCAATATTGTGCATATTACAACCACAGTGAAAATTCAACACAAACAGCAGAGAGAGTAAACAACAAGCAGCAGGAGGTAGCAGTTATCAGAGAGTATTTAATGTTCTTACAGCAGTCTGAAAGAAGTTGAGGTTTTTAGAGTTTTCTAGAGGAAACCACTAGAATAAAAAAAGTGATATAGTAGGTATATGAGGCTAGAGATTTTCTGTTTAGATCCATCTATCTATCTATCTATCTATCTATCTATCTATCTATCTATCTATCTATCTATCTATCTATCTATCTATCTATCTCATTCAAACTGATGGGACTAAAGGTATTTTCATTTCAAATGGTTTGTTATCAGGAACAAATCTAAAAGGAAAAGCAGGATGGCTCAGTGGCTCAGAAAAAAAATCACAACAAAAACAATATTACATTCTTTGAAGATCCCTGGCCTTCCTTGTTTTTGACCTGAAGGCTAATAAAATATTTTTGTAATTATTATCTTATCATGAGTCTGCAATCTACAGTGATGTCATTTACATGGTGCATATCTAAGTAAAGCAGGTTTTTCAAAGCAGTTTTTTTTTTGTATTTTTGATTCCTTTATTGAGAGTGTGTGTGTGCCCTGCGATGGGTTGGCACTCCGTCCAGGGTGTATCCTGCCTTGATGCCCAATGACGCCTGAGATAGGCACAGGCTCCCCGTGACCCGAGTGTAGATCGGATAAGCGGTAGACAATGAATGAATGAATGATTCCTTTATATGTTATGTGTCATACCAGTGTGTTTTGCCTTTGTAAAATAAAAACGATGAAATGATGATTAAATGATAATTGAAAATGATTATACAGTACATATCATGAGCATAAGCTAAATTCTATAAAAGGGTTATGAAAACAAGAAACGTCTATTTATATGCTATTATGTGCTGCTGAACACAAAAGGGACATAACTGTCAAAAAAGAATGAAAAGACATAAATATAGAGACAATAAGACCACAGAAATAACCTCCAGCTTGTGTTTGTGTGCTGTGTGTGTATGGGATTATGTGTCTGTGCATAATAGAGGCATTGGTGTATCACATGTGTGTCCTTTCAAGAGAACGTTATTCATACACTAAAGACAGAAAATTAAGTGAAACTAAACAGATCACAGCACAGCTATAATTATCAACTTGAAACACAGCATAACACCGGTGCATAGAGTTGCTGATGTTTGCTTTGCCTGCCATGCACTGATATATATTCTTGCAGCCTACTCTTTCTCCACAGTGCTACTATGGCTTAAATATTGAAACTGAGAATCACAGAGGAAAGGGTCACAATTAATTGTTAGACACTGGAACCTGACCAGTGAATTAAATGTGATTTACAGTACGTCTTTATTTAAATGAGCACACTTGCTGGGCTCAGTGCCACACAAAAGCTTGGCCTGCCAACGCCTGTGAAGAAGCCTGTTTGCTATTCTGCTCATGGATTGTTATTGCTACACTAGAGGTGTATGGAACAGTATTGTTAGCTCCATCAATATGCTTTTACAAAACTTTGTTGTCTATGGTCTTGGCAAATGGAGTTGTCGTGATTTTGTTAAGTATTTGTCGCATGTATTTGATTATGTATTCTGGCTCTGGGTTGTGTGCTGGATTATTTATTTGCCAAGCTTCTCGGTGATGACAAAACGAAAGTGCAGGTACGGAAACACATAGAATTTAACAGCTTGTGCAGAAATAACACAGAGGGTGATCAATGTGAGCCCAAATAATATCAGTCTGTTTCACGCAATCTCTTTATTTTTCACTTTCCTCACACCTCACATTTTCCACACTTTTTAGTTCTTACTCACTAATCAGGCATAAAACACACATTCAATAAAAATTCGCTGACATTTACAACAGTGACGACATTCAGTAATGCTGTAAAATCCAGTGGGATGGAAACATAAATTAAGAAACATAAAACATTAGCAGATGCACAATCCCCTGATATGTATGGGTTTAGGTATATTTTGCACAACAGTTCAAACAGGTTTAAATTTAATCTGCGAGTGTATAATACAGAGTGTATAGAATAACATATATGTGAAACTTGTGAATCCTGACCAGCAGGAATGTCCATAGCAAATAAACTTTTTAAAAATGCCAAAGTCTATAGCCAAATTTTTATGTAGCTAGTATAGAAATTGACTTAATAATATATTGAAATTACAAAACGTGTGCCTTTCAGCTTTGTACTGAAAATGTACATGATATACACCGATTAGGCATAACATTATGAACACTGACAGGTGAAGTGAATAACACTGATTATCTCCTCATCATGGCACCACGTGGGATATATTAGGCAGCAAGTGAACATTTTGTCCTCAAAGTTGATGTGTTAGAAGCAGGAAAAATGGGCAAGCATAAGGATTTGAGCGAGTCTGACAAGGGCCAAATTGTGATGGCTAGACGACTGGATCAGAGCATCTCCAAAACTGCAGCTTTTGTGGGGTGTTCCCGGTCTGCAGTGGTCAGTACCTATCAAAAGTGGTCCAAGAAAGGAACAGTGGTGAACCAGCGACAGGATCATGGGCGGCCAAAGCTCATTGATGCACATGAGGAGCGAAGGCTGGCCCGTATGATCCGCTCCAACAGACACACTACTGTTGCTCAAATTGATGAAGAAGTTAATGCTGATTCTGATAGAAAGGTGTCAGAATACACAGTGCATCGTAGTCTGTTGTGTGTGGGGCTGCATAGCCGCAGACCAGTCAGGATGCCCAGGTGATCATAATGTTATGCCTAGTTGGTGTATTCTTAACACTGTAACATTTATTTGATTAGAACATTTGCTCTTTATTATAATCTAAACAAGTTGAGAGTTTCTTCACATTTCCTGACTGGAGTATATCATTCATCAGACAATTTACTTTTTTTAATGGTAAATGCTGTCAGGTCAAGAGAGAATTCTGTCCCCAGAGTTTCTCAGAACACTGTAGCCTACAAACACAGCCACGCTGGACTACACTTACCAAAACACAAGAATTCTGTCATTTTCACAGTAACTAGAGTTTTAATCATCAAACACGAAGTAAAGATCATATGTTGTTTCCCCGTTTTTTGCTTTGAGGATTTGGTTTCTATATTGGCTCGCCTGACCTTTTCCTGTATTTTGATAAGATTTTTTTGCCTTATGATTTTTTCTTTGTTCGAATTTTCTTGCCCAATAAACTTTCTCTACATTTCCATTCATTTTTGTCTACCTTTTCTGACACATGCCTTTGAGACAGTTTTGTCTTGGATAACACAGTATATTTTTTATTTATTTTGTTCAATAGGCTACATAAGGGTTTCTTTGCATATCTTAAGTGCAATTAATTAATTTGAGCAACTTCTGAGACAGGTTTAGCATGAAACATTGAGATCTGGTTCCAATGTGGGAGACTTGAAATGTCTGCAGTTTTCTGGATATGCCCCAGATAGTGCCTAGAATTGGTATCAAAGATAAATGGTATGATACTTAGAAGAGTGTCTAAATTGTCATGGTTTCAGAGTTAGTCATGATGTATGATCAGACTATTACCTGTTGACCTTTTCAATACACAGATTAAAATGCATTTGCATCTATTACTCTCTGCCTTTTCATATATTTTTTTTACTCGATCAAGCTCTTTACTCTAGTGGTTCTCATCCCTTTTATGTCTGTCTGTGACTCCCCCGAAATGAAGATTGGATTTCACATTTCCCTCCCTCCATCCCTCCATTAAATCATACTACAGCCGCCTCTATTTCTCTGGGCAGGGGGTGCAGACTGCACTTAAAAACCCTTTGGCAATGTAATCCATTACCGCTGTAAATATGTTGCACTGCTACCTCTGCTGCCACTTCTAGCATGTTTTTAACTTTATTATACACCACAGCTATCAAAAGCACAAAAGAACATGGCGTTGCTGGCCAACTAAACAAAACAGTTATCTATTTTAGCTATGCAATGTTACACACAGCTGTGCTAGTTAGATTTTGGTTTCATTTTGGTTCAGCATGCAGCCACATTCTCTTTTTATTATTGACACCTGGCCATTACACCCATATGTGGGCCTTCCTCAAACTGTTGGAATCAGGTTAGAATGTTTTTGCAAGTTATGAAATATAATTTCCCTTGCCTGGCACTAAACAGACTATCCAAAACATGTTTCAGCACAATGCTGCCCCTGTGCACAGAGCACCACATGGTTTGCCAAGGATGGTGTGAACACTAGTGGGATGAGTTGGAAGTCAGATTACTTGCCAGGCCTTCTTAAACAACATGGGTACCTGACCTTACTAATGCTTTAGAGCTCAATGAATGCAAATCCCCACAGGCTTGTTCTAAAATCTAGTGGAAAGCCTTCCCTGTAGAGTTTTTAACAGCTAAGGAGACAGACTCCATATTAATGCCCATTGGAATGGGATGTTCAACAAGCATATATGGGTGTGATGGTCAGATGCTCATATACCTTTGGCAAAGAGTGCTTAAGACTAGGTTATTATAGACATTTCAGAGCGAACACCTATAGTATTAGAGGTGCGACAATCAAAGAATTTGGATTGATGGATCAAATTTAAAAAAGGCAGCAACCTAAAATTGATTACTATCAATTCTACAAACATCATGTCCAAAAGTAGGTCATATATTGATCCGAGGATACGACATCGAATCGTATAGTTAAATATCGAATCGTTGCATCATAAAATGCCTAGGGTATATTGTGGAAGAATGAGATGTACACCCCTACATAGGCTACCCTAGTACTCACCCTGTGTTTGTGTGTGTGCGTGTGTGTGTGTGCATCCTGTACTGAAATCAACTGTCTTTAGGACCCAGTTGTGCTCCATTTGGCTTTCTCCGTGTAGTTTCTCCTACGTGAAAAAAAAAAATCAAGAGAAAATCATTGAAAGTGATGATTTTGTGCTACTATGTTCCGACATCAGTCGCGCCACGGAAGATTTGGTGAATTAAACGGAGGCTCTTTCCAAAGTCGCCTTTAAGCTTGCGCAGAACGTCTCGCTCAGGGGGATTTATTAACGCACGTTCTGGTGCCACGCGCGTGTGTGTGTGTATATATACATATACATATATATATATATATATATATATATATATATATATATATATATATATATATATATATATATATATATATAAACCGATTGGAGCGCGCGCACACACACACACACACACACACACACACACTGTGAATACACCCGCGCCGTGGCAGCCTGACGGAACTTTAACGTTCTCAAGCCTCCATAGAGATATTCAGTGTTACAAAACATCTTGTTCTCCTGAGCACTGAAAGGACTGACTTCAGGCGTATCAGGTGGGTGTTTTGGAAACAAACAAACAAACAAACAAACAGAAACAAATGTCATACGTCTTTAGACAGGTTTTGAGATTTAATTGCATTAGCATTCACGTGTATAATTGATAGACGCCAGTCAACTAAACAGCTGCTAGCACCTGGAGCGCACGTGAAGAACGGCTGTTGGTTCAACTTGATCTCGTGCCGTTAGTTGGAACTGATGTATTATTATTATTATTATTATTATTATTATTATTATTATTATTATTATTATTATTTATTATTTATATTTTCGATGACTACTATTATTATTCCTATTCAGCGCAGGGAGGTTTACGCGTAACTGAATACCAAGCGAGTCCCTTTGTTACCATAGTGATTTATTTATTTATTTATTTATTTACTATAAATGCATTGCATGTAAATGGGTTGCATGTTAGTAAGTTCTTCAAAGGTGCAACAAAACAATCGCAGTATTTCGTGCACGCGTTATGCCTAGGGTATATAACGCCAGTGCGCTTTTATTTGCACTCTTTTTGTCTTTTGTTTTCTGCCCCATTGTTTGTATTTTGCATTCAACTGGGTTTCTGTGTTAGGTGTGAAGATATGAGGGAGAAGCTGTTCACGTTTGACCGCTTGGTGTTCTGCATCTCCTTAACGCTATTTTGGAGCACGAGGTAAGAATACAAATCACCTTCCGCTCTCTTTTTTTTTTTTTTTTTTTGGCTTCTCTTTTGTCTCATGTCAGTAGACTGTGGAATTGTTGATCTGTAGTTATAAAACACGTTTGAACTGTCATGAGCGGTTATTAAGCCTCTCCCATCAGTGAAATCACACCTGTCCAGCTTCAGCCCCCTCTGTGCGTAACCGGCGCCGTTTGCGCGCCAGAAATTAGTGTTGTGTCAGACAGTTCTTCCAAGAACAATGTGTTTTTCAACACAGCCAGGCTTGGTTTAGTCGGAATGAAATATATTTGGAGCGCCTCGTTCATTAAGCGTTTTTAAAATTCCTCTAGGTGGAGGTGTGTAACAGTTATAGCAAAGACTGGCACAGAAGAGATCCTCGTTCCACATTCATTAAACTGTGTGGGAATCAAAAGACATGCATTATACTTATACAACCACAAGTTCTACTCCATTTCCTTAACAGTACCAAATAAAACCTCAACCATATTGTAGACGACTATGCTTTATGTAATAGTACAAGCCTTGACAGCAGTGTTAGTCAGCTTAAAGTGTCAGTCAGTGGTTTGGTGCGTAGAAAAGATACTCAGTTTCAGCAACATGATCCAGCAACACGTATCAGATCAATTATAAACCAATCTGATTTTTATCTGTCTCCCCTGTTTTTATGCAGCACAATCAGACTAAAAGCAGTGCAGCTAGATAGAAAAACATTTTAACTGGCAACACGGTATGTGAAGTGCTTTACTAATGATCGAATCAAGCACAATGCAGTGCTTGTGGTCTTAGCATCTGAATGTCCACCCTTTTCTGCAATATTGATTGGCTCAGTAATGCATGGTGTATGGTTTTGTTGAGAGGCAGAGAATTAGGTCACTAATAAGCATGAATGTAGGTAAAATGACCGATTCCATTAGAGTCCTGGTGCCAGAAATAAAATACTGAACTAGACACATGAAGGGATGTCCATCTGTAGTGCACTATTCACTTTCAGTAGGCCCTGTTCCAAATGACCCTAAGCCCTATGGCCCTATTCTAAATTCATATATGGGTAATGTTGTCAAGCTGTGGAGCTGGTGTGCAATGGATCAAGGGCTTAAGGGTGTAAAAGTGAGCATTTGGAGCATCCCTCAGGAGTGCATCACATTGTAGAATGTTTTCTGTTTTGTATCAGTATGGTAGTTTCCACACAGGAATAATGAAATTTGTGGCGACCCCGAACAGGGAGCAGCCGAAAGCAACTTCTTCTGGACACTTTTAAATGTATGTACTAGTGAGAAATAATAAGACTGGGTTGTAACATGATGACCAGTGAATGCTTAAACTTTGATTTCCGTTCAAAGACAAATGCAGTAGCTCCATATAAAAAAAAGAGATGCTGGTAGGCATAACTGCTCATACTGGCTTAAATCAATTATCCCACATGATGTGTTTCATTCAGGATTTAATGCTAATGCTGCTTAATGACAAATGAAATTAACTAAACACTCTAAAATAACTTCATCCGAGTTTGTTTTTCACTACTATGGGATTTATTGTTACTACATTTTCCTGGTTGCTGTCTGTTTACAGCCAGCAAACCCATTATCTTTGTAATTTGTGGTTTTGTGTAAGAGATGTATCCTATGACATGCTACAGCATATCCACTAAATGACTGGGATATGCTGGACAGAATAATATGCTTTCCCTCATTTGTATTAAAAATACTACATCACTGCAGAGATGTAACATTAATAGTTTAGCAATCGTTGTGAGTTTTGACCCCTTGCTTTTGCATTCAGATCAAATGTGAATAAAATATGCTCGGTGAAAAAGAATTCAAGTCACTGAAGGGGAAAGGTCACAGGATGTGAAAGACGCATTTGCTTTTGCTTCAATTCAGCTTTGTCTAGGTGAACCTTGACCTGTAAATTTGCATACCTCAGTTTAGTGTACCAGTGTACAGCAAGAGGGCAGGGCTGTAGTCTCTTTGGTCAGTAAAAGCATAAGGTAAAATGTTCTGTTTGTCATTTATGGTCTAGGCATGGAGAAGTTCAGTCTACCAACATACAGTAGGGGTTCTTTCTAGCTGCAAGGTTTTTTCTCATTAGCAATGTTGGCATATTTGTCACCAATTCCACCTGTATGAGTACTTTCTGTTTGAGTGACTTGTCACTGCTCCTGAGGAAGAGTTGGCGAAAAACAATCTTACTAATAGGTATACAACAAATCTCACTTTACAGTCTTCAATAAGATGCTTTAGGTAAAGGCCAGTAATGGATGGTGTTGAAAACCTGAGCATGATTACTGAAAGGTGAACAGAAATGCTCATATAACTAAAAATATTTTGCAGTAATTTAAGGCATTCCCATGGGAACAGATTTAATTTAATACTAACTCGCACCTTCCTTCAGGTTTGGGGGTTTGATTCCCACCACTGCCTTGTGTGTGTGGAACTGCTTCAGGGTTTCCTTTTCTGGTCACAAGACATGTATTGTAGCCTGATTGACATCTCAAAATTAGTGTATGTAAACCGTGTGTGTGTTTGTGTGTATGTGGCACCCCATCCAAGGTCTCCCCTGCCTTGTGCCCCAAGTCTTTGGTATAGATTCCAGGTTCCCTGCAACCCTGTGTAAGATAAGTGCTACAGACTGGCTGGATGGATAATTATTATAATAATAAGGATATGTAATGCAAAAAAATTACAAAAGAATGTATCATATATGTTTTTAAATAATGAGTAATTTATAGGGTGAGATATATTTGTGTAATGGGGCAGTAATGATGCTTTGAGCTCAGAATTTCTGAGTTGAGGGCATGTTAGTAAGAAAATGTTGGGGAATCAATGGGTGTAGTAACATCTGTAGTTGACTGTAAATTTGTTGATATCGAACGTTTACTCATTACATGAGCTGAATTCAGTTATTATGTTGTTTGGTATATGCAACAAGATAAAATGACACCACTGTACAATTATGTAGTTAATTAAGAGAAGGTCCACCTTCAGCCAAAGTGATTTGAACATATCTAACATCATAATTGTGACTTCCCAGGAGAACTTGAGCATAGTTATTTCATGTGTTGCTGAGATCAAGTGCTAAGGTCTGACAATGCAAAAACTTTATTGGACTTCAAAAAATGCTAACCTAGCCTTTAATCATAAAAAAAAGCTCTTAAGAGATCTGCTTCTATAAGAAAAAAAAAGGAAATAATCATTTCAATTCACACATAGCAGATTTACAAAAGCCATTACTGGTTTGACTCCAACTATGGCTTTAGACTGAACTGTGCTGGGGTTGTTCTAGATCTTCTGAATAGAGTTAAGAGCAGGGCTGGACAAATCACTAGCCCAGGTGGCTGGGGCGAGTACATTTTATATCTGGGACAATAGTTTCTTATTTATTGTTGATTAGTGGACCAGATGTATTAACAACCAGAAAAGGAAAACAAATCTTAGCTCTTTCTTGACTTTTCATTTGGTGTGTGGTCTACAACACTCATTGATGCTGTATATATAGTTGCAATTTCTAAACATATCAGCCTGGGTGTGTTATGGATGACGATACAATGATTTTATTTGGCAGCTAATTTGATGTGTTTGGATGGCATGTGATATTTGCCGAATGAGGAGCATGCAGCTTTGCAAAAACACAATAAAGTCCAGTGCAAAACTGTCATATAATTATAAATCTCTAGCAAATATCACATGTGACATGATAAGAGTAGTCCAAATTCTGGCTATGGACTAGACAAAAAACAGTGTGATAATCATTCATTTCCCTTAGTTCATATTAATGCACGGATGCTTTACTAGCTTTGCTGCACTTTATTGCATTCTGTTAGCTACCGTTTTTTAGCCCAGTCAGTTTGTTTCCAGGCAACCAGAACATTGGCTTTTACTTGCCCAGTGGGCGAGCTAATAAATATATGCCTTGTCCTCTAAATGAAATCCTCATTTTACTCTCACAGTTTGGTAGTTCTCCCCAGCTTCATTGCTCAATGACCTTTCCCATTAGAAATCACTCCATCCATATTTACATTCATCATTATTAAGCAAAATTTATTTGCTTCAGGGAATAATTGAATAAGAGTTATCTGTATTCATTATCAGATGTGCTTAAAGGTTTGAAACACAAGCAAATTACTACTTTGCAATTTTTTTGAGATGGCTAGAAAACAAAAATGCACTGGGTCAGGTGGCAAATGCTATTAGATAATAATATTAGTGTTGGAGCGATATGGAGTGGCTGCTCCAAGACAAACTCTAATCACTGGGAAAAATCACTCTGTGCTCTAAATAGTCCACCTCCACTTCACTTCACACACATGATTTGGTTGTGACTAGAACAGTCTAACACAACATAAATTTGTTTATTGATAATGTGAGAATGAATTAGTAATAGAGATAGGAAGAAAATAGGAAGAAAAACAAGAATGACATTGGAAATTTCCTGCTTTGTTGATGTCGTGCTTAGTAGTTTGATATTAATGTGACTCTGCACCAGAATTGCTTGTGCATTGGTCCGGGACACGATGTGCTTGTGTTCCTTTGTGTTGACAAGTTGAGGTAAGGCCCAAAATTGTCTCTTTGTCCCATGCCCTGAGATTTGATGTGACAGCCCACCTTGGAGCCCCATTGGTAGGATTTGTACGTGTGTGAACATCTCAGTCCTTAACCACAAAACATTATGCAGCTGATATATCAGAGGATCTGTTGCCTAGCTACTGGTCAAAGTTGAGATTAATGCATAATTGCCTTGGTACTGCATCATCCCACTTACATTCATAGTTTTCCTATGTGTTATAACTATATTATATATACATTAACATATTTTCTATGTGTTATAACTGAAACCGGGTGCAAATGAAAGACATGGAAACGGCTGCAGCTCATGAGCTGTAACAAGGATTACTCAAATTCAAAGAATTCAATTTTGCAAAACTTATAGAGATTTTACAGGAATGAACATGAAGTAGGCGGCACGGTGGCTTAGTGGTTAGCATGTTCACCTCACACCTCCTGGGTTCGAGGCTTGGTCCCGCTCACTGTGTGTGTGGAGTTTACATGTTCTCCCTGTGATGGTGGGTTTCTTCCGGGTGCTCCGGTTTCCTCCCACAGTCCAAAGACATGCTTCTAGGTGGATTGGAGTCTCTAAATTGCCCGTAGTGTGTGATTGCGTGAGTGAATGTGTGTGTGTGCCCTGCGATGGGTTGGCACTCCGTCCAGGGTGTATCCTGTCTTGATGCCTGATGACGCCGATGATACAGACAATGAAAAAGAAAAGGAAAATTAAGTAGGATAACAAACTCTTAAATAAATCTATAGTGTACGTAAGAAACCAACTATTATGTTTGCATTTCTGCATTTCTGATTCAATTCATCATGCATATGCTCACCTGTTTGCTTCTGTCATGCAGGTCAGTAAGTGCAGACACCTCAACAGATGCCTTCAAAAACAATATCACCCTCTTCACACGCATCTTGGACAGACTCCTGGATGGCTACGATAATCGGCTCAGGCCTGGACTAGGAGGTGAGATTTGACACTTATTAACTGCATGTCCAAGTGCTGACTCTCTGAGTTTAGATGTCACAGAAGTTTTTTGTTTTTTTCAGGGTTTTTTTTTTAAAACAGGCCTTTAATTAAATTGACAAACACTCCTAAAAGTTTTCCACAACTCTTTTTCCTCAGCTTGTGAATAATTTATTTATCCCTTTAAGCTTAGATGCCCAGTGCTTCGTCAAGTGTTTCCTCAGCATAATGAACACGCCTGACCACTCCTGCACTTTCCCATACACAGTTAGTTGAAAACTTTTATTTCTAAAACCACAGCTGCCAACAAGTCATGTTTATGTATGCTCTATTAGATCTACTCGGTATGGCTCAGCACACAAAACTCACTAAATATTTATTTCAGAGGTTGTTTTTTGTGCACTTTGACATCCCAGAGCTAGCCTGTATCCTACCAACAACAGCAATCAATAGATGGTAAAGTTTTCTTTCTGCAGATCCAGGAATGACACACAAGCTTTATTAGTTCCCCCAGGATTGTGCAATTTTGCAATTGCAGAAATTAACGAAAAATCAATCAAAGTCTGCAAAATTTGAAAGAGCTTGCAATTTTTTCAAATTACCTCAGATTTTCCAAATTTGGCTCAAGAAATTTCATGTGACGTCTTCACAGCATGCATTCAACCAAAGTGATCTTCGATTCACATGCAGTGAACATGAGTAGAGCTACCTTAGAAATTAATTACTGCAAAATATGTCTCTTCACTGGCTGTAGATTAAAATAAGAACCCTGTGCTTGCATTACAAAATCAAGCATTTTTAAAATTCACAATTAGAAAAAATTCTGTGAAATCCTAGAGGGACTGCTTTACAAAAAAAAAAAAAAAAAAATACACAAATTGACTCTCAACAGCAGATTTTACTGCTGAACACCAAAGTCTCGTTGCTTTCCAGAAAGAGTTATGCCTGGAGCTCATATTCATAGTCAGTCTTTCCACCAGCTTTCGTAACAGTTCAGGCCAGATCGAGGCCCGAGGCGTTAAAACCTGGCAAAGAATTAGGCCTAAATAAATGGCAAAATCAATTTACCACCTAAAAACTATAGTCTTCTACAAGGTCGGTTTTTGTAGACTAACCCACACATTTTCTATTGGTGAAATCTACTGTTTTCAGTTTTGAGTAGGGTGCATAGCAAGTAGGATCATACTAACAAACTCCTCGGAGTATATGCTACAGATATAAAATTGAAATTGTGAAATGCTGTTTTTGTTTCACCTCTACCCATCTACCCACTGCTCGAACATATCACCTGCTTGTCAAGTTCAGTGTAATTACATTTTTCATGGCGTCATGTCACCGCACATTATGTATGCTATAACACTTTTTGTTACACTCAGAGACAGTGTCATGCTGAATGATTGTTTTGCTTACTCAAGCACCATTCTTCACTGACTTCATATAATCCACTGCTTGTCCAAATAATGTGCCTTTGGTAGTACATTTGACCCCTGTCATTAGGGGACAAAGGGAGATTTTGGCAGTCAAAACTTTTGATAACTGAACGATTAAATGACAAAATTGATAACATTAAATACCATTGCACTATTGATTTCCCTTCACAAATAATTTCAATGTTTACTTGATGTTTTTCACTTGTCTCTGTGCCAGACTGTGTCAGTATGCTGGTGTGCTGCTTTATCTGCATTCAAGCTGTCCGCCTGCCATATCTTAATGAAGCTAGATCTAATAAGCAGTGGCCATTAGTCATGACTTGATTAGCAAATCCGACTGGGATCCCAATCATATTTAGCAGTAACATACACATCTTACCATACTCTATATCCTACAATTTCTTCCCATGTAACGTCCCATTTTGTTGCATGGTGGTGAAGCGTGTAGCACTACCTCACAGCTGAGTGTTCACTCCCGAGCTCAAGTTACTGCCTGTGTGGTGTTTCTGTGCATGTTCTCCCCATGTCTGTTTGGGGAGGTTTCCTCCCACCTTTAAAAAAAACTCATTAGATGTGTGCTTGCTGCTCTGCATTGAACAATGACCTATTTAGGATGTGTTCCTGCCTTCACACCCAGTGTAGGGTTCAGAAATATGACAGTGTTGGGAAGGTTACTTTGGAAATGTAATAGGTTGCAGATTAAAATGATCCTATTTAAAATGTAATAAGTAGTGTAACTTTTCAATTACTGTATAAAAGTAAAGCAACTGATTATATTTGATTACTTTTTGATTACTTTTAAGTTTCTAATGGATATTTTCAACTAAATCATTTCCAAACATTTATACCAGGCAGGGTTAACCTTACAGTAGTACTCAACTCTGTTTACTGTTAGAATTTCAAAATCTTTCATCACTTGAATTAAGATTACATTAATTTCATTTTAAGCACAGCCACCACAACACCAGACTTCATCACAAAAATTGTTTAATACTGTTTTAGGAATCAAATCTTTGCTTAGCTATGACAGGACACACTGGCAAGTAACAATGCCTCTGAAAAAAAACATAAGCTGAAAAAAGAAAGCATATACATAAACCCAAATAGTCAATAAAACAGTTAATAAAAGAAAAACACTGGTGTCTCATAGCCTTCAATGCAGTTAGGGAAAGAAATTAATTAAATTTATCTGTGTGTATGTGTGTGTGTGTGTGTGTGTGTGTGTGTGTGTGTGTGTGTGTGTACACGCTTTATCCTCCAAAAATCAAACTGGACAACCCTCGAGAAAAATAGGTTATATTTTTGGAAATGAAACTGCAGCAGATTGTCATCGTTCAGATCATAAGTCACTTTTCAGTTGAAAATCACGCAGCAGTCTAAAGCACTGATTTTACAAAGGACACTCAAAATTAAAATGGCTTAACGTAAAATTGCTTTGGCCAGAGGAGTCTGTTGGTGCCCTGAATTTCACAACTTGATGACTTTGTGAGTCATCATAATGTATGCTACAATGCTAAAATAACTAAGCTATATTAGATCTGACATTACCAACACATTTTCAAGGAGGAAAAATGTGAGCTATATATTTTCTCTCAAAGGGTTGAGAAATAGAAGTGTGCCTGGAAAAGGTAGCTAGCAGACTAACTCATTTGTTATGAATGCTTTGAATACAGGTCTTGAATACACTATGGGGTCGATGAACGGGCTGGCAAGTTTTGGTGGATTTTTTCCACATAGCAGCTACAGTAACTCGACTGACTACTCCGGCACTTTGTATTATACAGAAACGAGTAATATATCATTCCAAACTAAAGGGTCTGTTTTTATTTCTGTACACTCACAATAATGACAAAAACCATATACTTTTATAAAATAAAGAAAGGCTAGGTTACATACCTGCAGATGCTTCCTCAGGTTCGATATTGAAGCTGTTACGGAGGTAGGCCCTGTGTTGGGCCACTAGGGGGGGTTTCCAGCAGGGGTTAGGTTATGTTGTGTTTACGTCATGTCATGTGTTTTGTTTTAGCCCCGCCTATTCCTATTGTTTCCTAATTTATGTTCACCTGTTCCCAATGTTGTGTGTAATTATGTTTCATATTTATAGCGGCCTTTTGCCAGGGTTCGGGGCTGGTCGTCGTCTTTGTGTAGCGTCTACGTGTGGTGTCGGTCCTGTGCTTATGTTTGTTTGTTTTAAGTTTAATAAACCCCTGTCTGTTGTCTATCTCCGCGCTGGGTCTGCTTTCTTCATGCCATGGATACCGGACTCGTGACAGAACGACCAGCCAACACCGAACAGACCCAGTGCGATGGCGAGCGAGGATTTTTTTCCGGTCATAATGTTTTGCCGGGTTGTGGATCATGCTCCGGCCTGGATTTTGGGATTTTTTGGGTTTTTTTTGTTGATTCCGGCCCGTGCCCCGTTTATGTTCTCGTGAGGAACGTCGTCCCACGACGAGGATTTCCGTGGGAGGCGTGGCCTCACTCATGGAAAACGGAGGAGGGTCCCGGCTAAAGAACTTTTGGATTTTTGGGGGAAATTTTGTTGGTTCGGCCCCGGCTCCGCCCAGGTTCCCGTGAGGGGCGTCGTCCCACGACGAGGATTTCCATGGGAGGCGTCGCCTCACTCATAGATAACGGAGGGGGTTTCAAGTCAGGTTTTTTTTTTAGACTTTGTCTTGGGGGTTTTTGTTGGGTTGGGTTTTTTGGTTCTGGTTGCTGTGAGGGACTCTGTTTCATTCTGGGGTGGCGAAGGAGATCGTGTGGATGTAGCTGTCTCCCACCCACCCGCCCCTTGGGGAGTTTCCAGCTTCGGCGGGACAGGGATCGTCACTTGGCGCCGTCGTTCGTCGTTGGACGTCGCTCGGCGTCGTGGCTCGGCGGTGGACGTCGCTCGGTGCTACGACTCAGCAGTGGACGTCGCTCGGCCCTGCGGTTCAGCAGTGGACGTCGCTCGGCTTGGCTGTGGTCATTGCTCGGCGCCTCCGCTCGATTGTGGATGTCGCGTGGGGCCCCTTGGCCTTGCCGTCGGGCCCCGTGCTCCCCCCACCTGTCTCGCTCCTGCTTCTCGCTCCCCCCACTTGCCTCGCCTTGATCTTCGCTCCCCCCACTTGCCTCGCCTTTGTTCCTCGCTTCCCCCCATTTGCCTCGTCTTCGCTTCTTGCGCCCCCCCCATTTGCCTCACCATGCTTTTCGCTCCCCTCTACCTGCCTCGTTATGCTCCTCGTTCCTGTTCGGGACCTACGGACTGCCCAGACTGACGGGGAGGGTTATGTTTTGGCGCGTCGGGAGCCGCGCCTTTGAGAGGGGGGAGATGTTACGGGAGGTAGGCCCTGTGTTGGGCCACTAAGGGAGGTTTCCAGCAGGGGTTATGTTATGTTGTGTTTACGTCATGTCATGTGTTTTGTTTTAGCCCCACCTGTTCCTATTGTTTCCTAATTTATGTTCACCTGTTCCCAATGTTGTGTGTAATTATGTTTCGTATTTATAGCGGCCTTTTGCCAGGGTTCGGGACTGGTCGTCGTCTTTGTGTAGCCTCTACGTGTGGTGTCAGTCCTGTGCTTATGTTTGTTTGTTTTAAGTTTAATAAACCCCTGTCTGTTGTCTATCTCCGCGCTGGGTCTGTTTCTTCATGTCTTGGACACCGTAAAACGTGACAGAAGCCTTTGATGTCGAAAGCATTTTAACAGCTGGCAAACAAATTTGCACTGAACTGTTAGATTTGTCGGATTTCAGGATGAAATTATTTTTACATTTCCAGCACTGAAATGTATTTTTATCACTCGCCACGGTGCCAACTCTCAGACAGGTTGTAGTAGCCTAAAGCTTTCAGCGGCAATGTGGATTAACGTAATTGGCAGGCTTGACGCTCCGCAAATTCAAACCAGAGAACCAATCAAAAGCATCAGAATAGCACCGCTGTAACAAATTCTAGCAACAAATTAATATTATTCAACATATCCTAGTTTTTTAAAGAAAATATTCAGATGTAACCCTATTGGTAGTATTTTACATTTTCATAAGTAACTGTAATTTAATTACATATTTTATCTTAGTAACTGTAACGAATTACTGTAACATTTATTTTTTTTTATAAATTTCTAAATT
Source organism: Hemibagrus guttatus (assembly GCA_033459395.1). Taxonomy (NCBI): domain Eukaryota; kingdom Metazoa; phylum Chordata; class Actinopteri; order Siluriformes; family Bagridae; genus Hemibagrus; species Hemibagrus guttatus. Next base: position 17,588,236 of record JAUCMX010000009.1, on the reverse strand, counting down.
ACGTAACACCGTTACTCCCCAACACTGATGACAAATATATAATTTCTGTAATACACATATTATATAGGTTTGTTAGTGTTACATTAAAAGCAATTCTAGGCAATAAGAAAGTTTTATTTTTTATGTTTAAACATATTTGTATTTGTAAAAAACTGTTTTTGAATAATAAAAATATAGCTAAACAAATAAAAATTAAAATGATGAAATATAACACTTTTTTTTTAACATTTGGCAATTAGCTGCTTCCACTTAAAATATAATTTTCTTTTGCATCATGTTTTTAATAATTTGAATAAAAAAATCAAAATGCGATGATGCAAGAAAATGGGCAAAATATTTTTTATTTGTATCATTAAAAATCTTATTTTTTTAAGTAAGAAAAAACAGAACCAATTAAAGTTGTATGCTTTTTTTTCTTAATGATGAACTTTTTACCCAATTTCACACTCATGGCACGGCTGTGGTTTGGTATAGGTGCAAGTGCTGTAGGTAATCACAGAAGTGCATCGTATTCTAACATTACTGTAGTAACTGTTTTCAAACTAGGAAGTGGAGTGATACAGTAAAAGTGTATTAGGAAATACAGGCAGTTTTGGAATGCTGCTCAAGCAATCAATACGGCGGACCAGAACGGACGCTTGTATAATATAATTTAGAACTTTTTTTAATACAAAACTACTGTATTGTTAGTGCGTTAGCAAACCTATATTGTATATCACAATAGGTATTTTGTATCATAGAAATACCTTTGTGATATCTTTTTCATATTGCCCATCCCTAAAATCCACAAGCTCCATGAAAGAGTTTATTGTAACAATTTTTCACATTGCACACAGTGTATCATCATGTGAAAGACAACATTAACTGTACAGAAATATAAAGATGGGTGCAAAATATAGACCAATTATTAGGAGTAAAAACAGTAACTGAATAGTAAACAAGTTTATTAACAGGGGAATGCTAAATCAGCAATAAATAAAATAAAATATAATATAATTTAAATACAACATAATATCACCACAGAATGTAATGATTTATATCGGCCATTGAGTTGGCGGTGGTTGATTTGAGGTTTTATATTTTAATGTAATCAAAGTTAATATTCCCAGTTTATTTTATTTCATATTGTGCTAAATGAATGCACATCTGCTGTTATTAATATAACCCTGTTGTCAGGCAGGAGGTACATGAGCTACAGGCAATTTGTTCCTGCCAAAATAATCATCCTCATTTCATCTTATACAAACAGCACGAGTGCTGATTAAAGCTTTCCTGAATGATCAGCATCCACTGTGTCTCCTTTGAGGATTCCTTGAGGATCATTTAATTAAAAAAAATTTAGTTCAGGTGAACAGTGGCCAAAATCTCCTGCTATTGTTTTGACGTGGAAATATATTATTAGAGGTTTGTGTGTGATTATTTTAGAGCCTTATTCTGCTTGCAAGGTGAATCTCAATTGCAATGATAACACTGATTTCCCCTTTCCACAGACTGACACCCATCCTATACCTCCCTCAACACCCCCCCACTCCATCTTGCTCCACAAACATTTACAAATGAAACAAGTCCTTTAGAATGTCTAGGATCAATTTAACTATGGTGATATTTTAGGTTTTTATCCTCATAGGGGCTTTTCACATAATAGTTAACTCTGGATCATTGTAAATCCTGGGTAAACGGATGCCTGGCTGATCTCTTTTCACACTGCCCGGGGTTAACAATTGTCCTGGCTATTCATAATCTGTCGTTTCACACTGTACATTCCTAAACCCTGGGTTAACCTTCGTATTTGTATATTTGCGATGTCAAGAACCATGATTGGATAAATACAGTGTGCGGCTAAATAACAGCTTGCCTTGAGCTTTCACATCAGTGAGAAAAAAATGACGGGTGTGTCTTTCTGCATCTCAGCAGGTATTTTTTTCTTTTAACGATTTCTATCTTTTTTTGGCCTTTTAAAATTTGCCGTTGAAGTTGAGCAGGCATTTGTTGATATCAGATTGTTCCGTGTCATGTATTTCCCCCTCACTACAGCATACATTTCCATGATAATTCAGTGTTTTCCTGCCTGACGCTACCGAGCGGTTTTTGTTATGTCCTGGATTTCACATGATATGAGGCACATGCTGTTCAATTTTTGATTAAATTTCTAGTTGTAACATTAAAACACCACACACTTCATGCTGCTCCTAAATTACAAGCCTAAACTTTCTCTACCTGGGCTTAAAAGCCGGGTATCAAACTATGATTACGACAGTTATTTTTATGAACAAAGTGCATTTTTTTAGTAGACTGACTCAATGCTGAACAAACGTCACATTCTGCATTTTCCTCTACTTTGATGCCCATCTCCCTGAAAGATATGTGTAAATCATTTACATTTTGCAGTGAGATTTATTTCTCTACAAGACAATTTCGCGTCATCTTTATTGATGTATATAAGTGCGTATATAAGAAAGTTTACATGATTATTCTTCCATTTAAAAAGATTTAAAAGATTCTTCACAATGACTGGTTAAATGGAAATTTTATTCAGACTGCCTCAGTCACTTTGCTCTTTTCTGATTCAGGGCTACACACAAACATGTTTTGTTCGCACTGAGCTGTCAGTCAGAATATTAGGCCGTATCCAGATTTAGTTAATGTTCCTCATACAAGAGTGTTGGCATGTAACCATGACAACGAGCATGAGTAAGATTGCTCTGGCCCTGGATTTATCCCTCAGCATTGCTTTTGGTATTGTAATTATGTATTATATCAATAATAGCATTATAATTCAATGATATTGTTATGTTATAAAGATTCATCTTGATCTGCCAGTCTTCTCTCTCAGTGTTGTGCAGCACATTATCCCGACATCACATTTAACACTGGAGAGTAAACACAGAGTTTTGTATCAGAATGAACTGATTATGTATGTAATCTCAATAGCTTTAATAAGACCCGTCATGTGGCAGTAACACAATGCAAAAAAAAAAAATCACACTGATACAGTTCAAGGGCTTCATTTAATGTTTACATCAAATAGTGTCAAACATCTCAGTGACTTGCAGTTACAAAATGTAGTGCTAGATGGGCTGGTATGAGTATTTTAGATACTGCTGCTTACCTAGGATTTTAGGATTTACTCATCATGGTGCGAAAAACAAAAAACACCCTGTGAGCAACAGTTCTGCAAGTGGAAATGCTGGTCGAAGGAAAACGGACAGACTGGTTTGAACTAACTATACTGTATAGTAACTCAAATAGCCACTCTTTACAACCATGGTGAGCGGAAAAGCATTTCAGAACAAACCTTAAGGCATATCTGACACACTGAGTTTCACTCCAGTCTGTCAAGAACAGGAGGCTATAGTGGGCACAGGCTCACCAAAACTGGACAGGAAAACATGTTGCCTAGTCTTTTGCCAAACATATGTTACGCTGTCCTTATTTTCCATGAGCCTTTGAACATTGACGTACTATGTTCATATATAGAGATCTCAACTGAGCTCTGTTAGATTTTTCTTGTAAATATGATTTTAACACCATTCAAGGCTGAGTCTTGAATATATCCTAGATCTGTCAGCACCTAGAGGAAATCAATAACTTATTCAGAGTTTAGTTTACTGTAATCAGCCTGAGGTCATCAGAGCCTGTCAGGAAGCATGTGCATGATGCTGAACAAAACCAAATGTTTCATGAGTTTTATTAAATCATTCATATCATCCACCTCTTTCAGACCCCACAAAGGTGAAGGGAGAGGAAGGATGTGGTGTCATTGACAAGTTTGGTGCTTCATAAATCTTTTAAAGACTGATATGCTTCTAAACCGAGATGAGGGCACATATAATATAGCCATTCTTCTTTGAGTCTGTATATAAATGTGACATTTCTCTGACCACATAACAAATAATGTGCAGGAGCATTATCTGTATTTATCCGTGTTTCTGAAATGAAGACTGTCCCAAGACTGCTAAAGAGCATTTTATTGACTGATTGATCGATGTGGGGTTGTGACAAAAAAAAAGATCCCAGAGCCCTACTGGAATCAATTATTGCTAAACTCAAATCATTACAATGCTTGGGGGAAAAATCATATAGTGATAGTATGCTAAAGTGCATTTCACAAGTTCATGAAACCTAATAGCAAGCTAAAATATACAGTGTATAACAACATGCCATTACAGTGTAACAGAATGAATCACTGTGGCGCATGAAGATTTGTCATACACCAACTGATAAGCTGTGCATGGAAATGGAGCAACAATTCCACACGGCATTAGCTCCTCCAATAATTTAAATTTTAAATATGCAATGTCATTGACTCAATCGGCTGAAATTCCATGGGAAAAGTACTTAGAAGCTGTAGCTGGCATGAATTAGCTGGCAACAGTGAACACTGGATACCGAAATACACGGATACAGAATACCGAAAGGTAAAAATAATAACATCAGCTTGTTTTTTTATTGCTGCTTTGTACTCTTTACTATTAAGCCTTACATTTTTATGACCTATTGTGCAGCTAGATCCGGTATTCTTTCCTGACCGTCACCCCAGCCTCTCAAAATTGCTCCATCCCCATTGAACATCTTGCTATTGTTATTATAAGGCTGTGCCTGATTAACTTTAGCACAGTTAATGATCAGCAAGGGTTTTCTCGCTGTCTGAAGGAACGGGTTTATTGTCATCGGATTGAGGATTTAATGCTCTAATAAAAGCCACATCCAGGTGCAGCATAGACAGATCTCTGATTATTATTTCACCCTCAAGAGATCATTGTTGGTGTTGAAGGTGAAATTATAGCCCCGTTCTCCACTCCGGCGATCTAGGATTAAAGACGAGCCACGTGGTGAACCTCTTGTTGCTGAAATGTTTTTTACGCAGATGACAAACCTGCTGGGTGCTCGATTGCAGGCAGAAACGTTCCCCAGCGTATGTACACATGCATGTAGAGTAGTGCATTTTGCATCACAGCATGAGAGATGTGCAAGATTTCAAAGACAGCCAGGACTAAAAATGCTACATGCTGCTGAATTTTGTCTTGGTCATGTCAAATGAAAAAGCAGGTAGTGATACATTAACAGAGTTGCATTGTTCTTGAGAAAGGGAGCGAAAAATAAGAGTTAGTGAAAAATAAATTGTGCAGCTCCAGTGTCAACCTGTCAGAGTGCTGTCATCTGGAGTAAGCTCCTGAATATGTGAACATATCTCATCTATAAGAGCGTGTTTCCAGGCTGGAGGATTTCCCAGAAGGCAAGCCTCCATATGAACACATCCCATCTGGCAGGATCCTCATTCTAGTGTATGCTCCCTGAACTGTGGCCTTTTTCAAGCATGACCCAGCCACTTTACATTCAGCCACACACCACACATCACCCTGAAGAATAAGCCTGGTCTGTGACCTCTAGCAGGTAGAGGATATGGCTGACGATAATCTAGATGGAGACAGATAATGTGGTTCAAATTGTTTTTGTTTACCAGCATTAAAATTGTAATAATGTTAGAATCGGAATCACTGAAAAACACCAAGCCATGGTTGATGTGAACACTGACTAAAATGCTTGACCTGTATATGCATGATTTTGCACGATTAAGCTTCTACCACAGGACTGTTTGACTGGATATATTCATATGAATAAGCAGGTATAGAGGTGTTCCAATTACAATGCCTGCTGTGGGTTTTTTTTTTTTTGGTTTTTTATTATTTAATTGTGACATAATTGTCGAATGTCAGCCTCTGTGACCCACTGCAATTATTTTCATTATGCATCCCACTGAAAAGAAAAAGAACACAGTGTACCGAGTCACTGAAGGCAAGAGGTTCTCTGTATGTATGATCTGACCTCGGCCTCTCAAGCAGTGTCCTGTGTTGGAATTGTGTATTATGAAAGCACTTAAATGCATTATGGGAGCTGAGGCATAGGGTAGAAAAACATCAAGGCAAAGCTAGGTCTTTGAAAGCAGCATTCTTTCCTCTGTCTGAGATGAATTAACCAACCTACATTACAGATCTATTAATAAACCAGAACATCATCCTGAGGCTCTGAATGCACACCTCAATTTAAACAGTAAATTATCGCGAAGCCCTTCAGGGCACCTGCTTTTAATTTAAGAGTATGTGTATGAAAAATAATACTGTTTCATTTATTTTATACAGTTCAAGCTTATATGGAATTGCAGTAAATGCTTATGTTCTTGCTGTGGGGAAAACTGAAAGATCATTTCAAGCTTTTGTTTGAACAGAAGCCGTTGTTTTATTAGTAACAGTTAGTAGCATTGTCTGATAAACTACATCATTAGATATTCATCATCTTTATTTGGAACATCTCTTTCCCAACAAATAGTCAATTAAATAAATTCTATTATCAACTCTTTACACAGAATGCAGAACTGAATTTTTAATGTATACTCTTTGACCGATGACTCTGCGCCCGATTGAGATCCCGGAGGTCTTTTTTATAGCATGTTGTTTAGCGTTAATGAGCAACACTTAACGATCCACATCCAAGTCTTCTGAACAGCCGCCACAGAGAGAACAAAAAGCCAAAGAAGGCGCTTTCTGAATCAGCCAGGCATAAACAGACACAAGGGCGAGAAGAGTGACACAGAAAGCCAGACATAAAGAAGAAAGAGAAATATCTATTTAATGGCAATCACCAAAATAGAAGCAAGAGTCTTTCAGTAGTACATACACAAAGCAGCGCTAGAAAAGACAGCACTGAGGTGTACTTACAAGCACTAGAAGACATGCTTTCATTTTCATTTCACATGCGAATATAAAACACAGATTTATTCCTTAGCATTTTAAAGTATTACATGAAAATTGCATTATCAAATGGGTCTTAATCCATTCTCTTTTTCAGATCGGGTTACCACAGTGAAGACTGATATCTACGTCACCAGTTTTGGACCTGTTTCAGACACCGATATGGTGAGTTCATGGTTCTTATTCTTTAAAACGCCACAAATAAAATGGCCACGTTTATATTGCAGAAGTAACTTGATGAAAGAGGACTGATCAGTATAATATCAAGTGTTACGATCAAAATTCATGTTCATGGTCTCATAACCTAATACAAACATTTATGTTTTCAATTTGTCATGGTGTCATGGTATTCAGAGAAAATGTGCACACCACTGTGCAGCACTGCTTAGCCAAAAATAAATCGTTGCTTGGCTAGTTCTGGTCAGCAATGCATTGTTCTACTCAACACTTGATAGCTGTTTTGTATGATAAAGTTGCAAACATGCTAGAAGTGGGATCCAAGTTGTTTTCTTGTTGTTGTTTTTTTGTGAATTCTTCATACTTTATACATAGAAACAGAAAAAAAGAAGACAGCAGTAGACAGTAATAGAAGGGAATACATTTTTAATCTGTACTCTAAAAAAGAAAAATGGTGAAGTAACAGCTGACTATACCGTGACTACCCATGAAACCATGACAGCATAAAAACAAGGGATCAGATTGAATGCCATCCATCCATCAAGACAGTGTAACAAAGTGACAGTGCATCAGATATGATCTTCCCTTTTGCCATATCTATTTGAAATATTTGGCAGAGAAATACTGGAAACCACATTGTCGTTTCCCCTCCTCTGCTCAGTTTTGACTGAGAGAGAGAGAAAGAGAGAGAGAGAGAAATAGCCACCTCATGTGTAGGGGCCAGTAGTAAATTGACAGTGGCCAATAGTGGCCCTGCTGGTATCAGATGCCGCCATATCAGGGGGTGAAATGAAAAGCGATGCCACCTGACTGCACCCGTGCCACACTGAATTAGATTCTCCTCCCCTGATAAGCCAGAGGAAGCAGCTCTATGACTCATGGATCCGCCAGCGCAGCTGTCTCCATTATCAATTCAAATAGTGACGCAGCCAAAGGAAGCAGCTTTTTAATGCAGGTTTTAATCAGAGCAGTCTAAGCATGGAACCAGACACAGCATGGGGTGCAAAAGAAGACAAATCTATCCATAAATCATACAGGAGGTGTATGCAGATATTTATAGATATAGATATACATATGCATATAATACGTATTACAGGTGAAACACAGACATGCTATGTGTATCTGTGTTTGCTGAGTGCTGTTGAATATATATACTCACACTTAAGTCTTTTTACCAGAACACTAGTTTCCCATTCTGCTGGAGGAATGGAAATCGACTTATGGGATATTTTCAATCAGTATAAATAAATTAATCATTTTATGGCCGCAAGTCTGATATGAAATTAGTCAGGACACTGTTGGCTTTCAGTGTGAGATGTTTTTATTTCTGTTGGGATACACTTACATAGAATTTAGTGGTTGAAAATAGCACCTTCAAATTGTAGATGCTTAGGAACAAGCACTTGGAGATCAGAGATAAGAATTGGCATTTACTATGAAGATATAAACTTCAGTATCTTCATTATTTCAGTATATAAACGTGAAAAAAACTAACCATTTTATACATTAACAGTTTTATGAATATATTGCTCTTCGTAGGCTAAATAAAACAGAATACTTATGAAAAACTACAAAATCTTAACACCAAAGTATCTACTTTCATCTACTTTCACCATTAATCATCACTGTGAAATGTGACATGTCAAAGACATTCATGAGCTTGTGTACCACCAAAAACAGGAAAAAGAGTTAAACCTGAAATGGGTATGGCCTAAACCCGAAAGGATTTTTGTTGTTGTTGTTGTTTTTATAATGCCTTTGTGGAACACTGGAAAATACTACACAAAAAACAGCAGTAGAAATGACATCACGGTCAGCATTGTGTATGAATTCTGGCTCTGACATTTCCCCAACCTCAGCTACATACATCACTTGAGTTTATAATTAGTCTGAAAAAGAAACGTGCATGTGTTTTTTCTTTGCTTTTTCACACCTTCCTGTGATATTATCTGACAAACTGAGTTTGTCCTATTTCCAACATATGTAGTCTTTCTTTTTCTTGCAAGCTTCATATCTGACAGCTCGCTCACAGCTGCATGAAAGTCAAAACGTCCTACTTATTTTGCCTCCCACGGGCTTCCAGTGTTGATGCACACCTCAGCCATTCAACCTGAATTAATCTAAACCCGATGCCCTGTGAACCTTACTGGCATGTTTAAAAAAAAAATGAATTAATGAATAAATGAATAGACTGATCTGTTTGTAATACATTATCTGTTTCTTTCCAATAATGTTTTCATATTCATTTGCATCCCTAATACAAATGAAAATGTCTTGAAGCTTGATATTTTTTTAACAAAAAGGAAATTAAAATTTCTCTAAAAAGTTGCTTTGGATATTTTGGAGCATTTGAATAGCATTATAGTATACAATACGATGTGAGTGTTGTGTCTGTATGGTGTTCGCTTTGTGCTTGGTTCTTTGCTTCAGCACACCAGCTCTGTCTTGTCCGTGTAAGATTAAACACTTCTCCTGCTGCTTCAAAGCACAGAGTATCACAAACCAGCAGGACACGTCTCACCTCCCCTCCACCACTCGTGCCCTTGTTCTGGTTCCTCTCTCTAGCTCTCTGTCCACATCCTTCATAATCCATCCCGAGTCTTCTTCTATGGGTCTCCCTGTGCCTCTTCTCATTCCGTCTCGGTGCATTCTCTCAGCTACATGCTGGATTAGATTAGCTCTGGAGAGGGACCTGTGTCTTCTTTTTCCTCTTTCTTTCAGGGAATAAGGATGTGAAGAATTAATGTATAGCATCTTTTTAGCCCTACTCGTTACTGATTTACAGGCTGCCCCCCTTCCACAGAAGAGACACACAGACTCAACAGGCATGTCCAGGCTTTTCTTTGATATATTTTTCATTTTCAAAGACAAATTGTTCTATTTCTTTGCCTGCACAGATTCCCGGGAGCTCATCCTTTCTCTCATTCCTTCCTCACCTTCCCCTCTCCTTCTCTCTCTATTTATTTCAAGGGGTTTGACAGTTGTCATTTTTTGCACCTTTTGAAATGGATTCACTGGATTCTTGTTCATTCTTCTGACAGCGAAGCCTTGAAGCCTTTCCTATGTATCCCATACTCTCAATTACTGAAAATGATTCTTTTGTATTTAATTTCATTTTAACCTGATGTTTCATAATCTCTAGGCTCTTTCCAAGTATCTTACCTGCAGCATTTGGCATTCAACGTTAGCCAATCTTTGATCATTGATCCGTCTTTTGGAGTAGCCTCTAATAAATTATGCATGTCTGTAAGAAAAGATTAGAGCTACTAGGCTATACATGGCCTTAAACATCTAAAGACTATGCTGCTTTTTTTTTTCTTTTTTTTTTGGGCTTCATATCCATTATCATGATGATGAATGGTCTTATCATGTATTTGGTGTTTTATCCCTTGTTGTCAAGTGGTATTGATTGTTGAGGCAGGATCTCGGTGCTATATCTAAAGGACTCGAGGCAGTGAATAAAACCATTTTTTCTTTCTCTCAATCCTGTCTCACAGCTTCTCTCCTCTTCTGCCTTAGGATCTTTTGAACTTTCATTTTCTGTACTGAACAGTGACGTCTGCCTCTAAACAGAAAATTAAGAAAGAAAGAGTCTGAATGGATCATGCAAAAAGCATGTCATTTGTACGCTTCAAATTGTTGCGCTTTTATAATGTTGAATGTTTTAATCATTTAAAATGAAAACCTAAGACACACATTAAGAGAAAGCCGGTTCATGTTGTATCATGTTGAATTAGAATTCAGTGTATCACTATGTCCTAATTATGAAATTTCCAATGAAGTGCTTATTTCACATTTAGATGAACGAAGGAAATGGAAGAGTTAAAGTGATAATTTGAACACTAGACTTACCCAACTAATAAAGTGTCAACAACAGCACCCATATAAATTTGAGCACAGGGAATACAGAGAACTCATGAGTACCCTGTTACATTTCACGTTTATGCCCCAGTTTGCTATAATCATTAACTGCTGTCACCTCTGTCCCTGGGTGACCACAGTGAGACATATGTCCACCGGATTGCACAGTATCTATTAAATTAGTGTTAGGGTGTGAATGCGATACAGACGAGGCTTCCCTCAGGCTCAGAGGAAAGGCCAGGCCCCATCAGTGATGGATGAATGCTATAAGTCTCTTTGGTTTGATAAAGCAGCTTTTCACCTGCCCCGGATTCCTGTGGAGAGACACTGGGGTCTGGAAAAGAGGAAAGGAAATAAAGAGGGAAAATGAGGTGCGCTAAAGAGGAATTAGGAGCAGTAGGGTGAGAATACGACAGGCAAGGTGGGAAAAAAGAAAGTGATGGCTTGAGAAAGGGCAGTGATTGTTTAGTGCCTGTACTGCTCTTCAGCCCACAAAGGTTGATGATTGGACTGCCAGGGTCAAATAGAGACATCACTGCTCTTGCTGGAGCTGCTTATGCTGCACCTGCCTTATCCTGCACCCGATATCCTGCACACACAAGCTTCACACTAACAGCTTGTTGTTTAACTATTAAACTAAACATAAAAAAACCTGTCTCTCTCTCTCTCTCTCTCTCTCTCTCTCTCTCTCTCTCTGTCTTTCTCTCTCTGTCTCTCTCTCTCTCTCTCTCTCCTCTGCTTGTGTTCATTTTTCCTGCTGTAAGCATCCCAAAGCTGTTGTATTTACTTTATTTGAGTCAAAGATCAAAGCCATTTTCCAAGCAGCAAATATTAAAAAATGTAATAAGAAATCATTTTATTGCTTTATACTAGATGTTGATATAGTTTTATCTCATACGCTTTTATTATAGTAATCCAGTTCAGTAAAAATAGAGATCAGTCAGTTGAACTGGCTTTCAATAACAAATTGAAATAAAATGACTATTTAAGAAAATAAAACATGATTCATGATTTCAATATAGTTTTTAATTAAGTTTATATGGTTTTATTTTTATCTTTATATTTTGCTGGATTTTCAAAGTGATTTTATACATTGTTGTTGAGTCAGTTTTATTTAAATATTTAATTCTGCAATAATAACTGTGTACTGCCAACTTTATAATGCCCTAGCTACTAGGAGATGATCAAAATGATGATGATGATAAAGATGATGATGATGGTGATTATAATATATTTTGATAAATAATAATATCAAAACTTATCTTTATCAAACATTATTTTCTTGTTTTTGCTTCATGGCATCATCAACACCTGGACCATCTCCTAGATAGTTCTTCCTTCCTTCTGTGTATTTCTTTTTATATGATTTGCCATTCATTAATGTCAATTTAACCATTAATTTGACCCATGAATGGTATTCCTTAAAAGCCTGATGGAACTGTGTGCAATAAAAACTGATTCAGAGACTTTAAATGACCAAAATTGAATAAAACATTACATCAGCATTATATGGAAAGAGAAATATGTATGTCTTCTACTGTGTGGTCACATGATCTTATCAATCCAGTACAGGGTGCACTCAGCAATGCTGGATGGCACTAGGCAATATTAAATGTCATCCTAGCCAATATTCATTTATGCTAGCTCACGTAGACAGAATCAAGTGTTGTATTTAATTACATGTACACAGGAAGATAAAATGCAGTAGCTTGAAATGATTTGGAGCAAGATTTGCTTACAAGAGTCCAGATTTGCATCATTAACATGGTCTAATCATTAATTATATATTTTTTTTTTAAATGAGTGGAAAAAAAAACAGTGAGTTTAACAACAGAGATGAAAGCTTCCGTCATTGTTACATAGATTCAATTATTTTCAAACTTGAAGTTGAAAAAGAAAAAAAATCCAGTATAAAAGATCTTGGGCACTGAAAGGAACATGATGTTTCTCTGTTTAATTGTCTTTTCAACCAGGAATACACAATAGACGTGTTCTTCAGGCAAAGCTGGAAAGATGAAAGGTTGAAGTTTGAGGGACCAATGAACATCCTGCGTCTCAACAACCTGATGGCCAGCAAAATCTGGACTCCAGACACTTTCTTTCATAATGGGAAGAAATCAGTGGCACACAACATGACCATGCCTAATAAGCTCCTGCGTATCCAGGATGACGGCACTCTGCTCTACACCATGAGGTGAAGAAAAGTTTAGATAGATAGATAGATAGATAGATAGATAGATAGATAGATAGATAGATAGATAGATAGATAGATAGATAGATAGATAGATAGATAGATAGATAGATAGATAGATAGATAGATAGATAGATAGATAGATAGATAGATAGATAGATAGATAGATAAAATCAGCGTATAAATCCTAATAGCCATCTTGGAAAACATGTTGGTGTAGTTGATTTCCACTCCCACTACCATACCCAACATTAACGCCAATTCCATTTCGGGTAGGAATACTTGATCATATACCGCAGAATGTGGTCAGTCAGATTTAAGAAAAAAATATTATGAATAAAGCTTATACTACACTTAATTTTTATAAAATTTCTAATTACTAGGTTGAATTAGGTAACGTGTCGCTGACTATAGTATGTAACATGTTTGGTAAAATAGTGCAGCAGTAATGTGTCTGTTGCAAAACACCACCATCCTGCATTCAATTTTTAGCTCAGGTGTGAGCTCAGTGTTCGACTATTCTTTTTGCTTTGAAAATACATATGCACAAATCATGTTGGAAGAATGAAACTTACTTGAGTTATGTTAATTGTGTTACTCGATTCAGCCCTGCAGGGCCGATATACTCAATTTAATTATGTAAATTCAATGCGTTTTTTTGTTTTGTTTTGTTTTGTTTTCAGTGTAAGTAGATGAAAGATTACACAGTATTTATAATCTAGAACAACTTGTTTAAATATTTTCTTCAGATATACTGGGTGAAATATATTATCACATCAATTGAGGGATTTTTTTTACAAACTGGGAGCTTGATACTGAAAACATGACTGCTGATTCAGTGGACATCTCATTGCTTTCTAAATGATGCTTCAGTACCGCCTGATGTTCGTCTCATGCCTCACTTACTATACACCAAATACAACTGTAGAGTTCTTAAAGTAAATAAAGTAGTGTTCTAATGTATGTAAGGAATAACACACTGTGTGCTGGTTTATGAAAATTTAATTAAATTCAATTTGTGTAGCACTTTTAACAATGGACATTGTCTCGAAGCAGCTTTGCATAAATGCAGAAATCTATGTAGAAATTTAAATGCAGAAATTCCATAATGAGTAAACCAAAAACCGTGGTGATGTGGAAAAACTCCATTAGATGATATGAGGAAGAAACCTTTAGAGGAACCTGACTCGAACTGGAAGACATCCTCATTAGGGTGACACCGGAGAGTGTGATTATAAATCATTTTCCTTGTATAACTGTACTATCTGGTCAAAAAGGGCAATTGTGTAACCAGGAAATTTATTCAAGTCTAATTTGTTCACTGATAATTACTTAAAAAAGGATCCATGCCTGGGTGGTGTGATATGCAGTTGATTAATTTAATATAACAACATCCTATCTATACATATCATAGCAATTTGATTCCAATTACAGTTTCCGTTTTATTAATAATAACCAACAATAATTAACAAGAGAAGAGGAATGAAAGTCAGTCATAGTAAGACTGAGTACATGTGTGTGAATGAAAGGGAGGGAAGTGGAACAGTAAGGTTACAGGGTGAAGAGGTGAAGAAGGTACAGGAGTTTAAGTACTTCGGGTCAACAGTCCAGAGTAATGGAGAGTGTGGGAAAGAGGTAAAGAAGCGGGTGCAGGCAGTTTGGAATGGGTGGAGAAAGGTGTTGGGAGTTCTGTGTGATCGGAAAATATCAGTGAGAATCAAGGGGAAGGTGTACAGGACAGTGGTGAGACCGGCCATGCTGTATGGTTTAGAGACAGTGTCACTGAGGAAGAGACAGGAGTCAGAGCTAGAGGTAGCAGAGCTGAAGATGTTGAGGTTCTCTTTGGGAGTGACAAGATTGGACAGGATTAGGAATGAGTACATCAGAGGGACAGCTCATGTTGGACGTTTGGGGGACTAAGTTAGGGAGGCCAGATTAAGATGGCTTGAACATATTCAGAGGATGGAGAGTGAGTATATTGGTATGAGAATGTTGGAGATGGAGCTGCCAGGCAGGAGGCAAAGAGGAAGGCCAAAGAGGAGGTTTATGTGTGTAATTAATGAGGATATGAAGCTAGTGGGTGCAAGTGTTGAGGATGCAGAAGATAGGGATAGGTGGAGAGAGATGATTCGCTGTGGCGACCCCTGAAGGGAAAAGCCGAAAGAAGAAGAACAATAATTCACCCAGATGAGGATGGGTTCCCTTTTGAGTCTGGTTCCTCTCAAGGTTTTTCCTAGTACCATCTAAGGGAGTTTTTCCTTGCCACAGTCGCTTGAGTCACCTCAGGCTCGCTCACTAGGGAAAATTTTGTCTAACATCTAGGACTGTTTGTTTGTATGTTTATTGTTTCTTATGTTCTGTAAAGCTGCTTTGAGACAATGCTCTTTGTTAAAAGCGCTATACAAATAAAATTGAATTGAATTGAATAATTAACAACTCGTCACACTGTTTAAACAGTTCACTTAGACTGTAGCAGCTACAATCAGTGTTTGCTCACAATCCACACTTTTATTCTTTCTGTTGAAGATAATAAAATTAAAAATCCAGCTTGTCAGGTTACAGAGAAACCTGGAACTGCTTCCAGTGTCAGATAACGTACTGATCATTCAAAAGTGCTGACACCCAAAACTCCATCTATAAACGTTATTAACATAAATGTCTACGTACAGAAAGCTTAAACCTCTCAACAAATGTACATTTTCCTTTGTTAAAAAAACTTTAAAAAAAAAAAAAAACTTTTTATTTTTTATTTTTTTTTTATCTATTTCTATTTAAATAAACGTATCATTTATGTTACAGAGAGAACTACCGTCAAAGCCGTACTGCTTGAGGAAAAAATCCGTCTGATTCATAAACTCAGCCTCTGTGGTGTGGTTAAGATTAACATTAACTAACACCATATATTTAAATTTCTTCTTGAGCATCTAATTTCTGTATAGATTTTCTGGATCACAAGGTGACTAGTAAAAGCAGTGCTACCTAAAGAACATCTTGCCCTTTCTTTGAATTTATACATGCTTAGGGCTGAGAGCTGTAAATGCTATTTCTCTTTCTGAGGGCAGTCTGTCTTTGCTAATATAATGTGACTGACCTTTTCAAAGAGAATGTTATTCACATCAAGATACTAGCAGTTAATATCCTTTTGAGTGAGAGTCTTATAATGGGAAAAACAGGACAATGAATCTGTTCAATTTGTTCAGCTTATGCTCCAGAATAGGTGTTCTATAGTCTTCTCTTGCTTCCATGCCTTTTTTTTGTTTTTGCTTTGCTTTGATTTTGTTTGTTTATTTTTTTATTGTAAATGTCCTTGCCTTGCTGACTTATTCCTTAACATTTCTATGTTCACATTTTATCATAGTACTTAGAGTGTGTGGATGTGTGTCACAGGTTGACAGTGCATGCTGAGTGCCCAATGCATCTTGAGGATTTTCCCATGGATTTCCACTCCTGTCCTCTCAAATTTGGCAGCTGTGAGTGTGACACTATTCAATTTTGTTAAGCATGTTTGCTTGGAAAGCTTTATTTCAGAGATGAATATATTATTTAAGGGTCAGATTACTGAGGTAATGAATGTGTGTGGCTTACATTCTACAGATGCATACACAACAACCGAGGTGACATACACCTGGACAAAGAACGCCTCAAACTCAGTGGTGGTAGAAGGGGAGAGCTCCCGATTAAACCAGTATGACTTACTGGGACAGACTGTAGGCAATGAGACAATTAAATCCAGCACTGGTGAGTGGCTCTGCATGAACATCCACAAGAAGTGTTTTTCGTCCTATGTTTTTTTTTTCTTGCTTTGCATTTTTTTTCTTTATATTAAAGACGGAACAAAAGTATAGATATGCCAGATGGTTGCTATGTTCTAGCAAATACCACATTTTATTTTCTCTCTTGCAGTATTTATATTGCCTTCTCTGGACACAACTGAGCAACACAGCCAGAAACACTTACATTTATTTTTCACCACCCATTTCACCTCCACACCCCCTTCTCCTTGCTCTCGATGTATTCATGCTGTGGCCTGCGTTGCCGCTTTTCGCTCGTTGCCATTTAGCGGTTCAGTAAAGCGAACAAAAACGGCGTAGGGCGTAGCAGAGGCAAAACCCTTGACAAGACATTCCACTTCTGCTGAGCACAGAAAACCCCCAGTACATCACCTCGCTGGATTTAGAGACAAGCATGGCTGGCATTCTACAGGAGAAAAACAACATTCTGTCTCTGGTTGTGATTCCTCTCTCTGTCTGTCTGTGCATGTCATTGCCTCTCTAGTTTCTCTCTTCACTATTTCACTTTTTGTCTGTGCCAACATCTGTATAGGCATCAGGGATGGAAACACCTACACCTGTCTATAGCTCTGTACCTAACACAGACGTTGTGATTGGTGTGAGGTATGAGAAACAGGCTGGTGGCATACAACCAGAATTCATCTTGCATAACTGGATAACATGCAATGAAACTAAAAGCATCAATAAAACTTCCTTCTGCAGGAGCAGCTGAAATGCCAGTATAGTATGTGAACAGCAAGAGATCCGTCTTAGCAAGATCACTGCTTTCCGTAGAATACGTGGTTTATTTGTCCGTGTGGCATGGTAAATGTGAAAGGGTCATAAATCATTTACCCTATCATTTAAATACACAGCGCAACATAATACCAAGGCTTTAAGTGATTTCGAAACAGAAACACTGTGTATGCTCGTGTCTTACATGTCTAGTGGTGGAGGATCGATCCTGTCACTGATTGAACCTTACTCTGTAGTCACCATGGAGCCTTCTGGCTCTCCCAAACACGCACTCAATTACGGACGTCTTCTTCGAAAACGCATCACATGTTCGCCTCCAGCTAGATCAGGTCATATAAAGGTCATTCCGCTCCTATATTCTGTCCCCTTTATTATCATTCATCTGATTGTCCAGCTCCACACTGTGCGAATTCTGTTAGACAAGCTGTTGTGTAGTAGATGAGCAAAGACACTTTGTGTCTCCATGGACAGAATTCCCAGCAACACTGCTCAAATAGTCCTCAAGGGACACCTTCGTTAAAGACTATTTATTTAGCCAACCAAGAAAAAAAGTCATGCTGTTAACAGCAAGGATATACACACAGTATTACAGCACATGCATGTAAGACTAAGCAAAAAAAAAATTAAAAACACATGGTAGGATAGGATGGTTAATCTACTGATTGCATAGTGTTAGATTAATCGTCTATAATGACAGGGTTAGAATGCAGTCTTGTTTGGGGGAAATTTATAGTACTAAGCAAAATGATGTTTAAGTCCAGTTTCTCAAAAAAAAAAAAAAGGTATGTTCTTGTGTCTTCCTGGAAATGCAAAACGGCATGAACGACCTGACTGCTTTTCCCTGCTTGTGATCTGTGATCTCATACATCGGTTATATTGAGGTAGATGGTTGATGTAGTGCTTTGGGTTGAATCAGATTTCCACTCACACTTAGCTTCAGTGTTTTTGGAGTCATGGAGTCATGATCATGATGAAAGTCACAGGATTCACACAAACAGGAATCACTGTGTTTCTTAACAGTTGTTTTTTTCTGACATTTTAGCACCAATTTCATTTTTAACAAATCCCAATTCACCATTCCATGGGATTTGTTATCTCTGATTGCCACTCTGCTTTATGGTCTTTGGCTAATGAGAATATCTGTACTGCTTTGCCTTTCTTTCTACAAAATCTCTTTCTCAGCAATAATGTGCTCTTGAACACCACTGGAGACTTCTCCCAGCTAAAACTTTAGTGTCGCACCATACTGCCAGATGCTGAGCAATTATTTGTCTTTCTCTCTCTCTTCAGAAGCTGACCTTTAAAATGCAATCATAGTTTTGAATCTTCCAGTGCAATTTTTTTTTTCATTATCAAACCTCTTCTTGAAGCACCCACTGTTTTGTAATTGCCATTCAATACACCGGTGTATTTGCTACTCTAGCACACCTGGTTTGTCTAGTCAGCGTCTGGAGATGATAGTTAAAAATGAATCAACAAACCTTGAGGAAATGTTTGGGAAATAAACCTGATTTCTCTGGTCTTATGACAAAATAACAAATCCTTGGAGATTAGAGTAAAGAACTGTTTTATTTGATATCCATTTTTCATAATGTTACATAGTGATTTTTTTTTCACATACTAGCCACTTCGAACAATATATAAATCCTACCATCACTATGCTTCACTATTTGGATGGTGATTAAGGTCAGAAAGTTTTGTTTTGTGTTGTTTTGTCTCATCAGACCACAAAACCTTTTTGTCTGTAAATGTAAATGTAGAACATTTAAAGAAGGTTGAATAATGTAATGCACTGTATACATTTAATGTTGGCCTGGATTTGTGTGACATTGTTTCTGTGTGACATATTGTGGTTAAATCAACCTGTCACTGGACTTTAATTTCACACAAGGGAAACGTCACTGTTTCCTGGGACAAATCTGCCGTGAACAAAATTAGTGGTCAAAGATCAGCTCTCATGGTAATGTAAAAAAAAACAAAAGGAAAGAAAAAGATAGAAAGAATGACTGGATTTTTTTGTTTAGCTAATTATAAAAAGGTTAAGCCATGGATAATTTGAGTCCTTTTTTTCCATTTAAGTAATACAGTTACACAAAACAATATTTGCTTAGTTGAGACAGATGTAATTGTAGTAAAAGTGTTTTTATTTTAAGGGCAAGAAGACAGCTCCAAGAAATCTGGCAATCAGCAAACTACATGAACATGGCAAATCAGGAACTGGAATAGAAAAAAACAAGATCAAAACCAGGCACGATGGCATGGTGAAAAGCCTCGGTATTGACACGGTATTGGCACGTATATAAAACTTTTTATATTAATAGTAACTAACTAAAAAATATATATGTATGTATGTATGTATAGATAGATAGATAGATTTTTATAGGTTTAATATATTGCTAAAGTGGAGAAAATGTGGGTCATAAAGGGATTCTAAGGTTGAGGATCTTGAATCTGTCATGGTTGGCAAAGTTCCCTGTTGGACCACTAGGGGGCTTCTAGCAGGGGTTTTGTTTCTCTGTGCCATGTGTGTTTTGTGTTGACATTTTAGCCCCGCCTGTTCCCGCCTCTGTTCACCTGTCCCTTGTGTTCCTTTGATTATTACTCCTATTTATATTGGTTGTCGTGCCTGTGTTTGTTGCTCATCGTTATTGAGTCTTTGTTCTGTGTTTGGTTTTCTTCCCCTGTGTTCCTGTGTATGAGTGTTCCTATTTTGAATAAACCCCTGTTTGATGTCTATCCCTGCGTATGGGTCTGCTCCGTCTTGCCTGGTACCACCGGTACGTGACAGAAGGACTAGCCACAACTATACAGACCCAGCAGGATAGCCTAGCCGAGCACCCACAGATTTTTGGACTCTTTTTTGTTTGCTGGGGAAATTGCTCCGCTTCTGTTCCTGTGGGGGACGTCGCGCCACTTTCTGGTTTTCCGTGGAGGGTGCCGCCTCACTTCTCGTCGGAGGAGGCTGTTCCCTACCTGATTTGTTTCGCCGGTGCTCGCTCCGCTTCTGTTCCTGTGGGGGACGTCGATCCACTTCCGGTTTTCCGTGGAGGACACCGCCTCACTACTTGTCGGCGGATGATGTTACCGGCCGCACCTGTTTCTTTGGGATATTTTTTTTCTCCTATGGACCTTTTCCTGCTCCTGTGGGGATGCAGCCTGGTTTCGGGCTCTGGTGGGAAGATGTTTCCCTCCCTCCCTCCCTTCAGGGGTTTTTTCTGCCCCAGCTGGGCTGAGGTCGTTGCTCGGCTCTTCTGGCCGGCGGTGGACGTCGCTCGGCTCTTCTGGCCGGTGGTGGACGTCTCTCGGCTCTTCTGCTCGGCGGTGGACGTTGCTCGGCTCTTCTGCCCGGTGGTGGACGTCTCTCGGCTCTTCTGCTCGGCGGTGGACGTCGCTCGGCTCTTCTGCTCGGCTGTGGAAGTCGCTTGGGACCCTTTGGCCTTGCCGCCGTGTCCCTTGCTCCCCCCACTTGCCTCGCCGTGCTCCTCACTCCCCCACTTGCCTCGCCGTGCTCCTCGCTCCCCCCACTTGCCTCGCCGTGCTCCTCGCTCCCCCCACTTGCCTCGCCGTGCTCCTCGCTCCCCCCACTTGCCTCTCCGTGCTCCTCGCTCCCCCCACTTGCCTCGTTGTGCTCCTCGCTCCCCCCACTTGCCTCGCCGTGCTCCTCACTCCTTCCTGGTTCTCACCGGACCCACAGCCCTTCCAGATTTTCGGGAATGGGTACGGGTTGGCGCGTCGGGAGCCGCGCCTTTGGGGGGCGGTACTGTCATGGTTGGCAAAGTTCCCTGTTGGGCCACTAGGGGGCTTCTAGCAGGGGTTTTGTTTCTCTGTGCCATGTGTGTTTTGTGTTGACATTTTAGCCCTGCCTGTTCCCGCCTCTGTTCACCTGTCCCTTGTGTTCCTTTGATTATTACCCCTATTTATATTGGTTGTCGTGCCTGTGTTTGTTGATAGTCCTCGTCTTTAATGTGAGTCTTTGTTCTGTGTTTGGTTTTCTTGCCCTGTGTTCCTGTGTATGAGTGTTCCTATTTTGAATAAACCCCTGTTCTATGTCTATCCCTGCGTATGAGTCTGCTCCGTCTTGCCTGGTACCACTGGTATGTGACAGAATCACTGTGTGTAAGAACAGAGTCAGAGAGCATGAAAGTAATCATGTGTGGAAGCTGACACTTTTGGCATGTATTAGTGTGACTGAATCCCATGCATTGCAGTTTATGGGTAATGTGAGTTGTGTGAAGAATTTTGTATTGTATTAATTTTGAGTTGAGAATATGGAGAAGTTCCTTATTTTCCAATTGCTGCCGGATTGTTGGGTGTTTATATCAGCTGTCCATTTGTCAACTGGAAGTGATGGTTGTATGTAATATGAATTTTTATGTTTGTGGAAATGTAGATTTAGGTACAGAGGTATTCATGAAGGTTTCTGATGTCAATGCATTCCTTTACAGCTTGCTTCATGTGACTGTGCTAAAATTGACAATGATACAGTACAGTATATATTAGTATATAAGTCATAAACAAGTCGTTACTGAATTGTTCCTTCTCTCTGCCTCCATACTGGAAACTTAAAAGATTTAGTGTTAAATAAGAACATGAGATTATTCCACAGTGGGGTGTTATCCGATTTAGAAACTGTGATTAGGGAGTTTGTTTTCTACTAGGTGGTTAGAGGAGTGCTAATAGTGTTATATTTATGACAGTTATACTTCTTT
This sequence comes from Hemibagrus guttatus, assembly GCA_033459395.1. NCBI lineage: Eukaryota > Metazoa > Chordata > Actinopteri > Siluriformes > Bagridae > Hemibagrus > Hemibagrus guttatus. The sequence continues at coordinate 17,566,023 of JAUCMX010000009.1, read as the reverse complement.
TATTATGATTGGTTGGTCTATGAGCAGAATGTCTCTGATGGCCAGCTATTTAATTAAACTGTCCTCACTTACTAACCATGGTTGGTTTGTTTTGTTTTTTTCCGGACCTGAATATAAAGTGATTGGTTTAATAAAATTTGAAAAAAGATGTTCAGTAAGATCTTGTGAAGGCTTTGTTAAGAGAGGAGAACAAATCAAAGTCATAAGGTGCATCCCAAATCACATAGTTATGCACTGTTTTCACACAGTAGTGTGTTCAAAATGAAAATTCCCCAAAAAATGCACACTTTTTCAAGTTGGACACTTACACATACATTCAGTGCTTGTGGCTTTGTTACATAGCCGAAGAGGGCGGGGTTACCAGGCACTGCCTGGTACAGGGACAAGACAGCTTTATGTTGTTTTGTTTTTTAATTAGGCCACATTGTGTGATTCATTTTTCAACGTTTGAAAAATTCATGGCGGCACATAAAGTGCATGTGATGTCATTTTCCTTCGGACAGGAAGGAAACGCTTATATTTATGTGTAGTAAAAAACCATTTGTGTTCCATTTGAGATGATATTAAAATTCATAAACTAGACAGTAGAGCGCATAGTGTAAATGCATAGTGTGTGGTATGTCAGTTGGGATGCAGTTATAAAGAAAAAATAATTGATTTGGAACAGGATAAGAATGAGATTCAGAATAAGGTTCATTTATTCCATCTTCTCAGTTTTTTTTTCTAGTAGGGGTAAATAATTGAATGTGCATAGATCATTTAAGTGTGCTGAAATGCAGATTCCAAAGTACTTGATAGATAGCTTGGACAATTAAAAGGCAAGTGCCTGACCTCAGCAATTCAGATGAATTGAGTTAGAGGCTGAATCTCGGCATTTGTCCAGTTAATGGATTGGCCAGACGCCTTGCTGTAATTTCTGATCGGATGGTGGACTGATGGAAGGGACAATGAGGGATTTGTAGTATATAATACGATGACGGTATGTCTTTCTCTGAATGCTCGAGAGACAGTAATGGAGATAATAGAAATCCTTGTTGAGTACCTCTTTATAGCTTAAGCTGTTTTTATATGTATCTATTAGTTTACCACAGAAGCACTGAGCAAATTCTATAGTATTTTTTTTAAGTATTATATAGTATTTCCTGAAATATATCCAAATACAAAGAGAGTTAAAGAGGTGAAGGAAAAGGACCACTCTACCCTAACAAATGCTTTCTTAGCATCTAGTTAAGCTACTTTCGATAAGGATTTATTTTCCGAGTTATTACATTGTACCAGTGCATTAAGTGGGAAACTGTCTGAGTAGCACAATTTTGGTATTAACTCCTGTTACAAGTGCATAACTCAACTTTGACTATTGCTCTTAATGAAAAATTCTATGCATTTAAGGAGGTTTAAGCCCGGAAAGTTTAATCTACATTTGCTGCTTTTAATTTAAACCAGAAATAAATAAATGCGAAATACAAATAAGCGCATTCAATTTAATCAGCATAGTCATTCTATAAGAACAGTTTGAGTAAACTGAACTAAGCAGGTTTGGCACTGTGTACTAGAGTATGCAATATTCAGAACAGCCTCCACTTAGATAATTGCGCTAGCCTGGAAAGATGATTACAGCAACCATAAAAAATGCATGCCTGCTATAAGTCACATGTGCATGTTAAATAATTCCCTTGTCCAATATATCTCAGCCTTCGTTTCTCACCAGATCTTATTGGTTTCCCATGTCAGAAGAATTTATCTTTTTTTTTTTTTTTTTGGTAAAAAAAAAACCTGGTGGCTCATGATTTTATGAAGTCTGGCTATTTTATTACAATTGTATTACAAATCCTCTCCCGTCTTGTCGCAGTGCCCCATTCATTCACATCTGCATTTCAATCCCTGATTATTATGGTGATGACATCTTGCAAGGTGGGGGTGAGGGTTGAATACTCTCAGTAGTAGCAATTAGGAGGCCAGATATTTGTTCTTATTCATATCGCAGGAGAAAAGATGTTTTGGGGGACTATGTTTTGATGGAGTACGTACCATCAAAAGACAAACAGAATCATCAAAGACAAACAGAAGAAATGGAATGATTCAGACAGGAAGAAGCAATTCACACCAAGGACGAAAACATTTTCTTAAGTTAATGTCACAGTACAGGTTACATCATTTATAATTGATTTCAGAAAGAAAGTTCTGCAAGGAAAGAGAAGACAATCAAGCTCGAATGTTTGAAATGTTAATTCAATCGAATCCATGGTATGTAGGATTTGTTATTGTTTACCTGTTTAATAGGACGACTGGCGCAAACGTGGACGTGTGCATCCCCATAAGACAAGCATGAATTATACAAAGCAGGAACAGTAAATACAGAGCAATAACGTGCCTGTCACAGAACTGGTGATGTGAGGAGACGGAAGCACGCTGGTCGTGCCAGTGTAGAAATATCAGACCCAACGCGGAGTTAGACGGTGGACAGGGGTTTTATTAAATAAAAGAACATGTAGCACACAGACGTAACACAAAGACGATGACTAGCAAACTAAAGGAGACAGACGGCCACTATAAATAAGACACATAATCATAGACACATTAGGAACAGGTGAACAAAGGCGGAGACACATTAGGAAGGCGTGGCTAGACAAACACATGGCTAAATAAACAAAACCCCTGCTGAAGGCCCCCTAGTGGTCCATCGGGGGCACTTGCCCCCGTAACAGTGCCAGGTTCTGATTGAAAAGGAAGAAAAACTCTAAGGGAGTGAACGTGACAGAGAGGAATGATAAAAAGAAGGAAAGACGGAGATGTGCAGCATGTAAATTTGTTACCACATTAAATACTGTTTCAGCCTCATTCTCTCTTCCTTATTCTCACAGTTCCAGATCTCTAGTGGTGCGGAAAGTGGCAGTTCTTCATGACCTCACCCTGGTTAAAAAACAGACAGTTTCACATCTCTTACACACACTGCTGTCATCTGGGACCACATGCATAATGAGTTCATCCCCATATCATAATTACCATCTTCATGCTACAAGGACTTCCAGCTTTAAGCTGAAGGATTCACAGATACACAATTACATTGTGGTGGTACCTTGATGCAATACATTTTTGGGTACAGCCAAAAATAAACCCTGTCTGAATACATGTGTGTCCTAGGTTTTTATTTTCAACTGATTAAAACATTCAACATTATAAAAGAACAATAGCTGAAGCTTAATAATTCATCCATTCAGATTCTTAGAGCGGTATAATGAAGCAGCAGCTGTATATTTAATCAATATCACACTCACAGTCGTGCAGTTATTCCGAATATCGTGATTTGGTGTAGGTGCGAGTGCTGTAGGTAATTACAGACTCGCAGATATTCAGTATAGCTGAATGATTGCAAATATGATATTGCTTTTATAGAACAGTTCTATAAACAAGAAATTAATATCAAGTGACATTTCTGACTCAGTAGGTTCTGTTTATTTTAGCTTCACTAGTGGAAATAGATCCTGAAGACGACACACTCACTTTAAAGCACTTCAGCTAGCTCACATTAAATCATGCGCTCCTGTTAAAGGTGCTTTATGCAAAATTGGTTTCTCATCTTCTTCAGCTGATAAGCATTCTGATTATAAGTATTATGTATTAATACAGCCAAAAGCTGCATTCTTAAAAATTATTGTTTGCTACATTCCCTGATCATGACACTAGTTATCATAATGGTAAGGTGATGATGTGTGCAGGGTTGCCAGATCTCAGCAAAATATTGTTGATTTAAAAGTGTGGGTCCAAATCTGGGGGACCTGTAGCTCAAATGTGTTTTTTTTTTTCCAAGACATTGATTACAGTCTTGAAATGCTGTCTTAAAGCACAGAGAGAGAGAGAGAGAGAGAGAGAGAGAGAGAGTTATGTGTGTGTGTTCTTCTCTCTGGCTACTATGGTATGGTATTGGCTCACAAAAATCAATATGCTAGCTAGGTTTTTTTTTTTTTTTCAAACTCTTATTGCTGCATCATATTCGAGATATAGAGGAAGCTGCTTTTTCATAAGAGGGAGTATGGGTTTGATTAGGTCTAAATGTTTATTATACCTCACATAATATAAGTGGTACTTTATGAGGAAAAGCCTACTTTATTATGCAGTCGGTTGGATGTATTGTTCAATATGCAAAACATACAAATCGATTCAAGAGCCTTATATCCGAAACCAACAATATCCATATCATTACAGGCCTAGCAACATATATATTGGATGTACATTGATGTCTGGAATTTTCTGCCCTTATCATAATTCTAACCCTAAGATTAACCTCAGTAAGAAATAGGTTTACCCTTTCAGTGATGGAAAAAAAAAATAATAATAATATGAAATCACTCTATATCACTCATACATCCTCCATCCTCCTCCTCCTTTAGTCCACACAAACACATTTACACACACATGCATTGGGAGAGTTATTGTGGATTGAATTCAGGTGGTAGGAAGCAACACAATGCACTAAGACTACAGGATTTCATTTGAGTTTCTTGTGCAAAATCTAAATCATGCACATCTACAGCTGATAATACACATAAAGGAGGAATAAAGGAAGAAATGTGTAGTGTAGATGCTGACAAAAAAAGAAGGTGTATCTTAGAAAAATAGTGCACCGTAAAATCCCCCTGCAAGCTCTCAGAAGGAGTTCCCTCTTTACTGAGTGACAGAATCAAGGCATCCTCCACTACGTCCAGAATCCCGATAGTTTTCTCCATTCTGTTGCCATGGGCAACACACATCTCCCCCTCTCTCTCTCTCTGTCTCTCTCTCTCTCTCTCTCTCTCTCTCTCTCTCTCTCTCTCTCTCTCTCTCTCTCTCTCTCTCTCTCTCTCTCTCTCTCTCTGTCTCTCTCTGTCTCTCTCTCTCTCTCTCTCTCTCTCTCTCTCTCTCTGTCTCTCTCTCTCTCTCTCTCTCTCTCTCTCACAGTCTGTTTTGTTGACAGTTTTCCATAAGGGATCTTCTGTTCCAAGGCTGGTGGCCTGCCAAGTTTCTGTAGCTCTGAATACTAATTACACTTTTATGTTTTAACAATATACATTCATACCTTAAGTCAGTGTGAAACAGATCATTTGACGATTCCTAGATTGACAAAGACAGAAGAAGACATCTTGACCTGCACAATAGATCAGAACGCTATTCACTTCTGAACATTTCTTCCCTTTGGTTTATGATGTGGTGTTTAATTAGGCTGAACAATATGCTTAGATGTTGCACTAATTCCTGTGTCACACTCTCCTTTCTTTTTTTGCAGGCGAGTACACCGTGATGACAGCTCACTTCCATCTGAAACGGAAGATTGGTTATTTTGTGATTCAGACTTACCTCCCGTGCATCATGACGGTCATCCTCTCACAGGTCTCCTTTTGGCTCAATCGTGAATCTGTGCCTGCCAGGACTGTGTTTGGTGAGTTCTGCTATTTTTATGCATTTTTTTCCCTCTCTGTTCTATTTAAAGTACATATAGATGGATGTGTCATGATGACATGTATTCTTACTTATGTACGCACATTTAATGAGTAGGTAATGTCTCAGGCGTATATGTGTGATTTCATCCCAGGAACTGTAGCAATAAAGGAAAAGGCCGTTCCCTCCAGCTACCCCCCACCTCCACCTCAACCCACACTATCTACTTGTTGAACAGTACAACACTAGCACTTCTCAAAGCAGTGCTCTGTGCATTTAAAACATAAGCAACAATCCACTGCACAAATTGAATTTTAACGAGTCATCTATTTAAAATATATAATGCATTTCAATATAATGTGCCATGCGATGTGATGAGATTCAACACAGCACAAAATCGCTTTCTTACTGCTGGTAAATATTTTATAACGGTCTTAAAAATCTAGAGCACATAAATGAACTATCTGGCTATGAGAAAGTGAGAGAGAGAGACAGAGACAGAGAGAGAAGTCTACATTGCTATTGGATGCAGTCAGATATAGTGGTAGGATCCTATAGAGCAGGGTGCCCCAACCGGACCGGGGGGGATTGATAGGGGGAGCTCACTAGTGTCATTTGTTTTTGGGTCATTTTAGCATGGGTTAGTTTGCGGGCTTATGTCGAGTTCACACTGCACGATTTTCAAAGTGGTCGGATCACGGTTGTTTTCACACTGCACAACTATCTGGGGTGGCATTCAGTCGCTGCTGTGTTCACACTGCATGATAGATCAGTGACAGGAGGTTTCACACTGCATGACTTCACAATAGGAAGAATCGCCAACAGCTCTGTCTGGTCCGCAAACTGCGTTTCACAACTAAACGCACGTGAGAAATGATAAGGAAATAACGCTGGAGACTGGAAATGGATCCTCGCAAAACGTCCGCAAGGATTGTGCGTTCTGCATAATTGAACAAATGAATAATTTTGCAGTGTGCTGCTGCGGCTGGTCAAGCAAATGTTTCTGCTTTATATCTGTTTGAAGCTATTGTAAAGCTTATTTATTCTGATATAACTATATTTAAGACATTTTTTTCTGATAAAAAACCTATAAACTCTATTAAACTATAATCTTGTGCTCCAACCGAAGCCATGCTTGCTGATATTGTGGTCTATAACTCCTCCTCGAACTGCCCGCTGCCCTGTATCTCGCTCTCTCATTGGCTGGAGGTCATCGCCGATGTATTTTTCAGTCAGAACTCCTTTCACATTGTACAATTTTGAGTCGCCGACAGGTCCAGATATTTAGCATGCCAAATATTTCACGGACACATCAGCGATTCTAAAAGATGGCGTCTTTGATAATTTACACTGCGATTGTCACTCAGCACGAGCTCCGATTTGCCTTAGATTTCAGCATTTGTCACTGAAAATCAGGGCTAAAATCGTGCAGTGTGAGCTCGGCATTACTGATGTATGGAAAAACCTGCGACTCCGTCAAATGTGGGAGTGAGGCGCGGGCGGATTTTTTTGGCAATTTTTTTGAAAAAAAAAATACATATAATTAAATTCTTTTTTCTTATAAGTTTATTGTTTCTTTGCGGCCCGGTGCCAAATGATCCACGGCCCAGTACCGGTCAGTGGCCTGGTGGTTGGGAGCCCCTGCTATAGAGTGTTGCAGAGATGGTGTTTTTTTAGGCCAACCGGGAAGTGATCATCACCCTGGTTCCCTTGACAAAAAGCCAAGTGGCTTATTGCATAAAATATGTTCTGAGATCAACAGTTTATGATTTTTACATGTTTTGTTTATCAAGATGCATGAATTTTTATAAACGAACTACACCATGGTCTCATGACTTCAATGACTCTTTAAATATTTATTTTAAAAACATGTTCCATGAAAGGGATCTACTTTTCTATTTCTGTGAACGAATCTGAATGAATGAAAATTGGCGATAGAATAGTTTGCAAGAGTGTGTTGTAAGTATAAACACAGCAAGGTTGTAGTAGATGAGTTCTTCTGTTCAGCGTGATGACGTTTAATGTCCCTGACAACCTCCATAGGCCCATTTAGGTACTTGTAAACAGCTGTGTTTTTCAAGACATGCAAAAGATGAATAAAATCCTAAGTGGGGTATTATTGATGTATTTTATGTCGTCAAGTAAAATGTGAAAATATAATGAGCTTGTGTTTATGACACACCTTATTTCAGGCAAAAAAAAAAAAAAACAGTGACTTCGAGACAACTGAACCAGAAATGCTAAAATTGTAACTCATTTCTGGGCTTTAGGACTCATCCCTGCAGTACTTTACTTGGACTCGTTTTGTTAGAAACTATATATCTTATAAGTCAGCAGTGTATATGCATTTGACCACGTATTTAAAAAGGTATTGCTTGTCAGTAGGTGACACATTATCTGCAGCTTTCTGGTGAATCCAGATCTCAAAAAGCAAACACAGTGATTCATCCTAGCACCTTTCTAAAGATGTGTGTGCTTCCCATGAGTGCAATCTTCCACATTTCACAGGCTGCCATGTGTCTTGGGAGGATCTGACGGTTGTTGAAAATTCCCTCTTGAGTGTTCCTAGTGCTCCCACTTTAATCGGCACAAATTTTGTCTCACTCTTCCACATCCTACTGATTCCTACTGCTGAAATTTCCAACTCCTTGTATTTGCTGAGTTTTCTCAGTCTCCTTGAAAGTGATGTTCGCATCAAATGGAATGCGAGTGTCTGTGAGCAGGCATGTCCTCACTCACTTATTGTGGTGCACTGCATCACAATGGATAGCTAATATCGTCTGGTCAGTGAGGACCGGCACATCTCACATGAACGCTGTCTTGTTGAGGTTGATGACTTGTCAGGGATGTGCTCATAGTGCTTGTCAGGCACTTCCCTCAGGTGATTGCACATGGTTCAGTGGATGTATATGGCCACATTGTTGTGTCTGTGAGTGTGCTCAGGCAGTGCAAGCTTTGTGCAACTGGTGACCATGTGGCTGACATCTCCTTCTTCTTCTTCTTTATCATTATTATTATTACTAATAGTAGTAGTAGTAGTATTGTTATTTAAGTATCACAAACACTTAATAAAGAGAATAAATTACCATTTTAATTAATTCCAAAAACACAATGAGATGTCTTTGCACTGCAGGATACTTGTGTAATTGAGTGCCATTCCCTTCTGAAGTGTGTCTGAAAATCAGAAGCATGATTCTTATGCCTGCTCTCCTGGTTACACCACACGCCCACTCCAGTCAATAAATTGGTTGCATGGAAATGTGCTGAGGGCGTCCTCAATCCACATCACTAAATCACCTGTCAAGCAAGGCTATGTGCCATAGATAAACCTGTCACAGCATGTTTATGATTTATGATGTGTTTTTATAGCTGCAGGTTATTTTGTGCTACTGCCCTGTGATTCCTGCTTATGACAAAAATCCATGACAATTAATCTGCTTTGACACTTTGGTGGGAAGTGTAGATTAAGTGGCTTGGCTGAGCAAGAATTGAGTCTGGAAAATTGGTTATCAAAGAAATTATTCTGGAATTCCTGCATGAAAAATAAACACAGGATCATTTTATTTTCTTTGTTGTGAATATTTTAGTGTATATATATGAAGATAAATGTGCTCTGTGAGTGTGTGTGTGTGTGTGTGTGTGTGTGTGTGTGTGTGTGTGTGTGTGTGTGTGTGTGTGTGTCTGAGAGGGAGAGAGAGAGATATAGAGCGAGAGAGAGAGAGAGAGATGGACGAGATATGCAGAAAAGCTGTTAGAGACTTATACAAAAATCTGTAGTCCAGGAACATAAGCAGACAAACACAGTGAAAAATAATCCATTATCATTTAGCAGGAATTCAGGTGTGTGTTAAAAATTGTTTGAACTAGAAAATTGCATTGGAAACCAGGAAACAGCAAAAGAAGCTCAAATTGCTACGCAAAATTCACTAGACTAGGCAAGCTTGTGACAGAGCACTAGTTACATATATAACTTTGGCTCTTTGAACAACAGATAATTGCTATTGTTGGTGAATATCACCATGAAACCATCTGTTGCAAATGCATACTCATAGCAAGGCCATCCAGCAAAGCCATGGCATGATAGGTTATTCACTGTTTGCACACAATAAATTAAAGAGCAGTGGAATTCTTTTTTGTTTTTTTTACATATGCAAGCTTGTTAGAAAGCCAGTGCCAGAGAGCAGGGTCAGCCATGACACAGCACCTCTGGAGAAGAGAGGGCTAAGGGCCTTGTTTAAGGGTCCAGCAGTGGCAGCTTGGCAGTGCTGGGGTTAAACTGACCTTCTGATCAGTAATCCAGAATCAATTCATTGAGCCATCACTGCCCCATTGTCATCCAACCTTCCTGCAGCACAAAATTCCTGGAGCACAACACTGTTATCTAATGCCCATAATTAGGAGACACTCCTTATAGAATGGCTTAGTTCTAGTTTCTTTCCCAGCTTCCCAAAGTCTAGCAGACCTCTGGATTCATATTTTGGTTTGTCCCATGGTATCAAACAATTTTCTTGGCTATCTCCCAAGTTACCCATGGTCTGTTGTACACAGCTTTGTCTGTGAGTGACTAATGAGACATGGTGGAAGACATATGCTTGTGAAGCCAGTGTCTGAGTCTCTTGGAAGCCAAGAAAGAGCACCACCTGTGTGTCCACTCTTATCACTGACCATCAGTCACACATGCCCTACACCATGATGACTGATAAAGCAGAGTAAGAAGAGAATTCTCACGCTAGCTCTATTACTGACTATTTGAACATCAGGCGGTCAGTGGAGTCAGTGTTAAATTAAGCAATGATGATTTAATAGCACAATTGCACATATCGGCATTCAGACCTCAGACATAACTACAGATTTGAGTGCTATTCAGAGTTATTCACATGGGTGAGTTATTCACATTCACAGAGTTAAGTCACATTTATAACCATTTTATTTAGCGTGTTATCCTTTCACAAGGAGCAGTATTAAGTCCAGCACCAGTGGCTGTCAGTTTGATATTGTCACGTCCCATCAGCAGTCTACACTTCCTAGGGAGCCTTCGCCTGAGTTCTAATTAGTCACGTGCCTCACTTCCAGGTTACACAGACATTTAAGTCACGCACACAGTGTGTCCCACGCGAAGTATTGTCCCCTCGTGACATACCAAGCATTATTCTACTCTGTTTAGTTTATTGTGCTTTGACCTTCTGCCTGTTTTACGACTTCTGAGTTTTGCCTAGCGTCTTTGTGGATATTCTGTGTTTGACCCTGCTTGCACGCCCCAGTTGCTTCCTTACAGGATATTTTGCCTACACAGGATCCAGCAGAAGTAATACGTCAAGCCGGGATGATACGCACAATCCAAGACCAGGTTGAAGCGCTGCAAGCTTCCAACGCGCAGCTACAGCTACAGCTCCTTGAACCCTTGCCCATTCCTCAGCGCCCCTGGTCTCATATTGCGGTGGACTTCCTGACCAACCTCTCGGACTCTAATGGGTTTACCATAGTTCTGGTCATCATTGACCACTTTTCAAAGGCATGCAAGCTGGTTCCGCTTAAAGGACTACCCACTGCTTGGGAAATGGCTGTCACACTTTTTCAGCATGTGTTTCTTTGGACTCCTAGAGGACATTGTATCAGACCGGGGTTCCCAGTTCACCTCTCTAGTTTGGCGGGTGTTTTGTACCCAGTTGGGGATTAATGTAAGCCTGTGTTCCGGATACCACTCACAGTCCAATGGCCAAGCAGAAAGGCTCAATCAGGAGATCGGGAGGTTCCTTCACACTTACTGCAGTCGTGAGCAACACCGTTGGAGTGAGTTCCTCCCCTGGGCCAAGTATGTGCAGAACTCCCTCACACATTCCTCCACTGGGCTCACCCCCTTCCAGTGTGTCTTGGGCTACCAGCCTCCACTATATCCCTGGTCTGGGGAACCCTCTGACATCCCCGCTGTGGACGACAGGTCTAGACACAGCCAGGAGGTGTGGGAACGTGCGCATGTGCGTCTACGCCGTGCATGAGACAAGGGTTACAGGCCAATTGCCGTCGACGCCCCCACCCTGCCTACAAGGTGGGACCCTGCTTGCCTGTTGACCCTGCTTGCCTTTCGTTTTTTGATTCTTGCCTCTCGTTTTGGTTTCATTTTCCGATTAGAGTGTTTTGCCAGTTTTGACCTCCGTTTGTTGTCCCGTTTACGATTCTGTCCTGTGCCCGATCAATAAAACTGCTTATGGATCCTACACCAGACACCCCAGGTGCTTCCTTACAGATATATCCACAATCTGTCATGTTGAAATTTATATTTTGGACTGTAGATACACTCATTTTATATATTCTTTATATTTTTCCATATACTTTAGTATAAACAAAATATATGAAATACCATTTAAGGGCAATATTAATACATACTGTACATATGACACTATTGATTCATGAATAGTATCATCTTTCTTCTTCTTCTTCTTCTTCTTCTTCTTCTTCTTCTTCTTTTTCTTTCGGCTTTTCCCTTCAGGGGTCGCCACAGCGAATCATCTCTCTCCACTTATCCCTATCTTCTGCATCCTCAACACTTGCACCCACTAGCTTCATATCCTCATTAATTCCATCCATATACCTCCTCTTTGGCCTTCCTCTTTGACTCCTGCCTGGCAGCTCCATGTCCAACATTCTCCTACCAATATACTCACTCTCCCTCCTCTGAACATGTTCAAACCATCTTAATCTGGCCTCCCTAACTTTGTCCCCCAAACGTCCAACATGAGCTGTCCCTCTGATGTACTCGTTCCTAATCCTGTCCAATCTTGTCACTCCCAAAGAGAACCTCAACATCTTCAGCTCGGCTACCTCTAGCTCTGACTCCTGTCTCTTCTTCAGTGACACTGTCTCTAAACCATACAGCATGGCCGGTCTCACCACTGTCCTGTACACCTTCCCCTTGATTCTCGCTGGTATTTTCCTATCACACAGAACTCCTGACACCTTTCTCCACCCATTCCAACCTGCCTGCACTCGCTTCTTTACCTCTTTCCCACTCTCTCCATTACTCTGGACTGTTGACCCCAAGTACTTAAACTCCTGTACCTTCTTCACCTCTTCACCCTGTAACCTTACTGTTCCACTTCCCTCCCTTTCATTCACACACATGTACTCAGTCTTACTACGACTGACTTTCATTCCTCTTCTCTCCAGGGCAAATCTCCACCTCTCCAGGTTTTCCTCCACCTGCTCCCTGCTCTCACTACAGATCACAATGTCATCTGCAAACATCATCGTCCAAGGAGACTCCTGTCTGACCTCCTCTGACAACTGGTCCATCACTATAGCAAACAGGAAGGGGCTCAGAGCCGATCCCTGATGCAGTCCCACATCCACTTTGAACTCCCCTGTCTGACCTACAGCACACCTCACCACTGTCCTGCTCCTCTCATACATGTCCTGCACCACTCTGACATACTTCTCTGCTACTCCTGACTTCCTCATACAGTACCACAGCTCTTCTCTTGGCACCCTGTCATACGCTTTCTCCAAGTCTACAAACACACAGTGCAACTCCCTCTGACCATCCCTATACTTCTCCATCAAAATTCTCAGAGCAAAAATTGCATCTGGTGTGCTCTTTCTGGGCATGAAGCCATACTGCTGCTCATAAATTTCCACTACCTTCCTTAACCTAGCTTCCACTACTCTTTCCCACAGCTTCATTGTATGGCTCATCAACTTTATCCCCCTATAGTTGCTGCAACTCTGCACGTCACCCTTATTCTTAAAAATCGGCACTAACACACTTCTTCTCCATTCCTCAGGCATCCTCTCACTCTCTAAAACCCTGTTGAACAAACTAGTTAAATATTCCACTGCTGCCTCTCCTAGACACTTCCAGACCTCCACCAGGATGTCGTCAGGACCAACTGCCTTTCCACTTTTCATCCTCTTCAAAGCCTTCCTGACTTCATCCTTTCTAATCTTATCTACTTTCTGTTCCACAGAGTTCACCCCTTCTACTCTTTTTTCCCTCTCATTTTCCTCATTCATCAGCTCCTCAAAGTATTCCTTGCATCTCCTCTGTACACTCTCCTCACTTGTGAGCACCCTTCCATCTCTATCCTTAATAACTCTAACTTGCTGCACATCCTTCCCATCTCGATCCCTCTGCCTAGCTAACCTGTACAAGTCCTTCTCTCCTTCTCTAGTGTCTAACCTAGTGTACAACTCATCATATGCCTTCTGCTTGGCCTTAGACACCTCCTTCTACACTCTGCGCTGTAACTCCTTGTATTCCTGTCTATTCTCTTCAGTCCTGTCCATGTCCCACTTCTTCTTGGCTAATCTCTTCCTCTGGACACTATCCTGAACTTCCTCATTCCACCACCAAGTCTCCTTATCTTCTTTCCTCCTTCCAGATGACACACCCAGCACCTTTCTCCCTGTCTCCCTGATCACTTCTGCTGTAGTTTCCCAGTCATCTGGCAGCGCTACCTGACCACCCAGAGCCTGCCTCAACTTCTGTCTAAATTCCTCACAACAGTCCTCCTTTTTCAGCTTCCACCACTTGGTTTTCTTCTCTATCTTTGACGTCTTCGTCTTACAGACCATCAAAGTCATCCTACACACCACCATCCTATGCTGTCTGGCTACACTCTCTGCCACTACCACTTTACAGTCACTAATCTCTTTCAGATTGCCTCTTCTACATAGGATGTAGTCTACCTGTGTTCTCCTACCTCCACTCTTGTAAGTCACTCTATGTTCCTCCCTCTTCTGAAAATAAGTGTTAACCACAGCCATGTCCATCCTCTTAGCAAAGTCCACTACCATCTGTCTTTCAAGGTTCCTTTCCTTAACTCCAAACTTGCCCATCACCTCCTCATCACCTGTGTTCCCCTCACCAACATGTCCATTAAAATACGCTTCTATCACCACTCTCTCACCCATGGGAATACTCTCCATCATCTCATCTAATTCACTCCAGAATCTCTCTTTCTCCTCTAACTCACAACCTACCTGTGGGGCATAACCACTAACAACATTCAACATCACCCCTTCAATCTCTAACTTCAGACTCATCAACCTGTCTGACACTCTCTTCACCTCCAGAACATTCTTCACAAACTCCTCCTTCAGGACCACACCTACCCCATTTCTCTTACTATCCACACCATAATAAAACAGCTTGAATCCTGCTCCTATACTACGAGCCTTGCTAGCCTTCCACCTGGTCTCCTGTCCACACAGTATATCCACCTTCCTTCTCTCCATCATATCAGCCAGCTCTCTACCTTTCTCTGTCATAGTACCAACATTCAGAGTTCCTATTCTCAGTCCTACACTCTTACTTTTCCTTTTCTCTCTCTGTCTGTGCACTCTCCTCCCTCCTCTACTTCTTTGACCAACAGTAGCCCAATTTCCACCGGCGCCCTGTAGGTCAACGGCACCCTGTAGGTCGATGGCGGTCGTTGTTAACCCGGGCCTCGACCGATCCGGTATGAAATTCGTACTGACAATTCGCATGGTTAAATTTGGCAATGTTTTATGCCGGATGCCCTTCCTGACGCAACCCTCTCTATTTATCCGGGCTTGGGACCGGCACAGAAGTCACTGGACTGTGACCCCCATGGCTAGATTAATAGTATCATCTTTAACATCCATGAAAAGCTTTTATCCCTGGCCTGTTTTCAGGAATCACTGGGACAGTTCCCTGCCAGACCACTGGAGGGGATGCTGGCAGGTGAATCGACAGAGTCCTGCACATGGGTCTGTCCTTCCATCAGTGGCGGACCGTGCATTTCACACCTAGGCCTTCAGTAGTGCTCCGTCTGAATCAACCCGCCCCTCAAAAACCAATTTATGGTTATAAAAACCATCTTAATATGCAGAAATACAGTATAAAGAGCCGTTGCATCACAGATAGATAACTCCTGTAGCCACAATAAATGCCTTTATTGAATAGACAAACCAGGGGTGAACAAGTCTCCTCCTACTGCAGCTACAGCC
Source organism: Hemibagrus guttatus (assembly GCA_033459395.1). Taxonomy (NCBI): domain Eukaryota; kingdom Metazoa; phylum Chordata; class Actinopteri; order Siluriformes; family Bagridae; genus Hemibagrus; species Hemibagrus guttatus. Next base: position 17,550,645 of record JAUCMX010000009.1, on the reverse strand, counting down.
GTGACACACATAAAAAACATCAGTAATAACCTCATAAACTTGAAATATTATTTAGGAAAATTGCAACGTTTTACTCACCAAAAATTCGGATTATTTGTAAACAAAATCCATCCTCCTCTCTTTCCTCAAAAACAAAATAGCTATTACACCATCCTATCCAATCAACGGGTTTGAATACGGTGACGTTGTCGTACGCCTGCTAGAGAGCCCTAGTGACACCAACTCAAAATCTGATTGGTTGAAGCAAAAGTTTCATCGACATTTATTTTGTGTTAGAGGGCCTGCAGAACGGATTGTGAAGGCCTCCGGGCAGACTTCTTTGACTTTGACCCTGCCTGGCAACAAATGATGGCTGAAATGTGATTGGTTAAATGCTTTAATACGAAAATACATGTCTGGAAGCAGCACAACCATCGGAAAAGCTATGAAAGGAAGCTGACAGACCATTTGGAATTATTTAATAAGTATTCACGGACAAAATACAATTAACATCAGTTTGTGATTCAGATATTTTTTTAGGCCAGCAGAGAAGGCCTTGCAGGCCCTGACGGTCCGCCACTGCCTTCCATGGCATGCGAATACATGCGATTATCAGGAACATCCGGGCCCGAGGCATGCGGGATGCGGGTGGCCCCGGATGCTACACCCCTTGACATCAGAGGAGATATCAGAATATCTTAATCTGAGACAATACTCATCTCAAGGGCTGATTTTTTATGGATAAAGTTATAAATTAGTAACTAATCCTTAACTACAATAAAACTGTTAAAAAAAGTATATGTTATGAGAGCAAGGAATGTAGAGGGTTAATAAGAGTTTTAGCCAGAATTTAGAGAATTAAGGAACTCTGTCCTGTTACCATGGAGATTCCCTGTGGTTTGCTCTTCTATCCAAATAATAAGCTTTTTTTCTCCTCTTGCTTTCAAGTTAGAAACCCTCAGAAGCCTCAGAACTAATGCACACCAACAAACCTGTTACTGAAAAATCATGTTTTTGATTTTGAGAATACAGTTGTAAGACCATTTACTAAGATGAATGTGTTCTGGATATGTACATCATCAACACTTGTGCTACACACCAGCACACAGATATGAATGTACAAAGCCCAGACCTTTATTTACCTTTCACTATCTCATAACCCCAGTATGCAGCCTGCGTTTATACACGCTTATGTATTAAAACATATGAATATTCACTTTTAATGATGCGCCATATTATTGCAGTTTTTTCTATGCCAGCATTTGTAAAGGCTGGTTTATTTATAATATTAGAGATTTTTTCTCTTTCTGACCTCTTAGATGAGTGAGTCATTAGGCAATATGAACTCCAGGAGAGAAACACCATGTCCCTTCAGCAAGATGATTAAATTGAGACCAAAGGTTCACTATGACTAAGATATGTGACTAATATATTGCGTAGTGTTTGATTTTTTTTTGTGTGTGTGTGTGTGTGTGTGTGTGTGTGTGTGTGTGTGTGTGTGTGTGCGTGTGTGTGTGTGTGTTTTACAAAATATAGGGGTGGGGGGTAGCTGATTATACTGAGAGAATAGGAACAGGATTTGTTCAGGCTGTGTCCAGTGTATCAAGTGCACACATAGTGTAGTACCTAAGTAAGTAACAATCACACTGACTTTATTATATTATTATATTTATTATTTGAATAACTGTATTGTGATTGTGAGATATTTTCATGGTGTAATTGTAGTGTAAGGAATAACTGAGCAATTTGTAATACAGAATTGAATCTAATACATAAACATGCCAAAATATAATGTTTTAATAAAAATCTTTAGTAAAAGTTACTTTAACTTAATGGCAGGGATCCATTTAGCCTTGGCTTGGATAGCACAATGGTCAAATGCTGAAGCAAATTTTTAAATCCTTGCTGCTCTCGGTGCTTTTTGAAAATAATATAGCCTTCATTTGCTTGACATTTTGCTCTCTTTTTTTTTATTTCGCTGTTGTTTTTCTACTCTGTCTCTGCTCCTTGTAGGCTGATTGGCAAACCGAATCAAAGCAATCTTACATACAGTTTCTGAGCACTGATGCCAGAAAGGTTTCTAAAATAGAATTTAAATGTATATGAATTAGTTACTAATTGATGAATTATTTTTTAAGTTCTCACTTAATTATTTTCTTAATTAAGTTCTCACTGTGAACTCTCAGTGGGTTTTATAATGGATTAAATGAGAGGCATAAATAAGACAGTTTTCCAAAAGCTAAAAAGAAGGCAAGAGCAAAAAACATAAGAGGCATTGTGTTTTTCATTGTAATAGTTTGGGGTACACTGATATATGGCAACACTATACAACAATGCAATATGGTGAATGTTTTCAGCAGACAGTGTCTACATCCAGATACATAATTGGTGTATAACTATAGCCAATCTTCTATTTAAAATAAAAGGCCCACTGGTAATTAGGTTTAAAATACAGTTAAATTGGATGTTTCCATATGGCAACAAAACACAGTAGAGGGCAATTATCACTTCACACTGAATTTTTGGAAAAGCTTTACCTTGAGCAAATAACAGTGCTCAGCCATTCTACACTCTTAAAACAAGAAGTTCCTTGGGGTTCTGTATAGATCCCTGGGGTTTTGTACTTAGCCAGTTAAACCTTTTACCAATAGTTGTTCAATGTAGAAACCTCGGAGAGCATTGAATCTTTTATATTAAACCAATTCTATGATTCAAAGGTTGTGTAAGGGAAAATGAACGCCATTACTTTTCGGAATTTTATCTGTGTAGATAAGTTTTGAAATGATTTGTTTATGAATTGCATATTTTTGTTTAGAAAAGGTCAACTAGTTTATTAAATTTGTGAAATAATTAAAAATGAATGATAGAAACACTTAAATAAGAGATAGAAATTTTACTGTTATCAATGCTATATAGTTTTTTCATAATTTTTTTAATGTTTTTGTTGAAGTAAATTCGTGCTTGAATTTGCCGTATTTTATTGTCTAAGTTTGTATGTAATACGAAGGAGATATATATATATATATATGGACCTGGAATTTGAACTCACAGCCTTTTGATCAATAGTCCAACACCTTAACCACTAAGCTACCATATTCCCATTTTTGTCAGGTGTCGTCCATTGAAAGACAAAAAAAAATTAATTGTTTCTTTCTGCAAGCATTTTGGTGTTGATTTTGATAACTTTGTAGTGGTGATTATCTTAATGCTATTTTTTGCTTGATCTGTTGGATAGCAATCATTCATAATGATTCTTAATGACGGCAATCATTCTTAATGATTCTTAAATCATGTGCTTCATTTACCATCAATATAAGATGAGGTGAATAGATAGACATTTTGAATTAGAATGTGATTGCCAACAAACAAATTGCCTGATGTCAGTGAAGACATCAGTTACACAGAAGTTATAATATTTGCTGCTCCTTGTCAGTCACATCTCTTACTGTACTGCTTTATTGCCTTTTTTTTTTGTTCTCTGTCCATTAGGCTTGAGTATTACCATGATCAGAACGACATAATCCATTTATGCCCTCATAATGATGAGGCTTTCTGGCACACAGCTGATTTCCTCTTTCTCACTACTATTCATAAAATGAATTAGAGGCCTTTGTTTATTGTTCATTAGAATTAGGAGGTGTGTCGTGTGGGGCAGCTGCTCTGTCATTTCTTCTAGTTGGAGACAGAGTTGTTACGATCACGCTGACACCTAACTATTTCGTGCACACTTTATCTAGATAGCATTCTGAGAGGATTTTAAGCACATGCATCTACACGTGTAGTCAACACTGAATTCTGTTGCTGTATTATGCATTAATATGCAAACTAGCTTATTACATTCAAACATGAACTTTTCCTGTTTTTAGCTGCTTTATGAAAAATATTACTGTCATTTGAGATGTGTAGGTTAGTTTCATGGCATGCCCTTATCCAGAGCAACTTACATTTATATAATTTATACAACTGAGCAGTTGAGGGTTAAGGGCCTTGTTCAAGGGCCCAGTAGTGGCAGGTTGGAGGTGCTGGAATTTAAACTCCAGTCGGAAGTGCAAAATCTTAATCACCGAGCAATCACTTCCTCCAATTGTCAGATGCAAAAGAAGAAACAAATGGCTTTACACTTGTATAACATGGCTAAAATGTCTCTGAGACCTCTTGAAGTGACTCAGGAGATTGAACTGAAATGTGTTTGTAAAGTGGCTTGAGTGAAAAAAAATATGTCTCATTTCTCTGTGAATAATCTCCACTTGGCTATAATCGTGATATTCAAGTGTATGAAAAACCAAGTGTAAAAAGCTGTTTGGTTTAAGAATCTTCTCAGGTTGTCACAGGCCCTCTGAATATTATCTTGGAAGTCACAGAATGCAGGAGGACATTTATGAAACACCCATTTCGTTTGCAAGAAGAGACAATTATTGCAATTTGTGATTTCGATGACTAATTTTTGCTATTTATTGCTAAAAAATGTATGCCAAAAGGATTCTAAAGGCCTTTGTGTAATTTTCTAGTTGTAATCTAAAAATATACTTTAGTACTAAATAGTGGGGCAAAGACAGGGAAATTAGAGAGAAGAGAAAATTAGGTTCGGTGAGGCATCACAGAATGCTGTAGCCATTTTTGAAGGAGCCTGAAACAATAGACTTGGGGAAGACAATATTTTCTGTTTTGTCTCCAAGAATATTGCAGTTTGCTGAACCTCTAATTTACATTAGAGGCTGAGCAGAGTATAGTATTGTGTTTGAACCATTTGATTCATCCATTCTCTTACACATTACAATTATTAAATTACTTGGTAAGACTGCATTGTAATAGGCATTCTTTATTTAGTCCATTTTTTTCCGTCTCTTGTGTTTTGCAGGTGTGACGACCGTACTGACCATGACAACTCTGAGTATTAGTGCCCGTAACTCACTGCCGAAAGTAGCCTACGCCACCGCCATGGACTGGTTCATTGCAGTGTGCTATGCCTTTGTCTTCTCAGCTCTCATTGAGTTTGCTACAGTCAACTATTTCACAAAGCGTGGCTGGGCCTGGGACGGCAAGAGCGTGGTCAATGACAAGGTAATAAACTCGTATATTTACAAGCAGACGTTTTTTTCATTAGGTGAAGGTTAATATGTTGATCTGATAGATGAACATTCTGATAAATGTTCAGTAATAAAAATCTTGGCTTGTTATTCAGCTATTCATCTTGGCTTATTATTTATCTATTACTATTAAGCAACGTAAAACATTATTTGGGTTGCAACATTAAAATTAAGAGAAGGGGTATGTAGTTAGGAGAGAGAGAGTGGGAGAGGAACACAGTGTCAGTTTAAATAGTTAATAACACTACTGCATTGTCTGCAAATAATTTTTAGTTTTCTTTTTCTTGTCTCCTTGTCATACGCTAGATATTTGTTAAAGTGAGCCAAGATGGATATAAAATATAAAATTTGCTGTCAAAGAAACTTTATAAATGTCTTCCTATATAGGAAGATAAATTACTGTAATAACCATACACAATTTTAGTGTACATATAGATAGATCATAATTTGTGATGAATGTCCAAGCTGTCTTTCTCATAGTCACATGGCTTGTTCTATTTTTGATTAATTGGCAAAGAACATATGTTTACTTTACATACACAGTAAAAAATAAAATAAAATGGCAATATATATATATATATATGTTTGATAGAAAAACACAATTTAAAGTCACTAGTGCACATGCACTTAGTATATTAAAATATACTTATAACGTATACACAACAGACATACAAGGACACACAAAATAGCAGGGCAGTAAAAATGCATGATAAAAGCTGATAAATTACACTCTAAATTATGAAAAAAGACCCTTTAACTTATCAAGAGTACTAATCCAGATTTTCAAGGTAGATTCATTGGTGTAATTCATTCAAGCTGTTGAGCGCTCCATATAGTTGGCATTCAAAAATATGGCAGTTGTTAAGAGAAATACAATTGAGGCAGTTTTCACTAAACAGATCATTTTCATAGCTGCTGCGTCACCAGATTTCATCTGACCAGGTTCCATCATCTGGCACAGATTGCATAAAGAGATTAAGAGGGGTCCATTAAGTTCTATGCATATAATTAAAATGAATATAGAAGTTGCTTTCAGCTGCTGCCTGTTCGGGGTCACCATGGCAGACCAACTGGTCCGCACAAGAACTTGGCACAGGTTTTACGCCGGATGCCCTTCCTGACGCAACCCTTTCATTTTTTTTCCGGGCTTGGGACCAGCACTGCATCCAGTGCTGGGGTTTGGGCATTGGCTGGGAATTGAACCCAGGCCTTCCGCAAGGTAGGCAAGAAACCTACCACTGAGCCACCAATGCCCCAAATCATTAAAATGAATATACTGGGCTGCAATCAGGGTCTGAGGTGAGTCATGAATATTACTTCAAACAGCATCCCAAATAAAGCCAGGGTCTAAATGTAATCTCTCATTATTATAATTATCAAGTAATGAATGCCTATATCATCTCATCAAGGATCAGAGATAGGTCTCCCTCCAATAAGAACTCCCTTATTGTGAAATATAGATGAACAAGTATGCCAACTACAAGAAATATTACAATGTGATTCTAGTAAATTCCATGTCTGTAGAAGATGACAGATGATATAACCAAAATGCAATTTTCGTACGTTGCTTGTTTCCAGTGGTGCACCATATTTTCAAGGATACGGAAATGTGTGGATCAAACCAACTGAGTAATGGCCTAAGGAATATGTTTGATTTTTGATGATAGATTAGTCTGTGTTATTCTTCTGTGTTTGTTATTGACTATTTTGTGCACCTTACAGTAATTTCCAAAATGCAGTCCAATAATAATTAAATTAAGCAAGGACTTGTCAGGATAAATGAGACAAATTTAGCAGACCAGTGACATTTGGCGGTTGATAATTATGTAGTATTGTCATGGTTGTAGCAAATACATTGCGGGACTAAAATTTCCATCTGCCACTGCATATCATTTGATCTTAACATTCATGTCACATGACTGATTCACTTTTTAGGTTGATGAGCGCTAGTATTTAAATCATGTGTGTAGCACTCTTTGTACAGTGTCATTATATGTTGTTGTATCCCTGCCATGCTCATGCTCAAGTATTTCATGTTTGTCTAATTATATTTGTGTTTATATTACTTTTTTGTATCACTTTCAATAAAATACTCTGCACTGGCATCCATCTCCAGCCTGTCATGTCAAGTCAAGTCAAGAAGCTTTTATTGTTATTCCAACCACATATAGCTAATGCAGTACATACAGTGGGGCAAAAAAGTATTTAGTCAGCCACCAATTGTGCAAGTTCTCCCACTTAAAAAGATGAGAGAGGCCTGTAATTTTCATCATAGGTACAATTCAACTATGAGAGACAGAATGAGAAAAAAAAATTCCTGAAAATCACATTGTCTGATTTTTAAAGAATTTTTTGCAAGTTATGGTGGAAAATAAGTATTTGGTCAATAACAAAAGTTCATCTCAATACTTTGTTATATACCCTTTGTTGGCAATGACAGAGGTCAAACATTTTCTGTAAGTCGCCACAAGGTTTTTACACACTGTTGCTGGTAGTTTGGCCCATTCCTCCATGCAGATCTCCTCTAGAGCAGTGATGTTTTGGGGCTGTCGCTGGTCAACACGGATTTTCAACTCCCTCCAAAGATTTTCTATGGGGTTGAGATCTGGAGACTGGCTAGGCCACTCCAGGACCTTGAAATGCTTCTTACGAAGCCACTCCTTCGTTGCCCGGGTGGTGTGTTTAGGATCATTGTCATGCTGAAAGACCCAGCCACGTTTCATCTTCAATGTCCTTGCTGATGGAAGGAGGTTTTTATTCAAAATCTCACGATACATGGCCCCATTCATTCTTTCCTTTACACGGATCAGTCGTCCTGGTCCCTTTGCAGAAAAACAGCCCCAAAGCATGATGTTTCCACCCCCATGCTTCACAGTAGGTGTGGTGTTCTTTGGATGCAACTCAGCATTCTTTCTCCTCCAAACACGACAAGTTGAGTTTTTACCAAAAAGTTCTATTTTGGTTTCATCTGACCATATGACATTCTCCCAATCCTCTTCTGGATCATCCAAATGCTCTCTAGCAAACTTCAGATGGGCCCGGACATGTACTGGCTTAAGCAGGGGGACACGTCTGGCACTGCAGGATTTGAGTCCCTGGCGGCGTAGTGTGTTACTGACAGTAGCCTTTGTTACTTTGGTCCCAGCTCTCTGCAGGTCATTCACTAGGTCCCCTCGTGTGGTTCTGGGATTTTTGCTCACCGTTCTTGTCATCATTTTGACCCCACGGGGTGAGATCTTGCGTGGAGCCCCAGATCGAGGGAGATTATCAGTGGTCTTGTATGTCTTCCATTTTCTAATAATTGCTCCCACAGTTGATTTCTTCACACCAAGCTGCTTACCTTTTGCAGATTCAGTCTTCCCAGCCTGGTGCAGGTCTACAATTTTGTTTCTGGTGTCGTTTGACAGCTCTTTGGTCTTGGCCATAGTGGAGTTTGGAGTCTGACTGTTTGAGGTTGTGGACAGGTGTCTTTTATACTGATAACGAGTTAAACAGGTGCCATTAATACAGGTAACGAGTGGAGGACAGAGGAGCCTCTTAAAGAAGAAGTTACAGGTCTGTGAGAGCCAGAAATCTTGCTTTTTTGTAGGTGACCAAATACTTATTTTCCACCATAATTTGCAAATAAATTCTTTAAAAATCAGACAATGTGATTTTCTGGATTTTTTTTTCTCATTCTGTCTCTCATAGTTGAAGTGTACCTATGATGAAAATTACAGGCCTCTCTCATCTTTTTAAGTGGGAGAACTTGCACAATTGGTGGCTGACTAAATACTTTTTTGCCCCACTGTAGTGAAATGAAACAATGTTTCTCCAGGACCCTGGTGCTACATTAAAACAACACACAACATGTTATTACAAAAACCGAAACAACAACACAGAGCTAGGACAGAAGTTTGTTCTAGCTACATAAAGTGCAAAGTGTGCAAACAGTGCAAAGACAAGGTACAAAAAGAACACAAGACAGAACACAAAAACATGTGCAATGGGCAAGACGGAATGTGATGTGCATTACATATATGTTTGTAACCATAATACATAGCAGCATGTCCATTTGTAGTGGGCAAAAATGTATTAGCAGCAGTTAAAGTAGTGTAAATAAGTAATCATTTATAACAGCAGTTGAGGTAGTGCAAATAGAAGGTAACATTATATTGAGAGTCCGTTCACACAGGTGGGTGTGTATGTGTTCACATAGGTGTGTGTGTGTGTGTGTGTGTGTGTGTGTGTGTGTGTGTGTGTGTGTGTGTGTGTGTGTGTGTGTGTGTGTGTGAGAGAGAGAGAGAGAGAGAGAGAGAGAGAGAGAGAGAGAGTTGGTATAGTTCAGTTCTGGGTGTTGAGGAGCCTGATGGCTTGTGGAAAGAAACTGTTACACAGTCTGGTTGTAAAGGCCCGAATGCTTCGGTACCTATTTCCAGACGGCAGGAGAGTGAAGAGTGTGTGTGAGGGTTGTGTGGGTTCGTCCACAATGCTGTTTGCTTTGCGGATGCAGCATGTGGTGTACATGTCCATGATAGAGGGGAGAGAGACTCCAATGATCTTCTCAGCTGTCCTCACTATTCACTGCAGGGTCTTGCGAGACGGTGCAATTCCCAAACCAGGCAGTGATGCAGCTGCTCAGGACGCTCTTGATGGTCCCTCTGTAGAACATGGTCTGGATGGGGGGAGAGAGATGGGCTTTCCTCAGCCTCCACAGGAAGTAGCGGCGCTGCTGGGCTTTCTTGCCGATGGAGGTGGTGTTGAGTGACCAAGTGAAGTTCTCCGCTAGATGTCCACCAAGGAATTTGGTGCTCTCGACGATCTCTACAGGGGATTAGTCAATGAACAGCAGAGAATGGTCACTCTGTTCTCTCCTAAAGTCAACAACTATCTCTTTAGTCTTGTCAACATTCAGAGACAGGTTGTTGGCTTTACACCAGGCTGTTAGTTGTTGCACCTCCTGTACGCTGACTCGTTGTTCTTGCTGATGAGACCCACCACGGTCGTGTCATCGGCGAACTTGACGATGTGGTTCGAACTGTGCATTGCTGCACAGTCGTGAGTCAGCAAAGTGAACAGCAGTGGGCTGAGCACACAGCCCTGAGGGGCTCCAGTGCTCAGTGTGGTGGTGCTGGAGAAGCTGTTCCTGATCCGGACTGACTGGGGTCTCCCAGTCAGGAAATCCAGGATCCAGTTGCAGAGGGAGGGGTTCAGGCCCAGCAGACTCAGCTTCTCGGTCAGGTGCTGAGGGATGATTGTGTTGAATGATGAACTGAAGTCTATGAACAGCATTCGTACATGTGTCCTTGTTGTCCAGGTGCGTGAGGGACAGATGGAGGGTTGTGGTGATGTATCATCATGAATCATGTGAATCATGTATGTATTTACAGAGGCTGATACAAGTGCAGGTGGAATAATATTTATTAACGATAATCAAAATGAAGGTAAACCGTCCAAAAGCGTGAGTCATAATCTAAATACAAAAGGCAGGCAAAGGATGGGTGATCAACGACCTGACTAGACAAAAGCAGGAAATATCAAATCAGTGAATGTAGAGAGAATTAAGAAAACTATGGGCGAGGACAAAAGGCTCAGTATCGACAGACGCTAGGCGTGAACTGAATACTTCACACCAAACAAAAGACAGATGAGGGTTTAAATAGACAGACTAATCGGAACTAGACTGAAAGCAGATAAAACTAATCATGACACACGATTGAAAACAAGCAGTGACAGTACAGAGGTGGAGACAAGACAGGAGCCAAAACAAAACACACATGGCAACATAAACTATGCAAAAGCATGAAAACATGGAACAAAGCAAGCTGCTATGCGGTAACCAATAATATACTTCATATTATTATCATGTATCAGAGTGTGTTGGAGTTCTGGAAACTGTAGACGTCAAAAATATAAGTAGACTAATAGTGAACCACCATTGGAGTTCAATATCCAGGTTGTAATGACCTCTAATACAGTTTGTAATGCAGTCCATTGGGGTCAGCTCTGAAAATTACATTTCTCCTGGCATGCTGTTAATCATGTCTGCTCATATCCAACAGCTCTAATTGAGATCCTAACAGGAGGCATTTTCCCCCCTGAAATCAATTTACATCAGACCTTTCAAACACTTTCCTGTCAGTCTTGTTAAGAATGTAGGTATTTAGGCTCATTGCTTATTCATGAGCATGTCTTTTTCCCTAATCAAGTAATAGTAAGTAAATGTCAAACAGAAATGCCATTCTGTTCTATCAGCATGTCTGTATATTTAAGCTTAGCACAAATTTGAGTCATTAAGCATCGTATACACTCCCAACTTGTAGCTTTAGAGAGAAAAACAACATTTACGGGTCCCTGTTTTATCCAGTGCTCTTTGCGACCCTAGAAACACCTGCAAATCTTAATTTATTCACAACCTGATTTATCTAGAATTTGTTCTTTTTTCAAGAGTGAAAATCATTCCTTTTTTCTCATAATTTGTTTCCCTTTTGCAGAAAAAGGAGAAAGCCTCTGTGATTAAGAAAAACAACGCGTACGCAGTGGCAGTTGCGAACTACGCTCCCAATATCACCAAGGATTCCATCCTGCCCACCATCGCAAAAGGTGGAGGTGCAGAAGCAGGCAAGGCCAAAACTGAGAGCAAACCAGTCGAGAGCAAGAAAACCTTCAACAGCGTGAGTAAGATTGACCGCATGTCCCGCATCATGTTCCCTGTGCTCTTCGGAACCTTCAACCTGGTTTATTGGGCCACCTATTTAAACAGAGAACCTGTTATCAAGGACATGGTCCCTTCCAACCAATGATGCTCTTTAGATCCAGGACTAAAGAGAAAAGCCAAAAAGCGTCCAGGGACTTCATACACTCATTCACTCATGTAAGCAGTGTCTCGATATCCAGCCACAGAGCCGTGGACTGTTGATTGTCTCCTCTTTTCTCTCTTTTCTACCGTTTTTCTGCTGCGCTTTTCAAAATGTAAATATGTACTTCTGCATAAAATTATATGCCCTGTATGTTTTTTTTCCCCCTGAAACATGGCTTTTCGCATTGGGTTTACTGTGTTTCAATTTTGCTGTGAGTTCTGTGAATGTTTGTGGATTCTCCTGGAATCAGACTTTGACCTTTTTCTGTGATCTACTCTAGCATATTGTAGTGTACTGTTTATGATATAGTTCATTTATTTTGAGCATTTATTATCACAACCGTATTCTTTTACCTAAATGTTTGGTGCTTGTAGACCGTTACCATGATGATTAAGAGGTCATGTGAGGAACAGGCAAAACGTAACCAGAAATGAAATCATATTGCCATCTGCAATTCAAGTCTCATCCTTTACTGTGAATGTAACATTTTTTTTATATATATTGTTAATTTAAATTTATTACAGTAAATCTACACTAAATTTACACTAAACACTAAATACTTTTAATTTATTTAAATCAGAATTGTGTTAAATGAAATATTAAGTTCATGCTGTTTACAATACATATCGTGCAAAGTACTTTTTTAACTTATTATGAACAAACGTTTCATGCAGGGAAGAGGTGAAAACATGATAGCAGCACCACTCCCTGTATATACTGTATATGTTCATGTATTTAGTTATTTATTTCTAAATTCATTTTTTGATTCTTAGAAATCAAAGGACAACCAGTTTGGCTATTTATTTATTTATTTGTTTGTTTGTTTATTTATTTATTTATTTATTTATTTATTTATTTATTTATTTGTTTGTTTGTTTGTTTGTTTGTTTGTTTGTTTGTTTGTTTGTTTATTTATTTATTTATTTATTTATTTGAGTGGCATAATGTGGACCAAACACCTACAAGTGCTTCAGGTAATGCATGTTTACCCTCTATACTGAAGCTAAATATTTTTATATCTCTTATTACGTCTGAAATATGCTGGACTATGAAGCTGTTCCCCTGTGCAAGATTGATCCTGAGCATAGTTTACTGTATCTGCACAGATTTAAAGCATTGTGTTATTTAATTTCTGACATTACAGTCATGTTTAAAGGATGGACATAATTCCATATACAAAGCATGCTACAGTGTTGTCCGGGCTGTAAGAAGAAAAATGGCTGAAATGGTACATTTAAAATTTTGCATGTAATCATTCTTTATTTATCTTCCTTCATTTTAATGACAGTAGGTAGATGTTATTTATTTATATGTCTGTCTATCAGTCTGTCTCCCTGTCTGTGTCTGTCTGTCTGCTTATCTATTTATCTCTCATTATTTCTATTTTTTCCTGGAATTTCAATTACAATCAAGTTTTCACATCAAGCACTGATTTGAGTTTTTTAAGTAGCTTTAACTGTGTAAGCAGGTTGTGCATCGTGGTTATACAGAAAGATGTTGGAGCAATAAAAAAAACATTGCAATGCTGGTTGCAGCTGCATAGATATGGAATGTAATAATGCTTTATAAAAGTCTCATTTAAGTGGTTCATTAACTTGTAGATAGTACTGTAATATACTTTAAGATTTATTTATTGGCTCTGTCCATTGGCAGACAAGAAGTGTCTTTATGTTGTTGTTGTTGTTGTTGTTGTTGTTGTTGTTGTTGTTGTTGTTTGTTTGTTTGTTGTTTACATTTTGCTAAAAATTTTCTGTGTTGAAAATGAATTTCTGTAATGTGCTATTATGATTATAATTCTATTTTGACCAGTGAATTGAATGTCCCTTTTGACATATCAAATGCAGCACATGTGTTTTTTTCTTCAGTATTATACCCAATGAACTTGGAAAGACTGAATCCTTTTTTGACTGCTGCTGGATTTTTCAGTATGTTATAAATAGTGATATTTGCTCTTTCATTCTTGTTCCTCTTTCAACAGCTTGTTGCTGAATAATAAAAAAATATATGCTTAGTGATTTGTCTTAGTTATATTCCTTATAACCCTTTGACATTGAATTAAACTTAAAAAGTAAAATTGTATTTTACTTTTTACTTAATAACCTGTAAGTAGAATGCACAGGACGAAGAAATATAGATACACTTAGAGATCAGTACAGACATAAAGAACAGACATTCTAGGGGGGAAAAAAAAGTTTAATATCTTTGGCTTAAGTCATAAATACAGAGAGGATCATTTATCCAAATCACAGCAGGGAACAGTGTTAATAATTACAAATTCATCAGTAACATGACAGCTGACTCTGACACTCTAAATGGCAGCTCTTGTTGATGATGGTAGATGAGCTGTCAGAACTGCAAGGAAGTGAGGGACATAAAGTGTCAGGCCTGCGGAGATATACAGTGTGTGCTACAATTAAGTCAATTGCTAGTTTAATCATATTCTCTATAATGTGATAAAACAAGTTCTGTTTAAAATGGTTTTCCCAATGTATACTATACACAAAAACTTAACTGGTTTGTTATTTTTAAAGGTTGTGTGGTTGAATTTGTGGTACAATTTGTTTACTGTGTAAAACATATTTAGTGAAATAACTAGAAAAGATAACATCATGCCATAAGATCCCAGGGCCAAAGTTTGCTCCATATGAATAGGCATTCATTCATTCATTCATTCATTGTCTTCCGCTTATCCGGAGCCGGGTCGCGGTGGCAGCAGTCTAGGCAGGGATGCCCAGACCTCCCTTGCCTCAGACACTTCCTCCAGCTCTTCCGGAGGGACCCCGAGGCGTTCCCAGGCCAGCCGAGAGACATAGTCTCTCCAGCGTGTCCTGGGTCTTCCCTGGGGCCTCTTCCCGGTGGGGCATGCCCGGAAAACCTCCCCAGGGAGACGTACCGGAGGCATCCGAAACAGATGCCCGAGCCACCTCAACTGCCCCCTTTCGATGTGGAGGAGCAGCGGCTCTACTCCGAGCTCCTCCCGGGTGACAGAGCTCCTTACCCTATCTCTAAGGGAGCGCCCCGCCACCCTGCGGAGGAAGCTCATTTCGGCCGCTTGTATCCAGGATCTTACCCTTTCGGTCATGACCCAGAGCTCATGACCATAGGTGAGAGTAGGAGCGTAGATTGACTGGTAAATTAAGAGCTTCGCCTTCCGGCTCAGCTCCTTCTTCACCACAACAGACTGGTACAGACTTGGACACGGTCGAAAGCCTTCTCCAAGTCCACAAAACGCATGTGGACTGGTTGGGCAAACTCCCACGAACCCTTGAGCACCCTGTGGAGGGTATAGAGCTGGTCCAGTGTTCCATGACTAGGTCAAAAACCGCATTGCTCCTCCTGTATCCGAGGTTTGACTAACGGTCGGACTCTCCTCTCCAGTACTCTGGAATAGACTTTCCCTGGGAGGCTGAGGAGTGTGATCCCCCTATAGTTGGAATGCTTCTTAAAAAGAGGGACCACCACCCCAGTAGCCCAGTCCAGAGGCACTGTCCCTGACCGCCACACTATGTTGCAGAGATGTGTCAGCCAAGACAGCCCCACAACATCCAGAGACTTAAGGTACTCAGGGTGAATCTCATCCACTGCCGGTGCCTTGCCACCAAGGAGCTGCTGAACTACCTCAGTGACCTCAGCTTGGGTGATGAATGAATCTACCTCTGAGTCCTCGGCCTCTGGTTCCTCTACGGAAGGCGTGTCAGTGGGATTGAGGAGCTCCTCGAAGTATTCCTTCCACCGTCCAACAATATCCCCAGTCGAGGCCAGCAACTCTCTACCTCCACTGTAAACAGTGTTGGCAGAGAGCTGATTACCCCTTCTGAGGCGCCGAACGGTCTGCCAGAATTTCCCAGAGGCCGTCCAATAGTCCTTCTCCATGGCCTCACTGAACTCCTCCCAGACCCGAGTTTTTGCTTCCGAGACCACCCCGGCTGCAGTTTGCTTGGCCTGCCGGTATGCCTCAGCTGCCTCCGGAGTCCCCCGAGCCAACCAGGCTCGATAGGGCTCCTTCTTCAGCTTGACAGCATCCCTTACTTCCAGTGACCACCACTGTGTTCGGGGATTGCCGCCACGGCACCAGAGACCTTACGGCCACAGCTCTGGATGGCTGCATCAACAATGGAGGAGGAGAACATGGTCCACTCAGACTCAATGTCCCCAACCTTCCTCGGGATCTGGTTGAAATTCTCCCGGAGGAGGGATCAGCACATTCCCAACAGACCCTCACAATACGTTTGGGCCTGCCGAGTCAGTCTGGCATCCTCCTCCGTAAGCGGATCCAACTCACCACCAGGTGGTGATCGGTTGACAGCTCCGCCCCCTCTTCACCCGAGTGTCCAAGACATGCGGCCAAAGGTCAGATGACACAACCACAAGGTCGATCATTGACCTCCGGCCTAGAGTGTCCTGGTACCACGTGTACTGATGGGCACCCTTATGCTTGAACATGGTGTTCGTTATGGACAGGCTGTGACTAGCACAGAAGTTCAGCAACAGGACACCACTCAAGTTTAGATCAGGGGGGCCGTTCCTCCTAATCACGCCCCTCCAGGTATCACTGTCATTGCCCACATGGGCGTTGAAGTCCCCCAGCAAAACTATGGAGGCCCCAGTCTGAGCACCTTCCAGCACCCCTCGCAGGGTCTCCAAGAAGGTTGGGTACTCCACACTGCCATTTGGCCCATAAGCCGAAACAACAGTGAGACACCTATCCCCTGCCCGAAGGTGCAGGGAAACAACCCTCTTGTTTACCGGGGAAAACTCTAGCACATGGCGGCTGAGCTGGGGGGCTATAAGCAAGCCCACCCCAGCCCGACGCCTCTCACCATGGGGCACTCCAGAGAAGAAGAGGGTCCAACCTCTCTCAAGGAGTTGGGTTCCAGAGCCCAGGCTGTGCGTGGAGGCAAGCCCAACTATCTCTAGCCGGTACCGCTCAACCTCCCTCACCGGCTCAGGCTCCTTCCCCCCCAGTGAGGTGACATTCCATGTCCCAAAAGCCAGATTCTTTGTCCAGGGTTTGGTTCGTCGGGGCCCCCGCCCATGACTGCTACCCAAAACATACTGCACCAGACCCTTATGCTCCTTCCTGCGGGTGGTGGGCCTACGGGAAGGTGGGCCTACGTCTTTTCTTTGGGCTGTGCCCAGCCAAGTCCTGAAGGCAAAGACTCGGCCACCAGGCGCTTGCCTGCATGCCCCAACCCCAGGCCTGGCTCCAGGGTGGGGCCCCGGTGACTCCAGTCCGGGCGATGTAACGGTCCTTGATTGAAATTCCATAAAGGTTTTGAACCGCTCTTAGTCTGACCCATCACCTAGAACCCATTTGCCTTGGGAGACCCTACCAGGAGCACTAGGTCCCTGACAACATGGCTCCTAGGTTCATTTGGGTACTCAAACCCCTCCACCACAATAAGGTGGCGGTTCAAGGAGGGGATGAATAGGCAATCCAATATTTTCCTAAATATTTTCCTGATGCTACGGACATACAGAGGTCATTGTAGTTGTTAGCATTGCATCTCCAGGTTTGGTGGTACAATTTCCACAGGTTGCATTTTCTCCATGTGATTCAGGGGTTTCCTCCCCAGTCCAAAGACATGCATTATAGGCTGTAGGCTCTCTAAATTGTCCATAGTGTGTGGGTGAGTGAGTGTAGTCTGTGATGGGTTGGCACCACCTCCAGGGTGTCCCCTGCCTTGAATCACTTGGATAGGTTTCAGTCTCCCCATGACCCAGTGTGAGATAAGAGATAAAGAAAATGGATGGATTAATGATACTAATTAATGATACTAATTCATCATTAGTAACTGCTTTAACCTGGCCAGGTTCAGGGTCAGATCATATATGAAACTAGTCTATTCCAGGGTACCATGTGCACACACACACACACACACACACACACACTCATTCATATCTGGGGGGGTTTTTTCCAACTCCAGCAATGATTCTGGAGGTAGGAAGAAACCAGAGAACCATAATGAAACTCAGGAGAACTTGCAAATCTCCACACAGACAGAATCCTAAACTCAGGAGTGAACTGAAGACCCTGGAGCTGTAAGGCAGAAACACCTACTGCACTGCTCCGCTGAAACAAAATGCAATTTAAAACCTAAAAATTGCATCATAATTTGTTTAGGAATTATTTTCTCAAAGGAAAATATTAGACTGGTTTCAACTGAATTACTCAAACCTGAAAGAACAGCTAGCACACCATCAACATCACATAATCTCACTTATATGGTTTTTCTCTGGCAAATATACAATAACAGCCTGTTTTTATGATGTCCATCCTGCTGAAGCCTGTAAATCCTGGTCATAGAGGTGTGGAAAACCCTCCTTGTTCTGACGAGCTGGTGTTTTGTCAGGCCGCTCTGACACTGACATGGCTGTGATGGAGAGCTCTGATTAAACTGGAATCCTGAAAATGGAGTTCTAAAAATGGCAGAGGACGGATAGGTCATTATGAGCAGAAGGATGTCTTCATCAGTCAGAGATAGGAGTAGGTGACAGAACACATATGTGGATACTTAACACTACACACCATCTTGTTTAACTCCACTCAGAGACACACATGAGATCAGAGACATTAGACAGAAACAAAAAATAGCCTTTAGTCCCTGTTTATATTTGGATAGACATGTCAACTAATTCTTATTGGCACTCAAACATGTACGTCAAATGGTGTCTAAGCAAAATTTAGTGGCTTCATAAAAAGTTGTGACTTTCTTCATTTAATGTCATTTCACATGTCCTTCATATTTCATGCATGTTATTTTACATAGGTGGCACAGTGTGTCATTGTGACTTTCATTTCAAGCAGAAAGAAATGTACCACTAGCTAGGGACTCCCCTTTTAAAACGAGAAACGAGTTTCAGATCCATCACTGTCACCCATCAAATAAAATTACCACATTGCCACAGATAATCATTTGGCGATTCAACAGTGACACTGGAACAAACCCAGACAGCATGTTGGCACTGGTGATTGTCAAAGCAAATAGTTATATAATAATTCCTAAAATAGAATGATGCAAAAACAAACAAGGTTTATTCTTTGTTTTCTTTGATAAAGATAGATAGATAGATAGATAGATAGATAGATAGATAGATAGATAGATAGATAGATAGATAGATAGATAGATAGGTAGATAGGTAGATAGATAGATAGATAGATAGATAGATAGATAGATAGATAGATAGATAGATAGATAGACAGACTGATCTGGCATAACAATATGAGCACAGACAGGTGAAGTGAATAACACTGATTATCTCCTCATCATGGAACCTGTTAGTGGGTGGGATATATTAAGCAGCAAGCAAACATTTTGTCCTCAAAGTTGATGTGTTAGAAGTGCCACATTGTGATGGCTAGACAACTGAATCAGAGTATTTTCAAAACTGCAGCTCTTGTAGGGTGTTCCCGGTCTGCAGTGGTCAGTATCTATCAAAAGTGTTCCAAGGAAGGAACAGTGGTGAGATGATAGATAGATAGATAGATAGATAGATAGATAGATAGATAGATAGATAGATAGATAGATAGATAGATAGATAGATAGATAGATAGATAGATAGATAGATAGATAGATAGATAGATAGATACCAGCCCATCTGCCTCCAACAACCATGCCATGGTTAAAGTCCCAGAGATCACATATTTTTCTTGATTCTAATGTTTGTTATCAAAATTAACTGAAGCTTTTGGCCTGTATCTGTATAATTTTATGCATTGTTCTGCTGTCACATGGATGATTAGACAGCTACATAAATGAGCAGGTGTACAGATGTTGGTGCATGGTGAGTATATCTATCAGGGGTGTCCAATCTTATCTGAAAGGGTCGGTGTGGGTGCAGGTTTCCATTCTAATCAATCAGAAGCCACATCTGAGTCTACTGAAAGCCAAGATAAACTGATTAAACAGGTGGATACAGGTGGATTCAGGTGTAGCTGCTGCTTGATTGGAATAAAAACCTGCACCCACACCAGCCCCTTGCGGATAAGATCGGACACCACTGGTATGCATAAATGCACACACACATACACACTTTCATTACAGTATAGGATTTGGCAGGTTACAGTTCATAGAATCAAATATAACTAACCACATACTATGGATGATCTGCACACTGACTAATTGGTGTAATATCTTACACATGCCTCTTACATAGCCTAATACATAATCAGACATTTTTTAAATAATTTTTCGCATTGTAATTTCCTTTAATTGCACTGTTTATCTCAAACAAAACATTTTCAATTACAGCACTAATTCTATAATATGAGAATGATACTCTGACCCACATAAATCTCTGATTCATGTTCGTATACTAAAAATCGTATGATCTTGCTTTACCTCAATGTTAGATTATAACCTTTGACTTACAGTTACTTATTCCTCCAATAACACATATCAATTTTTAAACAGGCTACCAATTACCAGCACATTATCATATATATCAGACGATCCTGGGTCGATTGGGGCTATTAGCATGCTAAGTGGAATGTCCTTTCCTTGTGCAAATGTCAGCAGATATAGATGGGCACCTGAGGTGGACTATTTTTATAGTGATTTAGCTGAGGTTTGATAAAGTACAGAGTGTGTTCCTACTTTCTACAAACTCTGGCTCATTATACCAGTGAGTAGGCACATTGGAAGTTGAGCGTGGGCTGAGCATTAGCCCGCTGTGGGCCACCAATAAACAGCGCATTAGATGCTGCCAGAAAATCAGGGAGTTTATTTCCATGTGTTTGATGGATGTCACCAGTATAACAGATTCTCTCATCTGGCTTGGAAAAGCTTCACCATCAGCCGGTTGTTTTTCTCTGAGAATCAAATCATTGTATGTAATATTTGTAGCAGAAATGCATGGTCAAGGATTTTTTTCAGTGGCTTCATATTTGTCATAGAATACTCTTTACAAGTACAAATAAACATGCTTTTGTGTGTTAGTTTATCCATAGTATTTACTATTCCTCGAGCATGAATATTCAGAGATAATGAGACAGAAAAGTTATTCAGATTACATCTCTAGAATCCTCACCAACTAAACAGAAAGGTTTGAAATTTGAACTTTGCGATCCTGCTGTGACTGCACCTGCATGCACTTGAATTTGTTGATTTATTGGAATGCTAATTGAAATGGAAATTGCTGTTACTGGCTGTTGCTCTTCTGCGTATGATCAATAAAATGCTGCCAGATTAACGTCACAGTTTACTGACAAGCTTGAGAAGCCGATGTTAACTGTTACAGTAATCTAATTATTTCTCACAGAAAGATTAAGGCGGTCTGACCAAAGAAGTATGATCAGAAATGTCATGCAAGCAGGTCTGAAGGTCAGAAGGCCAAAGTTTATCCTGTCAAAAGGTCAAGTGAAAATAATGATGAATGCATATGCACATAATGAATGACAATGTCTTCTAAAATTAAATGAGTATTCATCAATTCTAAATTATGCTAATAAAATCAGAACTGGAAAGTTGTAGACAGCCTTGCTAATCTTTGTTAACACATTTTGACTGACTCGGGGTAAAGCAGTTTCAAACAAATTAAACAGAATAAACATTCAAATGTAATTACCAATTCAAATGGATCCAAATTGGATCTGGTTTCATTCTCACAGAAACGCCTGTTCTCTGCGGTACAATTGTCACTTCAGTGCATTCAGTGTAATTCATCTTAATTCAATTCATTGCAATTGCTGTTATACTTAGATGCAAGTCCAACAGCATATGAAATAGCTCACTTTAATATTCACGCGAAGTAGCATGAGCATTAAAATGATGTGTATTGGTAACAATAAAACTTATTTCTTGCATCACAGACGAATCTAGATGTGAATATCATGAAATGAAAACTGAAATTAAGGGGCTCAGTTGCTTAGTGGTTATCATGTTTGCCTTGCACCATGGCAGTTTGGGGGTTTGTTTCCTGCCTCTGCTCTGTGTGTAGAGTTTGCGTGTTCTGCCTGTGCTTTTGGATTTCTTCCACCAGTCCAAAAACATGCATTCTAGGCTGATTGGCATCTCTATATTGTTTCTAGTGTGTATTGTCCATGCCCCTGAGTCCCCTAGGTTAGGTTCCAGGTTCGTTGCAAGCCAGTGTCAGATAAGCAGTCAAGAAAATGGACGGAAAGCTGAAATTTATATCTATCATCCCATCTTTTGATCCTAAATGTCTTTTTAGAAGAAAAAGCCTTCCTTGTCACATACACATTACTGCAAAGTGAAATTCTTTCTTCATATATATCAGCTTTGGAAGTGATGCAGCACCCTTGGAGCAGAAATGGTTAAGGGCTTTGCTCAGGGGCCTAACAGTGGCAGCTTGGTAGTGCTGGGGCTTGAACCTCAACCTTGTGATCAACAATCTAGTGCCTTACCCACATGCACGATCACCACTATCTTAAGCATATAGCAAAAACAAAAGGATTCACCCTGCCGTTCCAGTACTTTTGAAGGGGACAGTTAGTACACTTAGACAATTTGTGATTTTTTTAGATTATTCTGTTACACAGACTTACCCCATTTGAATGAATAGAACAGAGAGGTTTCATATTATTGTAATCATTTCATTTCTTACATATTTTTGTGTAGTCTCCAGGTTCCCTGCAACACTAAGGGTAAGTGGTACAGAAAATGGATGGATAATGTATTTATTTGAAGCATATTTTAAATACACTAAAATTAGAAAAATGTAACCAAGGAATCTGTGTTTAGAACATTTGCTTCACACCTCCAGATCTAGGGGTTTAATTCCTGCCTCCACCATGTGTATATGGAGTTTGCATGTTCTCCCTGTGCCTATAGGGTTTCCTCTGGGTACTCCAGTTTGCTTCCCCAGTCCAAAGACATGCGTTGTAGGGGACTGGAATCTCTAAATTATCAGTATTGTGTGTGATTGTGCCCTACGATAGAATGGGATAGGCTCCAGGTTTTCTCAGAACCCAGTAGGATAAGCAGTGTGGATGGATGGATGGATGGATGGATGGATGGATGGATGGGTGGGTGGATGGATAACCAAGGAAGGGGTATAAGTGAAGCATGAAGTGTTTACTATTAAATATAAGTCTAGTAAAGTGAGAAATTACCATTTTATTAAATCTAGATCCAATTTAAATGGAAAATGCCAAAATATTTATCACTAGAGAATGGTTAGAGTTCAGAGTTTTAGATAAGATTATCAGAGTAGAGTATGGTAGCATACAGTTATTTATGCATTACAGTTAATACTAGCATCATCTATTATATTTGATGTAGATTTCCTTATTTAATTGCTATTCTGTATCAGTTTGTTTGATCTGTGGTAATAGTGTTGATTCAACTGTAATAAAACACAAACTTCAGCGGTTCAAATACTTTTGACTGGCAATGAATTCTCATGATTTCTCCATTTATCTGAGGTTTAAACAATCATTTGGAAATAATATTACAAAACATGGGACTTGTTGTATTCTTTACCTTTTCTTAAAACTGAAAAAGTTGTGAATGTAGCAAAAAAAATTAGATCCACAAATGTCAAAATTTCACATAATCACCTCTGAAATTTTGAAAATGGACAAACTTGATTATTTCAGTCCACAAAATGTAAAAGTTATTATATTTTTATTAGATGAGATTATTAGAATACCTAGAGACATTAATCTTCTTGCCTTCACCCACGCCCTCCTCCACACACACACACACACATGCACACAATTTTATGTATGAGATGAGTTCTCACTCTGGCAGAATCATTATTCTTGTTTCACCCCTCCAAATAATTTTCACAGCATTGAGATTTTAACAAAGACTTGTCATTTCACAGGCAAGAAATAAAATATTCAAAATGACAGATCATTTCCATTCAAATCATCCAAATGAGTCACATAAAATCTGGGTCATGATTCAGAGAGGGGGAAAGTAGCAGAATGTAATCATATTGGTCAGAAACAGTGAGAGTCAGTGGCATTCTCCTTGTAAAGAAAAACACACACCATTCAAGTCAAAATTTGGTATGTAAGACAACAGAATGCTTTGCTCTCAGCGATATTTTAATGTCATCAGCATTTGTGAGTTTACTTTCATGATGATAAACTAAGATAGCATATAAGCTCAGCTCTCTTGGGGACATTTTGCGCTTGATTTTTCAATTTCACACGTACTGATAACTGAAGTACCGCTATAGGGATTAAACAACCACTCACCAGATGTCTTTTATATGCAGTTACTTGTAATGTTCAACTTCACAACATGAAATGAGATTTTTAACCTTGACTCACTACAGCATATGCTTAACATAAAAAAAAACCTTAATATTATCCCTAGTACTTTATAGTCATGTTAAATGCTAAATGCCATGTAACATATCCATTTTAATAGGTCAAGTTGACTAAAACAGGGTTTTTTCCCTCTTGATCAATTTTAACTAACATCTCACACCATATAAGAGGTTAATGTCCACTCTGTCCTTCTGGAAGTCAGTGATAGCAATATAATGAACTGAGGATAAATCTGGAGGCATGGCAGGTGCTGCGTATTTACAGGGCCTCTCCTATGGAGAGTGACATTTGGTTGGCTTGTTTACTCAGCCAGCATAATGGAAAGTGATAGTGACAGGGAATGAGAGGTCGGAAATTGGACTGAAATCACCAGACACTGTGAGCTGATGGCTCTCAAGCGTTTCCCATTTTAATTCCGCATCCTTCAGACTATATCTGTGCACACAGCCATCATCCACTGGGACAACTACCACATGATGGTTACTATTCACTCCTGTTTGGCAGTCCAGATAAGGAAATTCATATAGAAAGAAAACAACCAGGTGAGAGGTAAACGATACTTAACAAATCTGTTCCGTATTCATCTCATTTCCATATTGACACAGGGAACTTGAAGTAGCTTGAATGACAAAATGAAAAGTAAACAAGATTCGCTTTGCTTCAATCAGAGCAATCATTTTAAGAAGGTTTTGTAACAGTATTGGGTTTGCCTCATGCCTCATATAACGAGGCTTTTACCGTAAATGTATCAAAATTGCTTTCATCTTTGTCACCTAAAATGAATCATAGCGTTGAAGAGAAAGTTCTTCTGTCATTTTGATCGATGAATATAGGTTTTGATGTATAGTATTTGTCTCAGAGAAGAATTGAGATTTGTTTTCATTGGAAACAATCACACTGGGTCTTGATGAGAAATGCCTATCCGCCTGAACTCTGCAATTTTAGCCTGAGTGGTGGCGTGGTAAGTTGTCCTATTCTCACTAATGTCTTCTGTGCTAGTATTTTGCAGGCGAGAAAGTGTCAGGTTCAGAGACTGACAGGCTCTTAGGCATGTAATCCACAAATGTGACATCAGCTTTTGCTCTGAGGAGATCCTTCTCTTAGCCTAGCTCTGACAGGAAATTGCCAGGCCCCTTCTCCTCATTGTTACTTTTATCTCTTTCAATTCTATAGCTTGCTCTCTCTCTCTCTCTCTCTCTCTCTCTCTCTCTCTCTCTCTCTCTCTCTCTCTCTCTCTCTCTTTCATTATTAATATGATAATGCACTGATAATGCTCTGTGTCATATTTTTATGGTGCACAAGTGTGTGTGCAAGCAAAACAGAGCTAAATCGCCCTTTGATTTTGCAGTGTCTCTTCAAAGCACCTGGAAATGTCTACTCCTTGCTATTCCTTTAATATACTCATGTAGCCTAAAATAAAATTGCCTGCATCTTTAACACTGCTAATTCAGCACACATCTGCTTGACAGTAATTCATCTTGTACATGCTCTCTGCTGTGCTGTCGGGCTTCAGTGAGCATCTCAGGTGTATCTCCTGTGCAACCCCCAACCACCACACACACAGCTAAATGCACAATTTAGGTTCCCAGAGTGCAAATGTGAGCCCATTAGTCTGGAATGATAAAGAGAGTTCGAGTAGGATCTACGGGTAGGAAGGAGGTTAATGTTGTATGTCGAGCTATTAGTGTTTGCCATTACATTCTATTCAGTCACACACCCACTAATGCATTCTTAGGGCCAGAGTGCTCTTAAGGTACTAACTGACTTCATTTATTAGAACACTCCTCTTATTTGTCATGGCTGGTATTTCTTATGTACTAATAAAATCTTCTAATGAGGGTTGCAGAAGAGATTACGGAGTGTGAGTAAGATGTGAAATTCTAATAGCCACTGGATAATTTAATGTACTTCTCAAAAGACACCGAAAAACACTTAGTGTATATTTTCACACTGTGGTTTCCTGCCAAAAAAAAGCTCATTCAAAATGTCTCATTGAAACAACAAGAAGAAAAAGGGAACAAGTAGGAAAGTGTTGAATGGAGAGAATTCTTGCCCAGAGCTAAGGATGATTTCCAGCAAAGCTTCACAAAATCTTGTGAAATGCTGTTACACATCTCATCAGATTCATCAAGTGCTGCACATGGAACCTTTCCTAGAATTGTCAGAGCTGTAGACTGCTTTTGCAGTGTGTGCAACTATATTTGCTGTACTTTTTCACATGTAGTTATATTGCTCATTGTGTTAATGGTCTCTGTGCAGTTGGAGATAACAAATAGCACCTTCTCAGATCAATAGTTTACTGTCTGTACTTTAAGTGACCTCTACTTTATCTTGGGAGTGTTTCAATTTCTATCTAGCAGTCATTGTGTTTGGGTAATGGAAGCTGTAAATGCACAGACCAAACCCGACAGACACTAAAATGCACAGCAGAGAAGAGGAACGCCATGTTTTGTGCTATTTCTTACACATACATCCAAAATACAAATTGCTACATTAGACTTTATGGTTTATGATGGTAATAAAACACACGTAATCTCATACATGATGTAAAAATGATTCGTGTAGGTTCGCAATCAGAGCTATGTAGCACTAAAGACTTATAATAGGAAGCATCTTATATCAGTGAACAGTTCATGAACAGCCTGTGCTCATCAGGGAGGAAATGGAAATGTTGCAGCATGTTGACACTCATTTTTATCCAGCATGTCACAAAATTCATGGCAGCTATTATTGTTCTGTGTATAAAAGATTCTACATTATGGTATACTTTATTATTCACTATACCTTATAGCTTGGTAGCACACAGGAAATATTTATATATATATATATATATATATATATATATATATATATATATATATATATATATATACAGAAGGCATTAACATCTGTGGTAGAGTAATATTTTTTAAAACAAAAGGGCAGTATAATTAGTCAACCTGCCAAACAGTGTAGTGTGGTTCATTTGTACTGAAGGATACAATTGAAATTTTTCAAAATCATTTTTCAGCCATTCAACGAGTTCAAAAAAATATGGATTTCACATTTTCAAAAATGTGTTAACTCATTTCAGTCAACAATTTCTGATATCAAAAATTGCTTCTTGTTGAAAATTGTGGAAATCAATTGTGCATTTTTCATAACCTATAATGGATAGTTAAAATGGTGTTTACAGCAAGAGATGTTAAATCAATTATCACATTAATACCAAAATAATGTGGTTTCTGGAGTGTATAAAAATTACAAAATTCTTTTGCACAGCCAATGTTGTTATACTCCACTTTGCACATATTTATGTACATTTTGTGTAAATGTTTATATCCAGAAAGGTTTTTGTTGTCCTGGATATGATAGATATTGCAACGTTTGTATATTTTGTTTATTGCACAAGTGCACCTCCAGGGTTAAACTTTGACTGCTATTACTACCCTGTTTGCATGTTCTACCAGCGTATTGTAGGTGTCTAAACTGTTCATAGTGTTTGCATCCTCTCTAGTGTGTCCAAGTCCACTGAGATAGGTTCCGAGTTCCCTGCAACACTGTGTAGGATAAACAGTACAGAAGATGGATGGATGGATGGATGGATGGATGGATGGATGGATGGATGGATGGATGGATGGATGGATGGATATTTTGTATATTAGGATGTATATTTTAGTATATGCCCCAGTATTTGTCACTAGAGTTTCCATAAGTATTTCAGTGTGCAGTTTTCCATGTCAACTGTACAAATGATACAAACTGCATCACAGTACCATAGAGTACAACAACTGCACAGTGTGTGACCATAAGGCTCTACAATGGCTAGTGAAAAAGCTCAACACACCACAGGAACACAGCTGCCCAATATTACAGATATTTATAAAAAATAAAAAAAAAAGGTGTTGCTTGCAGAGAGTGAGAGGTATTATCAGGGACATCACGATCCATCACCATGGACTGTTTGCACATCTTCCATCAGGAAAACACTACAAAAGTCTGTGCTGTCACACAGAATGACTCATTAACAGCTTCTTCCCGAGCTGTATTGCTGTCAAGTCAAATTAAGAAGCTTTTATTGTTATTTAAACTATATATAGCTGATGCAGTACATAGTAAAATGAAACAATGTTCCTCCAGGACCATGGTGCTAGATAAAGACTCAGGGCTTCAGAAAATAACAAAGAACTAGCAAATAAATCACTCAGTTCCACATGAAGTGCATGTGTGCAAAACAGACACTTCGAAACACTTCTATACACCACTGTAAACTAAAATACACTATGTTACACTAAATACACTACAGTACACTACAATACTCTACAATACACTTCAATAAACTGTGATACAATGCAATATATTACAATACACTACAATAAACTACGATACACTAAATACACTACAGTACACTACAATACACTAATCTAGCCATGGGGGTCACAGTCCAGTGACTTCTGTGCCGGTCCCAAGCCCGGATAAATAGAGAGGGTTGCGTCAGGAAGGGCATCCGGCATAAAACATTGCCAAATTTAACTATGCGAATCGTCAGTACTCTGAATTTCATACCGGATTGGTCGAGCCCCGGGTCAACAACAACCGCCATTCGTGCCGTTGACCTACAGGGCCGGTGGAAATTGGGCTACTGTTGGTCGAAGAAGTAGAGGAGGGAGGAGAGTGCGCAGACAGAGAGAGAAGAGGAAACGCAAGAGTGTAGGCCTGAGAATAGGAACTCTGAATGTTGGTACTATGACAGGGAAAGGTAGAGAGCTGGCTGATATGATGGAGAGAAGAAAGGTGGATATACTGTGTGTACAGGAGACCAGGTGGAAGGGTAGCAAGCCTCGTAGTATAGGAGAAGGATTCAAGATGTTTTATTATGGTGTGGATAGTAAGAGAAATGGTGTAGGTGTGGTCCTGAAGGAGGAGTTTGTGAGGAATATTCTGGAGGTGAAGAGAGTGTCAGACAGGGTTATGAGTCTGAAGTTAGAGATTCAAGGGGTGATGTTGAATGTTGTTAGTGGTTATGCCCCACAGGTAGGTTGTGAGTTAGAGGAGAAAGAGAGATTCTGGAGTGAATTAGATGAGGTGATGGAGAGTATTCCCACGGGTGAGAGAGTGGTGATAGGAGCAGATTCTAATGGGCATGTTGGTGAGGGGAACAGAGGTGATGAGGAGGTGATGGGCAAGTTTGGAGTTAAGGAAATGAACCTAGAAGGACAGATGGTAGTGGACTTTGCTAAGAGGATGGACATGGCTGTGGTTAACACTTATTTTCAGAAGAGGGAGGAGCATAGAGTGACTTACAAGAGTGGAGGTAGGAGAACACAGGTAGACTACATCCTATGTAGAAGAGGCAATCTGAAAGAGATAAGTGACTGAAAAGTGGTAGTGGGAGAGAGTGTAGCCAGACAGCATAGGATGGTGGTGTGTAGGATGACTTTGATGGTCTGTAAGAAGAAGAGGTCAAAGATAGAGAAGAAAACCAAGTGGTGGAAGCTGAAAAAGGAGGAATGTTGTGAGGAATTTAGATAGAAGTTGAGGCAGGCTCTGGGTGGTCAGGTAGTGCTGCCAGATGACTGGGAAACTACAGCAGAAGTGATCAGGGAGACAGGGAGAAAGGTGCTGGGTGTGTCATCTGGAAGGAGGAAAGAAGATAAGGAGACTTGGTGGTGGAATGAGGAAGTTCAGGATAGTGTCCAGAGGAAGAGGCTAGCCAAGAAGAAGTGGGACATGGACAGGACTGAAGAGAATAGACAGGAATACAAGGAGTTACAGTGCAGAGTGAAGAGGGAGGTGTCTATGGCCAAGCAGAAGGCATATGACGAATTGTACACTAGGTTAGACACTAGAGAAGGAGAGAAGGACTTGTACAGGTTAGCTAGGCAGAGGGATCGAGATGGGAAGGATGTGCAGCAAGTTAGAGTTATTAAGGATAGAGATGGAAGGGTGCTCACAAGTGAGGAGAGTGTACAGAGGAGATGGAAGGAGTACTTTGAGGAGCTGATAAATGAGGAAAATGAGAGGGGGAAAAGAGTAGAAGGGGTGAACTCTGTGGAACAGAAAGTAGATAAGATTAGAAAGGATGAAGTCAGGAAGGCTTTGAAGAGGATGAAAAGTGGAAACGCAGTTGGTCCTGACGACATCCCGGTGGAGGTCTGGAAGTGTCTGGGAGAGGCAGCAGTGGAATATTTAACTAGTTTGTTCAACAGGGTTTTAGAGAGTGAGAGGATGCCTGAGGAATGGAGAAGAAGTGTGTTAGTGCCGATCTTTAAGAATAAGGGTGACATGCAGAGTTGCAGCAACTATAGGGGGATAAAGTTGATGAGCCATACAATGAAGCTATGGGAAAGAGTAGTGGAAGCTAGGTTAAGGAAGGTAGTGGAAATTTGTGAGCAGCAGTATGGCTTCATGCCCAGAAAGAGCACAACGGATGCAATTTTTGCTCTGAGATTTTTGATGGAGAAGTATAGGGATGGTCAGAGGGAGTTGCACTGTCTGTTTGTAGACTTGGAGAAAGCGTATGACAGGGTGCCAAGAGAAGAGCTGTGGTACTGTATGAGGAAGTCAGGAGTAGCGGAGAAGTATGTCAGAGTGGTGCAGGACATGTATGAGAGGAGCAGGACAGTGGTGAGGTGTGCTGTAGGTCAGACAGAGGAGTTCAAAGTGGAGGTGGGACTGCATCAGGGATCGGCTCTGAGCCCCTTCCTGTTTGCTATAGTGATGGACCAGTGTGTCAGAGGAGGTCAGACAGGAGTCTCCTTGGACAATGATGTTTGCAGATGACATTGTGATCTGTAGTGAGGACATATGGGGGACAAAGTTAGGGAGATCAGATTAAGGTGATTTGGACATGTTCAGAGGAGGGAGAGTGAGTATATTGGTAGGATTATGTTGGACATGGAGCTGCCAGGCAGGAGGCAAAGAGGAAGGCCAAAGAGGAGGTTTATGTATGTAATTAATGAGGATATGAAGCTAGTGGGTGCAAGTGTTGAGGATGCAGAAGATAGGGATAGGTGGAGAGAGATGATTCGCTGTGGCGACCCCTGAAGGGAAAAGCCGAAAGAAGAAGAAGACACTACAATACACTACAATACACTAAATACACTAAATACACTACAGTACACTACGATACGCTAAATACACTACAATACACTACGTTACACTAAATACACTACGATACACTAAATATACTACAATACACTACAATACACTACAATACACTACAATACACTACGATACGCTAAATGCACTAAATACACTACAATACACTATGATACACTACTAAACACTACGATACACTAAATACATTACAATATAATACGATACATTACAATAAATTGCAATATACTTCGATACAATACGATACACTAAATACACTACATACACTAAATATACTACAATACACTAAATACACTACAATACACTACAATACACTACAATACACTACGATACGCTAAATGCACTAAATACACTACAGTACACTATGATACACTACTAAACACTACAATACACTAAATACACTACAATACATTACAATATACTACGATACATTACAATAAATTGCAATATACTTCGATACAATATGATACACTAAATACACTACATACACTAAATATACAATACACTAAATACACTACAATATACTACAATACACTACAATACACTGCGATACGCTAAATGCACTAAATACACTACAATACACTATGATACACTAAATACACTAAGATACACTACAAAACACTACGATACACTACATACACTAAATATACTACAATACACTAAATACACTACAATACACTACGATTCACTAAATGCACTAAATACACTACAATACACTATGATACACTACTAAACACTACGATACACTACAATACATTACAATATACTACGATACATTACAATAAATTGCAATATACTTTGATACAATATGATACATTAAATACACTACATACACTAAATATACAATACACTAAATACACTACAATATACTACAATACACTAAAATACACTACAATACACTACGATACACTAAATGCACTAAATACACTACAATACACTAAGATACACTAAATACACTACGATACACTACGATACACTAAATACACTACGATACACTAAATACACTACAATACACTACAGTACACTACAATACACTACCATACGCTAAATGCAGTAAATACACTACAATACACTACGATACACTAAATACACTACAATACACTATGATACACTAAATTCACTGTGATACACTAAATACACTACGATACACTATGATACACTAAATACACTACAATACACTAAATACACTACGATACACTAAGTACACTACAATATATTACAATACACTACAATACACTACCATACGCTAAATGCAGTAAATACACTACAATACACTACGATACACTAAATACACTACGATACACTATGATACACTAAATTCACTGTGATACACTAAATACACTACGATACACTACGATACACTAAATACACTACAATGCACTATGATACACTAAATACACTACAATACACTAAATACACTACGATACACTAAGTACACTACAATATATTACAATACACTACAACACACTACCATACACTATGATACGCTAAATGCACTAAATACACTACAATACATTATGATACACTAAATACACTACGATACACTAAATACACTACAATGCACTATGATACACTAAATACACTAAATACACTACGATACATTACAATACACTAAATACACTACAATACAATACAATACAATACACTAAATACACTACATACACTACTAAATGCTACGATACACTAAAAACACTACGATACATTACAATACACTACTATATACTGCAATACACTAAACACACTACAATACAGTAGTGTACAAAGAGCAGCTCTGAACTAACTGCCAGAACTAACTTCCATATAACTGAAAAATTGGAACTACTAAACTAAACTAAATATTACATTACCTCTATTATCTGCAATTAGGTGTCATTATTGTTATCTGAATTTACCGTAATCACTGTATGGATCTGCTGTATCATATTGCATACATCATACTGTTTATCTCTTCCTGTATCCTGTTTATCTCGTCTTATTGCCTCCTAATTTTTATTTATTTTATTTATTCATTACTGTTACACATCATATTCTTTGCACTGGTTGGATGTTAACTGCAATTTATTGCCTCTGTACTCATACTCTGACAATGACAATAAAATTCAACCTAATGCAAATCAATTGTTGTGAAGGACACTTTCCTCGTGTTTAAAATGTTTTTTATCTGGACATAATGGACACAAAATTTGCCCTGTTATCCATCAGCAAGTTAACATCACATTTGTCAATTTATAAATATAAATGCAGCATTTTATTTTGGCATATACTGCACTCCAGTTGCTGAATATTGAAATTTATTTTGATGTATTTACATTTGCCATATTTGGTATTATGTATAAAAGGTATTTTTGCCCGTCCCAGCATGATAACCAGGTGTGCATGGCAGTCTCATATGGACCGGGAGTGATAGTGTGATCTTGAGTGCATTCCTGCTCAGTGCCCTGAAGTGCTCAAGACTGCTTTCATATTCGTGCCATCATTCAGATCCGCCCCCTCCATCTGCCTTTTTCCTCAAGCTCTCTCAGCTCTCCATCACAAAAGAAGCAGAAAGAAGGTGTAAAGTGTTTCCAGCTTACCTGCTTCAGCTCTGCATCCTATCATGTACTCATGGCAACTTAATGATCTCTGCTTTCACTGCTTGACTTCAAGCCCTGTATCTCATTAAATCTTTACCATGTGCAGCCCTTGTAAAGTGTGTTATCTTCTTTGTTAGTGAGACTAACAGCAAAATAGTCACTTGAAGTAATTATCATGTAAAATTCTGAATTATATTGTTTCACCACTGGTCTAATGGGCCTTAATAGGTTCTGGTCTGATAATCTGATGAAGCCCCATACTGTATATATAGGGGAGGGGGTTTACTAGAGGATCAGCCTGCCTAATTAGTATGTATATGACAGGCTTAGATTTGCATCTCATTCATTACTCATCATAATTAAATTATGGTATGGAATTTGCTGTATACCATATTTCCCTTTTACTGAAAGAATGATTTAAATCTACACAAGAAAGATTTAAATCTACACCATCCAATTTGGCTTCATTAAGTCTGCATAAATTTCATTACAGATCTGTCTGGAAACATGACTTAAGATCAGAGTTGCCCCGGCAGTAAACCACTTCAAGATTATAGTCCAGTCAACTTAAATTACTACCACTAAATCTAAATGACTGGAGACCATCACACACATATATCTTCTAGCCGAATACTTCTTCCAATTATCAGTGCAGGTCATTCACAGTCATGCATTAGCTGACAGGTTGAGAGGCCATTTGGACATGTGGTATAGAGGAGCAGATGTTAGGCATGTCAGGAGGGGCAGGATAAAACTGTGGGGGATTGTGGCATTCTTGTGCCCTTTTTCACTTCCCAGTCCACATCACTGAGCATATTTACTTCTAACAGAGATTGTGTTACACACACACACACACACACACACATACACACACACACACACACACACACACACACACACACACACACACACAAGCATGTGGCTCAGAAACATGGGCATAAAGGCATAAAACACCCTCAGATGTAACTACACAAAAACACATGGCACACTGAGCCAGATACACAAAAACTGACTCAATTTTTCTTACACTTACACATGAAATTAAAGTGGGTAGATGTGTAAATCTCATTAACCAAATCAATTTAGAAAAGAATCATTAACTAAACATATTGTAATAACCTATTGTTTCCAGCTTGATGAATTGCAAATTATTGCTGAAAATTTTCAACAAAATCAATAAAATCCATTTATAATTACTCAACAATCAAACCAGTGAAAGCGTGAATGTTGTCTAGACGTGTATGTGAGCCATATTAATGAACAATGTAAAATGATTGGAATGCCCTTTCAGATACTGTAACCCGAATTCTAAAGCTAACATTGGATGTGTGTGTATGTGTGGGTGTGCATGCTTTATAAAGTCCCATCCATGAGATAATATCAGCTATAATCTCTTTCTGCCATTTAACTTAATTCTTTTGAAGTTTTTTTCTTTTCTCATTTTGGCTGACCCATTTCCCTATACTTGAATAATGTTCTAGATAAACCCATAAATTGTGCATGCTCATTAATGATGTTTTTTTCCATTATGTAACTAGGTTACTTGTCAAATGATGAATAACAGATGATGACTCTACATACAATCATTTATTAAAATCTAATGATGCAGTGACTTTCTTGGTCTTTAAACAATGTGTGAGTTAATTACATTCATGAAGCAAAAAGCAGCTCTGCCTGGTCTTACACCGATTCATTACGTACACTCACTGTCCACTTTATTAGAAACACTTGAAAACCTGCACATTATTGCAGTTATCTAATCAGCCAATGATGTTTCAGCAGCACCATGTATAAAATCACACAGATACAGTTAAAAAAAGAAGAAGCTGCTTCCTGTTCGGGGTCGCCACAGCAGACCAACTGGTCCGCACAACAACTTGGCACAGGTTTTACGCCGGATGCCCTTCCTGCCGCAACCCTCCCATTTTTTTTTTTCCGGGCTTGGGACCGGCACTGCATCCAGTGGCTGGGGTTGAGGCATTGGCTGGAATCGAACCCGGGCCTTTCGCATGATAGGCGAGAAACCTACCACTGAGCCACCAATGCCTCTCAGATACAGTTAAAAAAGCTTCGGTTAATATTTACATCAAACATCAGAATAGGGAAAAATGTGATCTCTGTAACTTTTTTGTGTTTTTAAATAAAATGGTGTGAAAAATAATAAACATTGAGTGAGTGACAGTTTTGTAGGTGGAAACACTTTGTCGATGAGGTCAGAGGAAATGGCCAGATGTCAGAAGCTGTCAGGAAAGATATAGTAACTCATATAATCATCCTTTATAATCACGCTGAGCAAAAAGCATCACACAGAAAAGCACACACAAAACAATGAGATACAAACCCGATTCCAAAAAAGTTGGGACACTGTACAAATTGTGAATAAAAACAGAATGCAATGACGTGGAAGTTTGAAATTTCAATATTTTATTCAGAATACAACATAGATGACATATCAAATGTTTAAACTGAGAAAATGTATCATTTTAAGGGAAAAATAAGTTGATTTTAAATTTCATGGCATCAACACATCTCAAAAAAGTTGGGACAAGGCCATGTTTACCACTGTGTGGCATCCCCTCTTCTTTTTATAACAGTCTGCAAACATCTGGGGACTGAGGAGACAAGTTGCTCAAGTTTAGGAATAGGAATGCTGTCCCATTCTTGTCTAATACAGGCTTCTAGTTGCTCAACTGTCTTAGGTCTTCTTTGTCGCATCTTCCTCTCTATGATGCGCCAAATGTTTTCTATGGGTGAAAGATCTGGACTGCAGGCTGGCCATTTCAGTACCCGGATCCTTCTTCTACG
Source organism: Hemibagrus guttatus (assembly GCA_033459395.1). Classification (NCBI taxonomy): domain Eukaryota; kingdom Metazoa; phylum Chordata; class Actinopteri; order Siluriformes; family Bagridae; genus Hemibagrus; species Hemibagrus guttatus. The sequence goes on along the minus strand of JAUCMX010000009.1, from coordinate 17,514,020 downwards.
CAGCCATGATGTAGTAATTGATGCAGTATTTGGTCTGGCATTGTCATGTTGGAAAATGCAAGGTCTTCCCTGAAAGAGACGACGTCTGGATGGGAGCATATGTTGTTCTAGAACTTGGATATACCTTTCAGCATTGATGGTGCCTTTCCAGATGTGTAAGCTGCCCATGCCACACGCACTCATGCAACCCCATACCATCAGAGATGCAGGCTTCTGAACTGAGCGCTGATAACAACTTGGGTTGTCCTTGTCCTCTTTAGTCCCATTTTTGACATGGCGTCCCAGTTTTCTTCAGATTTTGAACTTCAAATTTTAAATGAGCCTTAGCCCAGAGAAAACGCCTGCGCTTCTGGATCATGTTTAGATATGGCTTCTTTTTTGACCTATAGAGTTTTAGCCGGCAACGGCGAATGGCACGGTGGATTGTGTTCACCGACAATGTTTTCTGGAAGTATTCCTGAGCCCATGCCATTACAGTAGCATTCCTGTATGTGATGCAGTGCCGTCAAAGGGCCCGAAGATCACGGGCATCCAGTATGGTTTTCCGGCCTTTACCCTTACGCACAGAGATTGTTCCAGATTCTCTGAATCTTTGGATGATATTATGCACTGTAGATGATGATAACTTCAAACTCTTTGCAATTTTTCTCTGAGAAACTCCTTTCTGATATTGCTCCACTATTTTTTGCCGCAGCATTGGGGGACTTGTCTTGAATTCTGAGAGACACTGCCACTCTGAGAGGCTCTTTTTATACCCAATCATGTTGCCAATTGACCTAATAAGTTGCAAATTGGTCCTCCAGCTGTTCCTTATATTTACATTTAACTTTTCCGGCCTCTTATTGCTACCTGTCCCAACTTTTTTGGAATGTGTAGCTCTCATGAAATCCAAAATGAGCCAATATTTGGCATGACATTTCAAAATGTCTCACTTTCAACATTTGATATGTTATCTATATTCTATTGTGAATAAAATATAAGTTTATGAGATTTGTAAATTATTGCGTTCCTTTTTTATTCACAATTTGTACAGTGTCCCAACTTTTTTGGAATCGGGTTTGTAGATGGCTGCAGCAGAAGATCACAATGGGTTCTTGTCAGCCAAGAACAAGACTCTCTGGTACAGGCTCAACCAATCTAGACAATTGAAGATTTTTCCAATTAAAGATTTTTTCCTTTAACTGTCCAGTTTCAGTGACTGTATGTAGGCAGTGATTTCATTGGACTAAAGTTTTGCATTTCAATTGCATTACTTTCTTACTTTCTTTCTTTTCTTTTCTTATTTGCAGAAAACTGAGTGCCAAAAACATTCTGTAAATAGTTTCCTTGGTAACGGTATAAAGAAGGGATTTTCTCGTTTGAGCAGCTAAGCTTCACATGACGGTAGCAGAGATAATAAGAGCAAGAACAGGAAAAAGGAGGGCACTGCTTTTCTAAAAGCACTGGATTCTCCCTATCATTTTCTCAGTTTAACAAAAGCTTGAACAACTGCAACGCAGGCAAGAGGTAAGACAAATGTTCCTACTTCCATTAGAGCCTGGGTGACATTTTTAAAACACGAGAGTTGTGAAAGTAAATGAGACATCGATAAAACAAAGTACTTCAGTACAGTTGCTAGGAAACATGGCAGCAAAGTAGTTTTCAAACAGTACAACCACGGCATATTTTTGGAACGCAACGGTGTTGTTCGTATGAGAAATAGCAGTGGATGTTAATACATGTGTGGGTGCAAGAGACTGAGACAGAAGCTTATTAAGACCTTTTCAAGTGGGTGGACACTCAAACGAATCTTTCAACCACGCACTAAACCTTGTATTAAATTACATTGTTTTTCTGTTTAAACTGAATTTTAGTTGGGAATTAGAAGAAACTCCAATAGCATGAATAATCATAAGTAGCAAACTCATTGGGGATGAAATATTGTTTTATTTATTATTACTTTTATTTAAATACATTTACTTTATATCTCCTTTCTTAAAAAACACTCTTTTTTTATTCCAGATATTATGAGGTCTTCTGTTCTTGTAAAACATTGTAAAATTCAAATCTCTTAACTTGAAGAAAAAAAAATTACATTAAAATTTCACTCTCACAGGTCACCACGTCTCAGTAACCATTATGCTTATCATCATTTTTGTGTGTTCCCTCTTTCGGTCATCTGCATCAGGCTGTCTTCACCAAAAGCATTGAAAGAGGTCAGTGGGTGGTATTGATTTCAGCACATGCTGTGCTATGGCATTGGGAACCACATGGAGCCATATCAGAGAGGCATGGCAGCCCAGATGGCTTCGACTCAATTCTCTGAGTAAAGAAGAAGAGATTCTGCTGTGCCCACTGGCAGTGCCTCAGCCAGGGAAAGCTGTTCAGTAAGATCTGGGCCATTGTCAAATATAGATGGCATTTCATGGGATTAAAGACTTGAATTAACAGGCAAATAGGTATTTTTATCTAACGGCATAATGTTTGTCTTTGGTTAAATTTGGTTAAGTATTTGGTTAAATTTTAAAATCAACCTTGAATAATTTTTTACACAACAAAGTCCCAATTCTTTTCTCCTTGTTATCGGAACATAAAAACTAATCAATAAAAATGAAGTGTTGAAATGTAGCATTTGCAATCATTCTCAGCAATACGATCAATGCTTGTATTGCATTATTTTTGGTTAAATTGTCAGTGATCATGATTCTGTTTCACTTTTAAGCAATCATCTACTATTATGTTCTATTAAAGTTTAAATCTACTGCACAGTTAAATGGGCATGTTTGCCTCTGTGGCATGATGTTGGTCTTCTTTCTATACAGGTGCATTTTTTATAATATCCCACTGAATTTCCAAATAACTTTGAATACATTCCCCCCAACAAAGCTGGGCTCTTTGAAGCTCTTCCCATTTTAGTCTGAAGATAAAAACAAGTTTGTAAAATTGATATATTCTGAATATATCATGGCATGTGATATCTCTGTCCTGGGCTGACTGCGTGATACCATTTGTTTATGATCTCATCTATGACCTTGTCCAGGGCCGTGATACCCTTTGATTTGGCCTGGACATTCTTTTTTTTCTGTTCTGATACACATGTACTAAGCCTAAACACCTTGTAATTAACTCATCAGACCTGACGTCTTTTTTTTATCAGTAAATAACACTGAATACTACACCTTTGGTCTGTATAAATACTTCATGTTGGTCTCAGTAAACAAAAGTTTTTCTATTCAATCACTGGGTCTATGTGTTGTTTTTTTTGCAATCTCTTCCCTGATATAAGCTCCGAGGTAGCAGCAGCAGACTTCTTCTCTGAGTGTGCCAAATCCTTTTTTTTTCTTATATTCTTATATTATTATTATATATATATTATATTCTTATATTTCCTACAAGCAATCATCCAATACTATCTACTAATACTATTAATAGTATTACTATTAGTAGCAATTATTCTAATACTATATTATGTAACCATGGTTAAAATAAGTTTTAAACATGGATTTCAGATGAATGAATCACAGGCATTGCAATACAGTTGATTCTTTAGTCAATATCCTTCTTTCAGCGCTCTAGTAACTTTAACAACACAGTCTGATTCAGCTGTTCCAGTTTACGAGCCAATATATTCGTGCTCTCCAGAGTAAAGAGTGAAAATGCAGTCAGGGCTAAAAGTTGTCCCAGAGTCTCTCACTTGTCTGAGTGTGACAGGTGAACTGTGAGGAATGCGTGAGCCAGACCAGCCAGCTGAACAGCTTTGAGCTAAACCTGCAGAGCAGCGGAGAGCAGCTGGTTGTGGCATGGTTGAAGGAGTCCTGTCTCTCTCACTTTAGAGCTGTCAGTCGCACACAGAGACTGTGGCAGAAGGATTCCCTTGAGCAACAATCCAAAAGAGATGCACACACACCCACATACACACACATATCCACCTCCATTCGCACACAGGTATAGCAGATGTACACACTTTCTATGGTCCACCAGAAAGGCAGGGGATTGTTTACAGCTAATAAAATTTTAATTACAATACAGACTTAACACATGAAAGTCAAGAATAACCTTAACGTTATTGCTTTCCTGTCAGACAGAGAAGGATGTGGAACTAATGTGTAGAGTATCTCCCACAGCAATTGTTCAAAACACAATGTACAAATCACGCAACCACACACATCAAACACACACACACACACACACACACACATGCGCACACGCACAAACACACACACACACACACACACACACACACACACACACACACACACACGCACACACGCACACACACACACACACACACACACAATTTATTAACTAGAGCAGAAGATTGGTATTGGCCTTACCTCACCTGTCAGTGATGTCTGGAATTGGTTAGATTAGTTCATGGCCTGCTTGGCAGGACTCAAATATAAGCAGTGAGTTTCTCTTACAGGAACAGAACAGAATGGCAGAGGACATTTAAGCTTCCTGTAGCCTTTCTGGTTTGAGCCTGTCACTAATAACCATGAGGTATGTCCACTTAACATCCCCAGCAGACAACAACAAACACAATGGTCTGGGTTCTTCTACAACAAGGTAAATCTGTTTCAGAACACAATCTATTTATTTAGTTATGGTTGTGCATTCCACGGTGTATAAGATATTGTTAATACACAATATTGCAGTGGTGTAAAAGGAATGACATTACACACTCTCAGAAATAAATGTACCATCCTGTATTTTTCTTCTCACTGTGGTTGTATAGACTTAAATTGGTTTTTGAGGTATAATTATGCAAGCTGGGGGGCACGGTGGCTTAGTGGTTAGCACGTTTGCTTCACACCCCCAGGGTTCCCGCCTCCGCCGTGTGTGTGGAGTTTGCATGTTCTCCCCGTGCCTCGGGGGTTTTCTCCGGGTACTCCGGTTTCCTCCCCCCAGTCCAAAGACATGCATTGTAGGTTGATTGGTATCTCTAAATTGTCCGTAGTGTGTGAATGAGAGTGTGTGTGTGCCCTGTGATGGGTTGGCACTCCGTCCAGGGTGTATCCTGCCTTGATGCCCAATGACGCCTGAGATAGGCACAGGCTCCCCATGACCCGAGTGTAGATCGGATAAGCGGTAGACAATGAATGAATGAATGAATTATGCAAGCTATATTGTATTTAAAGATCATACCAAGTACTGTTTGGTACCTTTATTTCAGAGTGTGTACTAATGCTGATTCAGATTATTTGTACTTATATATCTAACTTTTCTTCATGTAGACATCATTTCTATGAAATACACAAAGTACCCTGCAGTCCTGGTTTGCAATTGCATATCACCTTTTATCTTCTACTACTAGACTTTAATAGACCATTGTGTTTTGCTGTATTACTGACACAGACATTTATACAGCTACACTTCATTATACAGACACCATTCAGATCAGAATTTTACATTTACTGAGCAACTGTATTTTCCCTTATTCAAGTCTAACCTAAGAATCTAATTTCAAATCACAGTTAATACAAAAACATATTATCATTCGAGCAGTATGCCAAAAGGAAAACTTTATAAACTGTCTTTGCCTAAATTTGGATGCCAAGATGGTAATCAGGGAGAGAATGAAAAAGGCTCAGCAGTAATCAGAGAACATTGGCAAAGTTTGCTAGTAGACTTGATTGTATTATAATGAAACACCACTGGCACACCACTTAGAGAGAAAGAAATGCCTCTACTCATGCGTTCACTTTTTTATATGTCTGAATCTGTGTGTGTGTGTGTGTGTGTGTGTGTGTGTGTGTGTGTGTGTGTGTGTGTGTGTGTGTGTGTGCGTGTGTGTTTCTGCACTACAATAAATAAGAAGAAGAAGAAGAAGAAGAAGAAGAAGAAGAAGAAGAAGAAGAAGAAAAAGCAGAAGAAGAAAAAGAGGAACTTTAAGCATTTATTCTTTGTCTGTTAAAGTAACTGCTAAAATGGCCTTGGAACATCTCTACATCTTCACCTTCATAAAAATGCAGTTATTCATGAATATAAACTACTGGACATGCCCCATTTCCCAACTCATCACCATTACCATTCCCAGTACTGTTATTTATGCAGTACTGTGCTGTTTGAAAAGGCATGAAGTTTTTGAATAACTAGGTTAGCTGACATTCCTCGGTTCTGCTATAAAACTATGTAAATTGTGTTTCATTATAAAGGTAACAGTGGCATGTAGTTACCTGGCTAGTTAATTGCTATTAAATTAAATCATCGTCCACAGGTAGAAATGAGTGGATGAATCAGAATGATTATATTCTTTGAGATTTTATATTTATTTTAACAATCAGTAGTGTTCATGTTATCAAGCAAACCTTAGTAAGGAGTTAGTGCAAATTAGTAAGGAGAAAATGTACTTGCAAACCAACACAAATATTCTCATATAAGCAAGGAAAGACGCTGAATTACCTATTAATCATCTCTGTTAATTATTTCTATTTCATGATGTTCTTTTTATATCAGGTCACAGCAGTTTTTGACTAAAAAGACAACTTGTTCAAGTTAGTTTTATCTCTAATCGTAGCTTAGCTCATGTTTAATTAGGCAATATTCATGCACATTTTAAATGATAGTGGCACTAAAGGAACTCACATTTTGCAGTCACATCAATAAATAACCTCCACAAGAATTGCAGTGTTGTACATCACTCAGGATGCCCTTTGTGTTTCACATAAAACTAAAGAACCTCTAGCACTTTCTCTCCACCCCAACAAGGTTTTTACTCCGTCTTCAGGTTCACCAGAGAGAGAACAGCTGGTGCTACCTGGTATTTTTAACATTTATTATTAAGATAAAGAAGTTAAGTTAAGAACCTACTTTTCTTCCGGACTACAGAAAAATAGTCATTGGAGCAATCTGACAATCTAAATCTTTCTGTGAAACAGGTTCCTGGATAAGGTCAAATTGAAAGAGAATCCAAAAAGGGTTATGCTTTCCAAAAAGAAATTTCAGTAAATTGATTTAAACACATGGGTCACATTGGGCACATTTCCACAAAAATATTAAACGCTTAGAGTAAGACAAATGGAAGAAGCATTTTGTTTCAAGCCAACCAGTTTTAGATCCTTTTAGATTAGGGTGCCTATCTAACTGGACATGTTTTACAGCAGGTATTTGCTAGCAATTCCAACTCCAGATGGCTACAAAAATATCTCCAATTTACTGAGCAAGCATAGTGACTATAGCACAAATGAACCTCATAAAATAGTTGCAGCGGGGAAAAATGTTCCCCATTCTGGCTTCACACATAGCCGAACATCTCAAAGATGGATTTTCTGCTACACCACATGAAACCCTGAATGGCACACTGATTATTACACCACTTCAGATTCACTCTCTAAGCTCCAATCATCTCTGCTGATGTGCATGGCATGAATCATCCCTTTTCCATCACTGGCATCTAAAGCACCACAAAGAGCTTTTCACACTGGGAGACCAGTTTATGGCTTACTGTACTTCGGTGTCTGCCAGCTGCTACAAAGTCTGAGCCAGAGTCATGTTTATTATCAACTTAAGTATTGTTCTGATGGTCCCATCTAAGGACTGCTGAATTACTCATTGCTCTTACTGTCAGTCCAGCTCCTGTTCTTCAAAACATTCTTATTTAAATTATCCAATTCCAATAACATCTAAGTGTTTAGCTGGTGGTGACTAATTCGAACACGGAATCAAGGCTGTCAGCTGAAGCCTGATGAATGTGTTCTACTCTGTATTTTGTCTTTGCAAATGTGCCTGCACAAAGCTTTCTGATCTCTCTGGGAAATTAACAACGGCATGGAGCTGAATGCAAGTGGTTTCATCACTCTGAAACACGTGCGTGGGCCCTGGCACATAGCAGCTTCTGGTATGTAGTGCTGAGGAATATGGTTTTAATGAGTAATGCTTTGCAGTCAAAAAAGACTCATTATTTTTTTAGGTAACTGTAAGCAAAAATTTAGAGATTAAGTACTACACTGAAGTACACACAAATTTGTGCTTGTACAGGTATAGAGAAAATAGAAAATACCATGTGTACATAATACACTTCAGCCTATTTTCAATCACTGTCTTGGTTTGATGTCAGGGGTTAACAGCACTGAATGTTATTTGCCTATGTAACAGATTTTCGCTAAACCCTCAATAACTGCTAGGCCAATAAAAATCATCTGGAAACATTTTACTAAATGTCATGAGTGTAAATGAGTGTACACACACATCACAATGTGACATATCAAATTTATTCATTATTCATTCATCCTTAGTACTGTTACTGTCCTGATCAGGGTTGCAGTGGGTCCAGAGCCAACCACAAGAACAATGGGGACACACTCTGAATGCAATGCCAGCAATGCAATCACAGGGCCCCATGCACACACACATTCACACTCATTTATTCCTAGGGGCGATTTAGTGTAGCCAATCAAAGAAACTGGAGAACCCATAGGAAACCCATGCAGACATGTGGAGAAAACTCTGTGTATTAAAATGAGCTCTGTATCAACCTGGGAAGTCACAAAGCTCGTGCCACCAAGTTACTACTGATGTGAGACTGCCGCACAGCCACTTTTTTCCTGAACCTACTTTAGAAGTTCTCATCAGGTCAGCCTTGGTTCTGAATGAAAAGGAACCCTGGTGGTTATGCAGGATACATTGAGCCAGTTACATACATAACTAATGTCCCATGATGGGGTCATGGGGGAATTGTGTTAGGATGAAGCCTCAGTCTATTCAGAAAGGCAATAAGTTTGTGAAAGATAACATTCACAGTGCAGTGTCACACTACACTGGTTACTACACACACCATACACCTGCCACTGACCACTAGAGAATGTAGTAGTTTTCTGGTTGCTAAATTCTGTGCAATGTGGGCAAAATCAGCAGTACATGTTGAAACCAATAACGGGCTAGTGCCTGCTGTCTCAGTGGGCTGTTCAGCTCTGCTAGAGAGGGCTACAATTGGCATAAAGTGGACTTGGCATCAGTAAAAGCTCCACATGCACCTTGTTAAACATTTGTCAGATCTGGAACACCACTTAGGGTGCAGATGACACTTTCCTAGCTATACACTCTCCCATCATGAAAGCACTTACCCTGCACCCCTGCAGGAGAGTCGCTCTTAGTGAGGCTAACTTGAGGCCCACCTGAGAACATTCCATGCTAGCTGATGAGCTGTCTCAAGGTTGTCTGTGCAGACTGGCACTTAATGTACCGTAAGACAGTTATTAGAGCCTGATTTAACTCTCTCAGTTCTATCTAGTTGATCTGTTTAGATCTCATAGGGAGGGTTTCACACCCTATGACCTTGTGGCAGCACATTGCTCTCAGTCAGTGGGGAATGCATCCATAGTGACTGGGAAGTACTTCAGGAGCTTTATTTGTGAATACCTGTCCTTGAAAGGCAAAACTCAAAAAGCACCTGCGGTCTGGGCCAATACTAGCAATAAGAAGCCACAAGCCAATCCTCTAATGTGAACCAATCCTGTTGTTTGACGGAATCAATAACATATGATGACCATAGCATATGTAAAGGAAAGACTTTTAAGAAAGAAAATCGAATCTAGAAATGGACAGAAACAAGCATCCATCTAAAAAAAAAAAGTATGTTGAATAGAAACTCTATTTCAAAAAACATAAAAAATTTGCGGTTCATTGTCTCAATTGCACCTTGTTGCAGTGTATTTTTATGAGCCTCTATGCTGTGAGAATACAAAGACAGTGGAACTGCAGTTTGTATCATAGTGACACTGATCTCAGGACCTACTGATCAACTGTAGTCACTGTCCAATAAACAATGTTATTTTCTGTAGCCCAACATCAGCCCCAGCCCTTTATTGGCATGCTCTGTTGGGCCTTTAGTGGAGGGGAGATGTTGTTTAAGGCCCACCCCATGGGATGAGCAGAAATTGCTCATGCCTCCTGCTAGGAGCTTGAGAGGTAAGCCTTCCTGCTCAGGCTCTCTCCTGGTGTGATGTGACTGAAGCTTTGTGAATATTGAAAGTGTGGGAACTTAAATGTTTCATGTTTGTTTTATGATCCTGAAACCTTCATTCTCCTTTCCATGGCCTCTTTGGCAGCGGGTCAGAAGAGTGACCCTTTCATTGTGTTCCACAGCATGGAGTAAGATAACAATTAACTCTCCACAGAGAGATCGATATCTGCAGTTTCCAGTGGCCACAGTAGAATAGCTAACATGTAACACGCAATCCATGAATAAGTTCACATTAGAACCTCATCTGTATCTACTGTTAGTGCTTTAGAGCTCTCTCTTTTTATACTGGGAATTCTGTGTGCTGTGAGAAAAAGAGCATTCAGTGGTTGAATATCAGTATCCAGTTCCACTCAGGCCAAAGTCACTTTGAAGTTGGCTATCACAGCTAGTTTACAGCCTGACAGTGGTAGATGTGAACAATGAGGCTGGCAATACAACTGCAGTGTTATTATGAGACTTGGAAAAACCTCCCATATCCCAAAGCTAGCAGTTTCAATGGAGTCCCAGAATGTGTTAAACACTCACCAAGGCAAAGACTTTAATCAGATTTGGAAAATTAATCCAACTGCAGTCAAAAGCCTTTAAGCAGACACCGCTATATGGTGTATATGTAGTTTCACATGTGAACAATTTCAAAATTCTTATTCAAATGTTATTAGTTAGATATATAATCAAACACAGTATGACATTTTTACAACTGTCTGTGTAATAAAAAATAGACTCACTCACTTTTATCATTTATTTTATTTTATTTTATTTTATAACATTTTCTTTTTCTTTTTCTCTGTTCTTTACAGATAAAAAGATTAAATTAAATAAAATTAGCTGTAAAGAACAGAGAAAAATAAATATTTGAAAAAATGCAGCATATGTATACAATACAAGGAGTATGACAGCATTATTTATTGCAAATATTACATATTTATATAATTTTCTGAATTTGTTGGAAGGTCACCACATTTCACTTTTCTTTTTTTTTTTTAAAACAAAAAAAACTGCACTGGACTGCAA